>OY992891.1:52948930-53261532 GCA_963921405.1 Cepaea hortensis
GTTCTAACTGCAACCAATAAATGATTAGACAGACAGGCAGAGAGACAGACAGACAGAGAGGGAGGGAGGGACAGACGGACAGACAGACAGACAGGCAGACAGACAGACAGACAGATAGTCGGGAACGGGAACTTATATGACTACTTATATGAATTAAATGAGATGCTCCACACCAGGAGCCGGGCGATGCCGGATCGGGTCAGACAGACAGACAGACAGACAGACAGACAGACAGACAGACAGACAGGTAGACAGACAGACAGACAGACAGACAGACAGACAGACAGACAGACAGACAGACAGACAGACAGACAGACAGACAGACAGACAGACAGACAGACAGACAGACAGACAGACAGACAGATAGATAGATAGTCGGGAACGGGAACGAGAACTTATAAGACTACTTATATGAATTAAATGAGATACTCCACACCAGGGTCTGGGCGAAGCCGGGCCGGGTCAGCTAGTGTATATATTATAAACATTAATAGTCATATAGACAGTTGATGTTTTGTAGACTATTCAGAAGCTGTAGACAAAGAGACACGTTCAGATTCCCCCAACATTTTGCATGAATTCAGTACAGGTGGGGAAGATCTCAGGGTAACAAGGAATGTAGACTGGACACTTTCAACAATAGTCTGGGGACTGTCTGCCAAGGAAAAGCCATGTGGAAGTGAACTGCTCACCTTATATCATATGGCGTGGCCTAGAAGGGGTGAAGGTTTAGCACTTCACACACAGAGGATAGTATCTGCTGTGGGGTTTCCTGGACTTGTATGCAGATAAATAACTTGTATCTTAGTGATTTTGTCAGCTGGCACACTTGTAGGCGAAGGAACAAGGGGCAGACATAAAGATAAATACTTGGCTTGCTGGGCTACCTGGCAGAGCTCGGACAAGGGAACAGGCCTGATCTAGAACTATGGCTACATGGCAGAGCTGGGTCAAGGACACAAGCCTGATCTAGAACTATGGCTACATGGCAGAGCTGGGTCAAGGACACAAGCCTGATCTAGAACGATGGCTACATGACAGAGCTGGGTCAAGGGCACAGGCCTGAGCTAGAACTATGGCTACATGGCAGAGCTGGGACAAGAGAACAAGCCTGATCTAGAACTATGGCTACATGGCAGAGCTGGGTCAAGGGCACAAGTCTGACCTAGGACTATGGCTACATGGCAGAGCTGGGTCAAGGGCACAAGTCTGATCTAGAACTATGGCTACATGGCAGAGCTGGGTCAAGGGCACATGCCTGATCTAGAACTATGGCTACATGGCAGAGCTGGGTCAAGGGCACGGGCCTGATCTAGAACTATGGCTACATGGCAGAGCTGGGTCAAGGGCACAAGTCTGATCTAGAACTATGGCTACATGGCAGAGCTGGGTCAAGGGCACAGGCCTGATCTAGAACTATGGCTACATGGCAGAGCTGTGTCAAGGGCACAGGCCTGATCTAGAACTATGGCTATCGAGTGAGATTTTGAAGCATGTGAAGTTTTGATTGTCAGGAATCTTCCACGTCCATAGTATTCTTGGATATTGCTGATACCAGGTGCTCCCTACAATGATATATGCTTATAGGCATCGAGCATCATGATATTAATACGAGCATTGATGAGAAAATACAATTAGCTATGTGATATCGCAACACTGGCGTGATACAGAAACAAGCTAGTCACGGTATGTGAAAACAGCGGTTTATAGTTAGCTATGTGATATATAGAAACATTAACGTGATACAGAAACTAGGTAATCACGTCATTTATAAAGAGCGGTTTATAGTTAGCTATGTGATATATAGCAACATTAACGTGATACAGAAACTAGCTAGTCACGTCTTGTATAAAGAGCGGTTTATAGTTAGCTATGTGATATATTGCAACATTAACGGGATACAGAAACTAGCTAGTCACGTCTTGTATAAAGAGCGGTTTATAGTTAGCTATGTGATATATAGAAACATTAATGTGACACAGAAACTAGCTAGTCACGTCTTGTATAAAGAGCGGTTTACAGTTAGTTATGTGACATAGAAACGTTAACGTGGCATACCTCAACCCTGAGGCCAATCATGGACAGCGGAGTGAGGTGGCAGTTGAACAGAAATGACAAAACAAATGTAGGTTAGTCTAGAATACCCCCCAATGGCTTTGAGCATGAACAAGAAGAGACAAAGAGAAGCCAGAACAAGAACATAATAAACTAGAAACAATGATTGTGGTCGCTTATTCATGGAAACGCAACATTTATAATTATTTTAATGTATTTTGCAAAGGGTGTTTGGAATTCAGCCCGTGTCAAAGCGCGAACGAGAATAATTGTAACAACAACAGAGAATAATTGTAACAACAATGGAGAATGATTGTAACAACAATGTCAAAGAGTTGGAAAAAAAAGGAAAAAAAAAAACCAAACAAAACAACAACATAGAATCAATGCACGAAAGGGTTCAATAAAAGCTGATGATCATCCTGCTATTCTTTACCAGTAACCAATTATAAAACAATTTCCATTTCTTCATAGGGTTCTAGTTATGATTTTTAACCAGCTTCCATCGCTGCCATCATTATCATCATGTATTCACCTTTAGCGCTGGATTTAAAACAAGCTCAACATTTCATACCAAAGTTGTCTGTCTGACGTCTTTCACGTACTCTAAAATCCGATCCTTGTCCATTATGGTGTCGCCTTTTTTGTTTTGATTTTTTGGGTCTCCGGGCAACCCGTTAATGCAAGTGTTATTTCCTTAGTGAGGGCTTTAATTCTTTTGTGCGTTTATTTGGTATATGGTGCCTTGTTGTTTTACAATTTCCATGCAATTTCCCTCTAGCTATGTTTCATCCGCAACTTTAAATAATGGTATAATTTTACTTTTGAATCTCTTAATCTTTTTCGTGCTTATTTTTTGCCTTTTCTTATGTTTGTTTTTTGCCCCATCAGTTTTTAAAATGTCTTCGGTCATCTATTTCCTACAGCTAATCACCTAAAATGATAGGATTGTTGCTCCATAGCCTGTCTGACTGAGTTCTTTGATGCGCCCCCCCCCCCCCCCCCCCATTGATCATTAACATCTTGGATTAGAATTTCTAGGTCAGACAATTTATCACATCTGTACTTTATGTCTTTGTTGGATTTGTCGTGTTGTCTTCTTCTCATTCTTCACCGCACACAGATCTAATTTAATATTTGACCTTCTTTAAGTGTATAAGCAATTTGCCTGTAAAGGACCTACGAGCAGTCAGCATTTGGCAGAGATTTTGCGACCGTTAAAGCATTTGGAAATGGTCTGTTGATGCTGAGGATGCCGGCAGTCTGGTTTCTGATTTGATTGTCGGGACTCTTCCACGTCCATAATCTTCTTGGCTGTTGCTGATACCAGCTGTTTCCTACAATCATATACTTTGCTCACTCCGCAAGTCTGCCTGCTCTTTCATTGCTCTCCGCCAGTCCATAATTACCTACTGTGCAATCATCTTGCTGGTTTCCAACTGTAGCATTAAAATCTCCCAATACGATATTTACTTCTGTGTTTGTTCACTTCTTAAAAGTATAATCCACGTGACTATACAATGCATATATACTATTTCCACTGCTGTTGGTGCGTGCGCACACTCACCCACACACGCATATATATGTCGGCTGATCTCCGTGGCCAAAGGCTTGCGAACGCGGTTCGTGAGCCGCTTACCAGGCGTTCGAAACGCAGCAGCGACCGATCTGTGCAGCAGACCGTGTCGCGTTGTGTTCTAACATGTTGGTATGGGAGCCGGTCGTTCAGAAAGCAATGCCAAACTACTGAACGTAAAATTTGCCTAGTACATCAACAGCGGCTGAAAAATGCTGGTGTTGACTGCAACTTTCTGCAATGGATATGCAACATTATATACGAAAGATGTTGGCATCGAAAGGTCTGCCATTAAACTATGCCAGTAATGGTCATTCCAGATCCAAAATAATGGTTGCACCGCTTTGATGATTCTCTCCCCTAGAAGAGTTAATTTTGCAGTTGTCAGATGTCATCATTTCTGTCCCTTTCCATCTGGTCTCATACATTCCTAAGATGTTAAAATTCATACTTTAAATTTCTTGTTTGCTGTTATCTAATTTACCAACTGTTCTCAATAAACGTCTCTAAACGTTCATAACACATCTTCTGCACTCAGTCGAATGCTGACATTCTGAGGAAACCTGGTGCACGTCACTTGCTCTAACCGGGCCAGGCTGTTCCTATGAAGCACCAATTTCCTTCGATGATCTAAAATTGTCTGAGTTGTCGAATCCTAAATACCAGAGATTTGATATGCTGATGATACAGAAGCTATTCAGGCCTGTGGGGAAACAGGAGTTAAATGGCTAACAAGACTTTTTAATATAGCATGGGAAGAAAGAAAAGTCCCAGATGATTGGCAACAGGCAATAATAGTACCAATATGGAAAAAGAAAGGCAATATGAGAGAGTGTTTAACATACAGAGGGATATCACTCCTGAGCCATATAGGGAAAATGTATGCAAAACTATTGGAACAAAGAGCTAGACCAATAGTTGAACAACAGTTAAGCAAAGTACAATTTAGTTTTCGGAAAAGTAAAAGTTGCACTGATGCATTATTTACACTTAGACAAATATGTGAAAAACTATCGAATATAGTGATCAGCATAATATTGTGTTTGTAGATCAGGAAAAGGATTTCGATAGAGTAGACAGATACAAATTATGGACAATCCTTGAAGACTACGAGATACAAGGGCAACTGCTAGAAAACATCATAGCCATGTACCACTCGAGCCGAAGTGCAGTAAGAACACAAGAAGGTATATCTGATATGTTCACAGTCAATCCAGGAGTGAGGCAGGGATGTGCTCTGTCCCCTGCTATTTAATATCTACATGGACAGAATTTCCAAAGAAGCAAGAATCGATTGAACAGATTCAGAAAATTTAGAACTCTTTACTCCAGACGAAACAACTGATCCACAGGGAATAAATGAACTTCTGTTTGCAGACGATCAGTGGCTGTTTTATAGGGACGAGGGCAGACTGCAAAATCATATTAATGATCTGAGTTCAACCTGCAGAAGATACAATGTGAGTATAAATACAGCCAAAACTGAAGTAATGCGAGTTAGCAGATCGCAGGGCCCTCTGAGTATACAGATAAATAGCACAACTCTGAAACAAGTTAAAGAATTCAAATATCTTGGAAGTATGATTACAGAAGATGGCAGATTGGACAGAGAAATTGAAATCAGATGTCAAAAAACTAATGCACTTACATATCAACTATCACCCTTACTGAAATATCCAAATATACCCATATCCGCAAAACGACAGATAGTAAACAGCATATTCACACCACCCTTATGCTACCAATCGCAAACCTGGACTTTATCCAAATCACACTTTCGCAAAATAAACACTTGCGAAATGAGATGCCTGAGGAGAGCTGCCAACTTAACAATACGAGACCGAGTAAGAAATGCTATTATCAGACAGACTGTGGGATCAACACCTTGTGCCACATTTATTGAAAGACAGAAGATCAAGTGGTTTGGCCATGTCATTAGAATGCAACATCAGCAACTATCATCACTGGCCTTACATCAAAGATCATCTGCGAAGAGACCACAAGGACGTCCAAAAAGAAAATGGATTGACGACATCAAAGACAGTGTACAACCACACGGAATGACACTATCCAGTGCCGCCCACCGGGCGCTGGAACGCAAATTATTACTCCCCACGACGCTTGACGGCAGAAGTGGAAGATGATGATGATGATGATACAGTATTGCTAATCACATGACAGAATGGTGTAGAAAAACCTATTAACCTCAACCCAAAAAATAGTGAAAATCACAAATTATATCTTAACATAGCAAAAACAAAGATAATGCATATTGAGGAAAAATTGGAGGTGGTGGAACATTTCGAATATCTTGGGTCATTGATTACCAACAATGGTGAAAGAAATTAAAAGACAAATAAATATTGCTCTTCAAAGACTAAAACAACTGAATAAATTGTGGAATGGGACAGATAGAACTACAAAAATTAGATTTTTAAGAGCATGCATCTTTCTCATTGCAACATACACCTGGACACTTACTAAACAAGCTGAACAGCGCATAAATGCCTTTGGATATAAATGTTACAGACTAGTTCTAAGAATATCTTGGATGAATAAAAGAACACATGCATCCATACTTCAGGAGCTGAATATTGAAGACGGGTGGCTATTAAAGACAATAAAACAAAGAAAATTGAAATATGTTGGTCACTTGAAACGTCATGAAAGTTTGCAGAGAACAATAATGGCGGGGGTAAGGGGGGGGGGGGTATATGCCCGGGAAGAGAGGAAGAGGAAGGACAAAGAGAAAATGGGTGCAGGATGTGGCGGATGATCTCCAGATGGGTGTATCGGACGCGGGACACCTTGCGTATGATGGAGAGGTTTTCCGGAAGGTTTTATAGGAGCTGGGTTCTGCAAAGGACATGCTACTGAATGAATGAATGTCGAACCCTAATATACCAGGCTTATGTAAAGTCGGGTGCCTGCCATTGCCCTATTTTTAACAGTGGTCGATGACCTCAATGATTGTCTCCATGAAGAGATTCTCTGCCTACTCTCTCCATCTTGAGACCTTAACCAACAACTATCTATTGGCAGTTCTGAAGCTCAAACTGCCGCCTGTTGTCATGGTTTCACGCTACGCTGGTGGGGGAGTGACACCGCCTCACCTTTAGAGACATTATTTAGAGGGCTACAACTCCAGCCCAAGGGATAGAACAGAGTCACTCAGAGCCCGAGTAATCTAGAGCCTTCTAGAAGGACTGGTCATTGAGTCCAGGGTTCCGTGGACACTGATGTGGCCCGCCTATTGCGGGGTCCACGAGGAACTCGGACAGAGTTACCACCCGTGTCGGATTGGGACACGTGTGGACCGGCAGAGGACAGACGGACTTGAGAGAGGCAACAGGGCCTGCCTTTGAGGGACTCTATAGATATCAATAGATATATAGACATAGGCTAGATAGTTTGCTAGACTGTTGAATGATACTTATGTGTTTGATGTTCACTATTTGTGATATGTAATATAGCGCGGGTCTGTTTACCCACTGCGCCAACGCATACTGTATATGTAAATACAATAAATATTCGATCTCATAGCGAACAGATTTATTGTTGCCTGTATGAACCCAAGTTTAGTTACCTAGATACGAGCAAGACGATGACAGGGAGGAGGGGTTGTTAAACGTGTGGTTCCATGTAGTGGATTGAAACGGGCTCTTCCCCCTGCCGAAGGGTGTTCTGTGGGTTAGCACGGGTAATGAGATGCTTTACTTCTTCTCTGATAGGGCACTCCTGCCCCGCACTTCAGTATGGTTCCACCCATGTCTTTCACATTGAGCGTGGACAATTCACCAATAGCGACGGAATCAGTGCATTATTTTTCTGCGGAGTTGGAATCAAGTTATCACAAATCTCTGATCTCTCCAGTTTGTACGAGAGAGACCCACTCAATACTATGAGATTCACAACAGCCATCAGTAACAGCACCACCATCAACAACAGCAATAGCAAAAATAACAACACTTCAAAGATCAATCACCCCGATCCGCTAACGATTGTGCCAGATTGCGAGTTAATGAAGCGTTCCATAATGGCAATTAAGCGCGAAATCACCCATGCAGTACACGGCTATCCAAATGTCACATGTTCAGCAGATAAACAACAAAACAGCACACTGGAAAACATTTGAAACCAGGCGGAACAATATTCCAGTTAGTGAAGACCGATCTGACTACATCTAACAAGCCCTAGTGTTAAACAACGATATTTCGAACACACCAGTCATGTGATGACCAAATGACCCTTACAGCACATGTGGAATCATCCATATATTTAGGTAACACTATAGTACACAGTAGGGGGGGGGGGCAGACAGTAATGTTTAAACAAGAATACACAAGGAAAAAGGAATATGCGTACCACGGCATTTTGGAGAGCAGCGGCAACGTTGTGGCCAGGTGATGGTCAGCGTTCGAATCCATATCGGAGCAGATTGTTCCAACTGACCTGGGTTCCCCGGTCGACCCAGATTAGAATGGGTAGCAGAGTGCGTGAAAGACGAGTGAGGAAGAGGAAGGACAAAGAGAAGATGTGTGCAGGATGTGGCGGATGATCTCCAGATGGGTATATCGGACGAGGGAAACCTTGCGTATGATGGAGAAGTTTTCCGGAAGGTTTTATGGGGGCGGGGTTCTGCAAGATGTTCTAGATGAAGATTTTCTAGATGAAGAACGCAATGAACCGAGCCATATGGGAAGTGATGGAGAAGGAGGCGGAATCACAAGAAGAAGAAGAAGAAGAAGAAGAAGAAGAAGAAGAAGAAGAAGAAGAAGAAGAAGAAGAAGAAGAAGAAGAAGAAGAAGAAGGGAAGGGGAAGATGAAGAGGAAGAAGGGAAGGGGAAGATAAAGAGGAAGAAAAGAAGAAGAGTATGAAGAAGGAGAAGAAGAAGATACTTCCAATGGACAGAGCCATGTGAGAAAACAACGCAGTACAAGAAAGACGACAGCTGAAAACTGCCAGGGAGCCTTGGGGAAGGAAAGATCAGTAACACTGTAATCCGCCATGCATGCCATAATAGGCCACTAAGTAAGGTTGGGGTGAGCTTGGTTATCTCATAAAGTAAAACATTTTGCACTTCATTTTCAATTCACCGCAAACAAAGGAATTCCGAGAGTTCCCGGGAAATGACGTGACATCGGGGTTATTCCATAGTGGGTGCAGGGGTGCATTCATTAATTACAGGCACTGACATATAATTGCTTTCGCAAGTAGAAGGCAAGCAAGTGCTATTGTGTAATGTATTTATTGAAATAAAGAATCTATACATTGAATGTGTTGTCGATCACTTCCGGTTGAGTGTGTGGTGGACTGCTAGACCGATCAATGGATGCAATAAATGTTTCTGGGCCCGGATGGCCCTCACTGTCGTCGGAGTATATATCTATATCTTGTGCTACTCGCCTTATCTTTTGTATGTCCCATCTGTCTGCGCTCAGCTTTGATGTATCTGAGGGGCCAGTTTGCGAAGATAATGACATGCGGTTTTGGGTACATCTTGCTGCAAACACATTTGTCACCGACCACAAAGTGAATCCCGATATTATTTTTCACAAAATCGACGAACGCACCAGATCTAGGTCAGTGGTAAAACTAATTACACGGTTTGTTTGTGGTGAATTAAAAATAAAGTACCAAACGTTTGACTGTAACATGCAACTAGTCATACACATATCTAAATGGGCCTGGCAAGAGTTGGTTGTGGGCGTGGCAAGAGTTGGTTAAGGGCGTGTCTAGAGTTGGTTGTGGGCCAGGCAAGAGATGGTTGTGGGCGTGGCTAGAGTTGGTTGTGGGCCAGGCAAGAGTTAGTTGTGGGCCAGGCAAGAGTTAGTTGTGGGCCAGGCAAGAGTTAGTTGTGGGCCAGGCAAGAGTTAGTTGTGAGCCAGGCAAGAGTTGGTTGTGGGCCAGGCAAGAGTTAGTTGTGAGCCAGGCAAGAGTTGGTTGTGGGCCTGGCAAAAGTTGGTTGTCGGCATGGTATTCTTTGCATTTTCCTCAGAAACCACATTTCCACAGCCATCAGATGTTTTTCAGCTTGTCTGCTCATTGTCCACGCTTCACATCCATATAAAAGAACTGGTTCTATGTAGCACTTCAACACTCTTTTTCTCGTTTCAATTGATATCTTTTTATTGGTCAGTTTGTTTTTGATCTTGCAAAAGGCTGCCTTCGCAATGGCAATTCTTGTTCTAATCTCTACAAAGATGGACATACAAACATATAGACAGACATACATAAAACACATCGCATATGAAAGGGACAGCTACCACGGTGCCCACTACTTACTCACCCCCAACTCACTTCTGGCAATCTTGAGGCGGGCCTAAGACGCGCATTCTTACATTCGCTCTGATGTAAATCGCCGATTCGTCATACAAAGCAAATCCCAGCACACAAAAATCGATCCGCTGCTTTCTAGAACAATCTCATCTTCCCACTTGTCTTACTCATCAGTCTGCCACCCCCCTTCACCCGTGGTCATAATGGACTGTTCTTTAATCAATGAACCTTTTTTTTTCTTTCCTTTGTTTCATTTATACATTCCCTTCCTCTCCAATCCCTCCAAAACTGATTGAAGGAATATGAAACAAACAGGAACTGAACGTGGGGAAATAAGTAGTTAGCCATCGGCTGACATACAATGAACAGGTTATTAGTAGTGTCCGGATGACAGTTGTTGTATGTAAACCTGCATAACAGTCCACATCGGGTGTCTCTGGGTAGAAGTTCGTTAGTACACACAAAGACAGACAGCAGACAGGAGAATTTACGATACAGACAGAACGATAGCCAAACAAACAGAAACACTCACACAGACAGACACACAGATAGTCAGACAGGACAGTCAGGTAGACAGACAGGCAGATAAGATAGATAAAATGGGTACCATGACCTATTGTGGGAACTAAAGCAGCCGGCGTCGTGTTGCCCACATTATCCAATGTGTAGCGATTCTTCTATACAAATATGGTCAAGCCGTCTGACTCAAACGGAGAAAGACGTTAACTCGTAGGCCAGGGAGACCAGCCAACACCCCTAGAGGCGCTGAAATGAAACTGTTACTTTTGTACTGACACAAATGCTGCAGGTATAATAAGTAAGAGATACAAGCATCGCAAGTAGAGCAAAATAGAAATATCAATTGAGGAAATCTTTCAGGCAAATAAGACGGTAGAAATAAATAGACAGGTAAAATGTAAAACACATGTACAGTGTGGCAAAGAAAAAATGGTAAACTAGACGGATGATTGTATCGGTGGGAGGATTGTGTTTACTCATTTTAATGTCCGGCCCGTTCTGGCCATTCATTTACAATTATAATCGAGGAATTGCATTTGCAAGTTTTTTTGTTTTTGTTTTTTAAATTTATAAAGATGAAATGTAGAGTGGTTGACAGATAGATGTAAGTTTATTGGGTGTAAGAATATGATGTAGAGTGGTTGAGAGATTAGCCTAGGTATATTCAGTGTAAAGAGGAGATGTAGGGTGGGTGAAGGATATATTAAAGTTCCTTCACTGTAAAGATGAAATTTAGAGTTTGTGGTGGATAGGTTAAAGTTCTTTCAGTGTAAAGATGCGATTAGAGTGGCTGAGTGATAGATTAAAGTTCCTTCACTGTAAAGATGCGATTAGAGTGGCTGAGTGATAGATTAAAGTTCCTTCCGTGCAAAGATGAGATGTAGGGTGACTGAGGATAGGTTCAAGTCCCTTCAGTGTAAAGATGAGATGTAGAGTGACTGAGGATAAGTTAAAGTCCCTTCAGTGTAAAAATGAGATGTAGAGTGGTTATCAGATTGATGTAGGTATATTCAGTGTAAAGATGAGATGTAGAGTGGGTGAGGGATAGATTAAAGTGTCTTCACCCTAAAGGTGAGATATAGAGTAGTTGAGGGATAGATTAAAGTTTCTTCACTGTAAAGGTGAGATATAGAGTAGATGAGGGATAGGTTAAAGTTCCTTCAGTGCAAAGATGAGATGTAGTGTGGTTAAGGGATAGATTTAAGTTCTTTCAGCGTAAAGATGAGATGTAGTGTGGATGAGGGATATATTTAAGTTCCTTTACTGTAACAATGGGATTGGAGTAGTTGAGGGATAGATTAAAGTTCCTTTAGTGTAAAAATGAGATGTAGAGTGGTTGAGGGGTAGATTAAAGTTCCTTCAGTGTAAAAATGAGATGTAGAGTGGTTGAGGGATAGATTAAAGTTCCTTCAGTGTAAAGATGAGATATAGTGTGGTTGAAGGATAGATTAAAGTTCTTTCAGCGTAAAGATGAAATGTAGAGTGGTTGAGGGATAGATGCACTGTGTTACATAAAGATGAAGTGTGGTATGATTGAGGAGTACGACCTTCGTCTTTAGCCCGGAAGATGTCGGGTTTAAACCCAGATTTAGATGATGTCAATAAGTCAGGAAGGGGAGCATTCTATATTCCCAGCTGACCCCAGGGTAGTGACCCTGATGCCTTGTCTTTTTGGACAAAGGTGACAAATGTAAAGATTCTGCGTGCGTATTAACATCACCAAGCAGTCGGGCATTTTGATTAGGCGGTATAGAACATTTGCCTTGCAAAATACCAACATGACAACATCCGGTCTATTATATGTGCATTCTGGTTTATGCATACTGAGAGCCTTTCAGGTGCCATGGAGTTAGTGCACCTTGAAGATACTCTTCTTGTGACTAGATTGCAGCACTTTTGAAGGTGTGCGTGTACAAAGAATGAGGTTCTTTAGAAACCTCAAACCTCTGCAATGTGTTATTATCTGTTTGTACTTGCACTTGTATTTGTTTTCTTTCAAGTTCAGTCTTTCATGCTTCTCATGTTTGATATTTTATACATTTCCCCCATAGATTATTAAAGTAATACTATTGCGATTAACACACATAATAATCCTATATTATTAACGTTATTTGAAATCCCTCTTCTTCTTCTTCTTTTTCTCCTCCTCCTTCTTCTTCCTCTATTTTCTTCTTCTTCATCTTCTTCGGGTGCCTGGTGTGAAGCATAATTCAGCGACCATGACCCGACCCCACCCCATCCTTTTTTTTTTTTTTTCTGTTATCTTATAGTGTGACGGATTTGACCAGTAATATTTGCCCAACTGTTTCAGCGTTCACGGATATCATTTCCTGCCTTCTTCTGTCTCTCTTGCCTAGGGGATTCCCACGTACGACACACTTCTCTGCTCCACCCCTTCTATTGACTGTCCCCATCATTTTAGTTTGTTCCTCCCTTGTGGTTTGGATAAGTAATCTGACAACACCTGTAGCTGGCACTACCCAGAGTTTGTTGTCTTCCCTCTCCATAGTTAGCCATTGTTCATTTTGGTCAAGCCTTTCAGTAAGCAGGTACTTGTGGCATTTCCGTTTGTATAATATTGTTCATTTTGGTCGCGGTTCCAACGTCACGGCAAAGGGTCACCCTATAATGCTCCGTTCCTGTGCCAGTGAACAAAATGCCCCTAACTGTCCCATGCGAATAGTGGAACAGACAGCAGTACCGACAACCCAACGGTACGCAGAATCAAGTACATGCATAAAGTCGCTGCCAAAATGCCACCATAACAGTCCGCACGAAAATACCAGTTCATCGTCGATGGAAGCGGCAGTCACTAAAAATACAGCAGCTTCACACACATTACTGCATAATGCAAAACTAGCTAGTTCGGCAACCGGCCGGCCGCCATTTTCTGAACATTTCCCTCTCCATGACATTGTCAAGATTCTTCTCAAAATAACCACATATCTTCTGAATCCAGTTTCTTCAGCATTTCACAATTCATTGTACAGTGGCCTCTTGCTCCAAGGGCTGTCGGTTCGATTCCTGGCTACGTCGATCGCTTCATCAGTGCAATTTTCTCGTAGATTTCTGGGGGTCGTCGCCGGAGCTACGGAATGCGTGCTTTGTGTGACGCTTTCGGTAGGCCGCCTTGTGGAAAGAGACCGAGCTATATGGGGTAAAACTCGGTGCAATGAAGCCTATCCTCTTGCCTTTACAATCCATTTCAAATCATTTGCCAGTTAAAAAAAAAAAAAAGCCCTGACACAGCCTTTCAGTAAGCAGGTACTTGTGATATTTCTGTTTTTATAATATTGTTCATTTTGGCTAAGCCTTACAGTAAGCGGGTACTTGTGATATGTCTGTTTTTATAATATTGTTCAGTTTGGTCAAGCCTTTCAGTAACCGGGTACTTGTGATATTTCTGTTTTTATAATATTGTTCACTTTGGCCAAGCCTTACAGTAAGCGAGTACTTGTGATATTTCTGTTGTTATAATATTGCTCACTTTGGCCAAGCCTGTCAGTAACCAGGTACGTGTGACATTTCTGTTTTTATAATATTGTTCATTTTGTTCAAGCCTTTCAGTAAGCGGGCACTTGTGGCATTTCCGGTTTTATAATATTGTTCATTTTGGTCAAGCCTTTAAGTAACCGGGCACTTGTGATATTTCTGTTTTTATAATATTGTTCAGTTTGATGAAGCCTTTCAGTAACCGGGTACGTGTGATATTTCTGTTTTTATAATATTGTTCATTTTGGTCAAGCCTTACAGTAAGCGGGTACTTGTGATATTTCTTTTGTTATAATATTGTCCATTTTGGTCAAACCTTTCAGTAATCGAGTACTTGTGATATTTCCGTTTTCATAATATTGTTCATTTTGGTCAAGGAATATTTGGATATGGCAATTATTTACTTTATCCCTGTGTCACATCGCTCTGTAAAACCATATCAAATAATTATACAAAATGATGTGCAAATAAAACGTGCAAACGTGTCTGTGATGTCCCTGGGGTCCGACCCCTAAGTTTTGGACATAATGGTTTTGTCCAGTTTGAGCGGGAAACGCCTCTTACAGGCGTCTGAAGGCAGGGGTATCCAGACTGTTGATCAGATGCAAGTAACACGTTACAACAAAACTTATGTACAGCTCACCTGTAGGACCCCTTGATTCGTAACCGGTGATGTCTGTTGGTACAACACAAGTAGTTAGGTTAACCTACCTACTAACACATCCGTGTGGATTCCCCCATTCGTAACCAGTGTTGTCTGTTGATACAACACACCAATGTAGATTGTTCCATTCGTAACCGATGTTGTCTGTTAGTACAACACATCCGTGTGGATTGCTCCATTCGTAAATAATGTTGTCTCTGGATACAGGAAACCTATGTGGTCTCCTTATTCCTAACTGGTGTTGTCTTTTGATATAGCACACTCGTGTTGTTTTATACAGCACACCTGTGTCCCTCCCTCGATTCCAGACTGTTCAAATGTGCCGTACCAAAAAAGTTATGACTGCGCTTGGCAGAGCGAATGCCAGCAACATCCTCCCAATTTTAAAGGTAACTTACATGCATTTACACCGTGAATACACAGAGCGGTTTTGTGAGGGCGTGGTTCTGCGTTGATTTGCAACCTGAACATACCTTTCTGATTTCCGTACTTGTGTGTACCCCTAGTCTACATGCAAGGCAAGGTGCTTTATGTCCCTCTTTGTTTGGCCTCTAAATGTGTGACTTGGAAGGTAAGACCTAACTGACTGATACACTATCTTAGGCACGGCTCTTGGAGACAACGGAAAACAGTTACATTTACTAATGCAAGATGGTGACATGGGCCAATACAGGGGTGCCAAATTGTGGGCTAAATTGGATCTACTGTTATTGTCACTTGAGAGCTCAAGACGGGGAGGGGAGGGACAGAGAGAGAGAGAGAGAGAGAGAGATAGAGAGAGAGAGAGAGAGAGAGAGAGAGAGAGAGAGAGAGAGAGAGAGAGAGAGAGTTTGTTAGTTTCGAAAACATGAGTAACTATTTAAGAAAAAAAAAAAAGCTGAAATATAGAGGAGATAAAGAGGGGATATCGTCACCAGATGTAATCGATTGGTGAATGAGAATAGAACAATCGATGGAACAAGTGTCAGACCGCTGTAACTGGGAGTCCAATGCAGCATAGGCAGAAAGAAACACCCCAAGGGCCAGTATACACAGTGGGTCACATGAATAATCAGCATATAGATCCTCCGACATCTTCCCGTAGAGACTGAGCACGTACACGTTTGCCTAGCTAGCAGTGGCGCCAGCTGTGGCTAAGAAGTGAGGACACATCCCGCCTGCAGGCATTTACAGAAGCCACGCTTGTAGTTAGCTCATATTTACAGCGCTAGTGATCACGTGACTAGCACCTCCCACCCCGAGAGACTTCACACAATAGAATCTTCCTATTGATCGATCCACCATGTTTTGTTCGTCTTACAGCTTGAATGCGCTTGGCTACAATCCATGGACGACGGAATCCGGCGCTGTATCATTGGCTACAATCTGTGGACGAGGCAATCTGGCCGTGGGTCTGATTGCTTTCTGTGTGCATCTTCTTACTGCCTCCTCGAAGCAGACGAAACTGGGGCACGATGGAGAGGGTGACTTGTTTCTCTGGTATCGCGTGTATGCGTTTTTTTTTTTTTTTTGGTAAAATCATTCAGAACGCAGATAAACAAAGAGATAAGACGGATAGATAAGCGGACAATGAAACCGACAGATAAGAATTCAGACAGGCAGTCAAAGAGACAAACCGGCAAGCAGACAAGGAGAAGGACAAGCAGTCCAAAAAAAAAAAAAAAATGTCTGTAGTAATTTCCTAGCGTGTGTCACTTAGCTCAGAAACATCTCATGCCCACAGATACCCATACATCATCATTGGGTGAATTACGTTGCACTGTTTCGTCAAGCTTGTGGCTCAGTACATTCGACTACGTCAAGCATTTTTTCCGGGGTTACTTTCCCCAGCCGTTGACTGTCTCGTCTATCTGCAAGGCAGCAGGTTTGTGTCTCTTTTTGGCTGGTTCCTATCCCTTGACCTGACCGATATGGGAGACCCTACCAGTTGCTGCGCTACCGCCGGCATAGCTCTTGGGGTCAGTCGAACACGCCAAGCTCCTTTAACTCTACAAGGCTGAGACACATCAGAGGAAATACAAATATAGTGGTACCTCGGGTTACGAACTCCTCTGGTCACGAACAATTCAGGTTACGAACAACAACTTCGAAAATTTTATGTCTCGGGTAACGAATAACGCCTCGGCTTACGAATGAAGGCGAGAGAGCGAGAGAGAGAGAGAGAGAGAGAGAGAGAGAGAGATAGCAAGAGAGAGAGAGAGAGAGAGAGAGAGAGAGAGAGAGAGAGCAAGGTGTAACTTTGGAGACAAACGATCGCGTACAGTACAAACAGTACTACAGATGAGCTTGTGGATCTTCAGAATGAACAGTTAAAGACATTAAAGGAGAAGCAGTCATCCGATGATGAGGAATCAGTAACCGTTTCAACTGCCAGGATTAAAGAAATTTGCAGCAAGTGGGCAGACGTTGAAGACTGCATTGTGAACCATCATCCAAACAAACTTATTGCTAACAGGGCAATAAACCTGATGAATGATAACACGATGGCCCACTTCAGAAAGATTCTCCAGCAAAGGAAGCGACAAATTTCCTTTATAGATTCTTGGTGCAGAAAGATTCCCAGTCGCCTGCCAAGAAACAGCGAAAGATACTCCTGAAACTAATGATTCAGAATAACAAAGAAAGTGACAAATTTCCCATGATAGTTTACTTGGTAATAAAAATAACTAAATCTCTTTTTATTTTACATTTAATTCATTTGGTTGTTTTCTTTCTCTTTATTTAATACGTTATTTCATTGATTTCAATCTTTCGGGTTACGAACGTTTCGGGTTACGAACCGAGTTCTGGAACGAATTAAGTTCGTAGCCCGAGATACTACTGTACTGCTTCACCGTATTTCCTAGCGTGCATTCATTATCATCATGTGCCATGCCGATGAGCGTTGGCGGTCATGTTTCTCCATCTCACGCGATCACAAGAGTCGTGGGTCAGACCAGTGTTCCTGTCTCGACAATGTCACGTGAACAAGCCATACATGTATTTACTTCTCTGCTTCCTCCTGGTTCTCTTCCCCTCGATCTTGCCAGTTGTCACCATCCATCCATTATGTGCCATGCCGATAAGCGTTGGCCGACATGTTCTGCCATCTCACTCGATCATCAGAGTCGTGGATCAGCTCCGTGTTTCTGTATCGACCATGCCATGTAGCCAAACCATCCAGGTATTTAATTCTTGGTCTTCCCCTTAGTCTGTTCCCTTCGATCTTGCTAGTTGTCACTAAGTTCTCCAATTCATTTCTTCTCATACCATGCCCAAAACATTTTGACTGTCTACGTCTAATGTCTCTAATCAGTTTACGATCGTCATTTGTTTCTTGAAGGACTTGTTCATTAGTTTTTCTATCTGTCCATGGAATTCTTTGCATTTTCCTCAGAAACCACATTTCCACAGCCATCAGATATTTTTCAGCTTGTCTGCTCACTGTCCACGCCTCATATCCATATAAAAGTACAGGTTCTATGCAGCACTTCAACACTCTCTTTCTCGTTTCAATTGATATCGTTTCATTGGTCAGTATGTTTTTCATCTTGCAAAAGGCTACCTTCGCCATGGCAATTCTTGTTCTAATCTCTTCTGTCACGAATTGGCCGCCTTAACATCCCAGAATATTTTTCTTGGTCTCCAAATTTGAGAGGCCAAATTGAGAAAGAATGAATTAATCACACTACTCCAAAATTATCTAGTCGTGAGGTAAGATTATTCACAAAAAGCCTCTAGCCATGACGTAAGCTTGCAGATGGCAAGTAAAATGGCAACTAGATAATTAGTATACACCTTGGGAAACTGCTGACCCAGACATGCTGAATCAACAATGAACTGGGCCATGGACTGTGTAATTAAAACCACCCAGGCGTGAACAACATTGACACAGGGAGAGATAATGACCCCAGGGCGGTACACAAGCCCCGTCCACTCGGACTGGCAGACTCTGCAAGGTGTGAAATCACTGATAAGACTGTGAAACTGATCTGGGGCTGGCAACGCAAAACCATCCAGGTGTGACACTATGGTGAGGGTTAGTGGTTAAAAGAATTTTTATGACTGGACAGACTTGGGGTTAATTGCAATCACTGTCAGGAGGAGATAAGAAGAATTTATGACGGGAATGCCAAAGAGATAATAGTGTCTCAGACACTGTCTGCTAGACTCAGCTTAAATAAGGGTCCCTAGCCTGTTTATGTCAGATTAAGTTTGACTTCAGAACAGGTGAGAAGAGAGAGTAAATGTAGATTTCTTAGTAACTAAGTATTTTAGGTGTATGTACTGAATTCCAGTCTATATCTGATCTAGGTTATTGCAAGAACTATCATTGTCATAGATTACTTGATTGTTCTTTCTAAGTTCTGCGTTCAATATCATATTGCTTTAAAGTGTTATTCTTCTGAAAAATAGAGCCTTATGTGAGACAGATCTTGTCTGGGTAGACTTTTAGGTGTCTTGGTAGATGCTTGTCATTTCTTTGTACACTATCCTAGTTGCCTTTTGGTGTGTGCATTTGTTGTACAGAATATAGTCAACTGACTATTTATTTAATTCTTACAACCGCAGTAACTCGGTGGTGATTAAACCGGGCAGCTCAGCAAATATGGCTGGTCTGTTTGGTCACTTCAATTAGACTTGTTGTATATCTCATTTTGTAGCTATACAATATTAGTACTCATTAATAATGCCTGATGCTATTATGTGAGTATCATTAGATGTCTATCTTGAAGTAATATAATGTTTACGGATATGTTGGATGTATGTATGTATAATTTCATATGAATATACGATGCTAGGAATATGCTTCGTACATATTCTTTTTGTGTATATACATCTCATTTCGTATACCTACAAACTAACTAGTGCATTATGCTATTATGTTAAAGTATCATAATATGTCTAGTTTAATTAATGTTTTATGTGTATTTCATGTTTGGTATATTGATTTGTCATATGCTAGCCTATCAATATGACGTGTTATATTATGGTGTGCGCATTGGCACACTAACCATCGATTGCATTTGTAGCAGAGGTGTAATGGTACAGACATTACCCACAAGTGTTATGGGGTATATGGTGCTAAACTTTCTCAGTGTATTGTGGGCGTGCGTCCACGGTAATGCATGGAAACCTGGCACAGCTATTGGTCACGGCTTGTAAGCCCGGATGATCAGGCATTATTATAATACCCTTACCGACCCTGTGAGCTGCTAAACTAACATTGGACGGAGCGGCTGTGCGACACCGAATTTCTGTATTAGCGACATGGACATGGGGCGGCAGAAATGTAATCATTACAGGCGTGTGAGACAATTGAAAAGCCCGTCCCAGACTGAACACAGTAGAGCTGGAAGATAAACTTGGCCAGACTGGTCATTGTATATGTTTGTGTTATGATATGTTTTAATTAGGATTGCGCTGATGTAGAACTGATATAACACATTCTTGACTTTCTTTCAAGCTCTCACAAGGAGCACCTATGTTATAGATCTCAAGAACGAGTTATGACTAGGTAGAGCCAGGACTGGCAGACGTTAGAATACCGGCAAGCTGTTCTTTTGTTGAGTCTACTGGAGAGTGGGGATCTGGACCACAGTTCCAGATAGATGAAGTAACAAGTAAAGTTACGTAATGTTTCTCATCACAATATGTATATGATTTCATCATCCTCATCTTGAACCATCAGATGTCTATGATTATGATTAGTAAATAAATGTTGTAGTATTGTAACTCATAGTTCTGTCGTTATCTTTTAATTCCAATTGTGCATACGTGTTGTGTGTGTACATTGGTGGGGGTTCACTTACACACCAAGGAAGGGAGCAGTCAGGGAGAAAAACCTGTACTGAGAATAGTCGTCTATATTCATATATTTAGACTTAAACATCTATCTCAGCTAAACTTCTCTTTCCTGATCCTTGGCGAATATTCAGCACAGTTCATTTCAATTTTGTAACGAGCCACTAGGAACTGTACGTTGGATATTCAAGGGCTTAATCTGTAGTTCAGCCATATAGATTTTGTCCCTAGTCAGTTTCTGACTATCTGGGGTTGCTCGCCAGTGAATAATACATTCATCTAGCCGGTGGGGCACCCCGACTTCTGACAGATTGGGGTCCAGTCCGCGATCCTGAATCAGGATTCTAGTAATCATAGTGATTCTACTAGACCCTAGACAAACGATTTTTCAAAGTTAACTCTTGTAATCTTCAGTCATCAAAATAGACTATCATCAAATGTAGCTACTTTTAGTTGAGGAAGTTTCAGAGTACATATATAACTTTTCAAAAGTATAACAGATAAGAACTTATGAGAAAACTACCATCATCGATCATTTATTGATAACTGTTTGTAACTATTATCAATTAGTGTTACCATTAATCATTTATTGATAATTGAACACTTTAATCATATTTACATTGATGTGTTTGATGATTTAACTGCTTGACTGATTTGCAATTTTATGCTAATATATGCCATGTTCATTTTGACATGTATGCAGTGCATTTTAATGTTTATTTAGATAAATATTACTGTTGATTACTGTGTAGTATATCTCTCACACTTACTTCACTGCTGTCGCCAGGTACTACTTGAATATTATTTTCAGTTGTCTTTCACTGCTGAGGCTAAACTATACACATTGGATAGCGTAGACTGTCAGTAGTTAACTCTGGTCTTTCTAGCTTAGATCTGATTTTGATATATACATAGGAGCTTACCGGAATATAGTCCTTTGCAATTATGGCCTTACGTTACCGGAATCCCGAAGAGGACATGAAGGCGCACGCAGATTTCGCAGAGTCCGCGAAAGGGTGGGGCATAAGAAAAGGCTTAAAGGGGGAGCAACTAGAAATGTATATCACAGCTGAGTTAGAATGGTGGGACCAAGAAGAAGAAATTATGTTTAAAGAAAATGATGAGTTCTTTGGAGCACAAGAGCGTAGCAAAACTGAAGAAGCAGAGATTAATAAACAGCATATGGAAGTAGTCAATGCAGAGAAGCTAACCGTTCTAGCGGAACATAAGGTAGGAGATATGGATGCTCACCAAACCAGGAAGGAAGGGACATCTTTGCCACCCACCGCAGAATCAGAGTTAGTGGACCGGGAACTACAGGTTCTCATTCGACCCAGTCCTAAACGGAAAAGAGGGAAGAAAAAACGTGCCAAGGGCATTTCAAACAGTCACAAACGTGATAACTGTTTGCACCACGGCAATAGTCGTTTAACAGTACAGGACCTTCAGGAAACCACTTGACTTCTATGAGAAATGAATCTCGAGAGAAAGAGGAACTGAAGACAACCTTTAATGAGGTCGCAGGCGGAGACCTAGCCGATTCTCACATTCCCTTCTGGTCACAGAATCACGAAGTGGAATTACATCTGACTGAAATAGGGAGGAAGGAAGGAACAGAATCCCAGGTGAATTTCACTGCTGCAACGCGGGAAGAGTCACTAATTATCAGTTCAGATAATTTACCTAGTAACAGTTACCCAGAGGACAACTGTTTGCACTACGGTTTGCCAGTACAAGACTCCCAGGAATCTCATTTTACTTCAACGAGAGGTGAAACTCAAGAGGAAGATGACCTGAGGACATCTTTTAAGGAGGTCGGAGATCGAAAGGTAACCGACTTTATTATTCCCTTCAGCCCAGACGAGGAAGAAGTGGGATTAAATTTGACTGACAGTGGGATGAAGGATGATCCGGAACCCTTTGTGATCTTTGAGGCTGCAGCTCAGGACAAGACACTAGATCTCAGTTCAAATCATTTACCTATTGTGATGGATTGCTTAGACAGCCCATCACAGGATTTACCTCAACTGGACTTAGCCCATGAAAGCACGACCAGAGAGGAACATCCAGACCAGGAAACATTTCCAGTTGTTATCTCAGAGTATACCAGTTCGGAGACTCATGAAACACAGGGAATTGTCATGAGCCAGAATATGGACTCCGATATTGTGCAGACAACATTGTCTGTAGTTGCTAAAGAAGAAAATTCTTTGCACAAGATGGAGGAAGAAACGCCTATCATCTCATTAGCTGAAGTTATCAGGGAATTCCAGCAACAGGGACCTGAAGTAACAGAAGTCAAGAGTGGTTTGGAATCAACATTCTTAGGACTCAATCTACCCTTCAGTCAGGTCGATTTGATAGGAGTAGATCAGCTATTTGTGGATACTTTATTCAAAAGTAACACCACTTTATCGCCCTGGAGTAACTATGTTATTTCACAAGGCAGGACAACTTGGCACACTAAATTTCCAATTTCTAGCACGGTTTTTACAAGAAACTCTAATGTAGAGAAACTCAGCCCATTAACTGATTATCAGGGGAAGAAACCGCGACACCGAGGAGGGAAGATTCTTACGCCCAACTTTGAAGGAGGAAAGCGCCAGTTGAATTTATATCATGGGACCATGATGTGTAACATTATTCCTTTCAAAAGGAAGTTATTGATGGATCAGTTGAGGGTCTATAATGGATGGAGGAAAATCACGGAGACAAGCTTTGCTGTGGCCAGCTTATGCAAGACCTCACTACGGGTACATCCTCGGCTGAAAGGAGTAAATCACGTGAGTGAATGGTGTAAAACAATTGCTGCCCAGAGGCGTAGAAGAATCCCGTTGATTGTGATCTTTCCCAGAGGGGTAAAATTACAACCTCCTGACAATTACCGGATTTTACCATGCTATTGCATGGAATCCCGGCCGAAAACCAGGTACAAGGACCTATCCAAAGTATCATGGGAGTATGGAAATGGAACGTCTTTATGCAGATGCAGGACAACCCATTGCCACAAGGAATATTGGAAACCTTTAGGCAGATACAGAACGGAGAGTGCTTAGGCAGTATTCTGGGATGTACGGCGTGCTTTGACAAAAGATTTCTGGCAGAAACTTTTTTTTTAAGGGGAAAGCTCTGTCA
Source organism: Cepaea hortensis (assembly GCA_963921405.1). Lineage (NCBI taxonomy): Eukaryota > Metazoa > Mollusca > Gastropoda > Stylommatophora > Helicidae > Cepaea > Cepaea hortensis. The sequence continues at coordinate 52,972,436 of OY992891.1, forward strand.
CGAATTGGCCGCCTTAACATCCCAGAATATTTTTCTTGGTCTCCAAATTTGAGAGGCCAAATTGAGAAAGAATGAATTAATCACACTACTCCAAAATTATCTAGTCGTGAGGTAAGATTATTCACAAAAAGCCTCTAGCCATGACGTAAGCTTGCAGATGGCAAGTAAAATGGCAACTAGATAATTAGTATACACCTTGGGAAACTGCTGACCCAGACATGCTGAATCAACAATGAACTGGGCCATGGACTGTGTAATTAAAACCACCCAGGCGTGAACAACATTGACACAGGGAGAGATAATGACCCCAGGGCGGTACACAAGCCCCGTCCACTCGGACTGGCAGACTCTGCAAGGTGTGAAATCACTGATAAGACTGTGAAACTGATCTGGGGCTGGCAACGCAAAACCATCCAGGTGTGACACTATGGTGAGGGTTAGTGGTTAAAAGAATTTTTATGACTGGACAGACTTGGGGTTAATTGCAATCACTGTCAGGAGGAGATAAGAAGAATTTATGACGGGAATGCCAAAGAGATAATAGTGTCTCAGACACTGTCTGCTAGACTCAGCTTAAATAAGGGTCCCTAGCCTGTTTATGTCAGATTAAGTTTGACTTCAGAACAGGTGAGAAGAGAGAGTAAATGTAGATTTCTTAGTAACTAAGTATTTTAGGTGTATGTACTGAATTCCAGTCTATATCTGATCTAGGTTATTGCAAGAACTATCATTGTCATAGATTACTTGAGTGTTCTTTCTAAGTTCTGCGTTCAATATCATATTGCTTTAAAGTGTTATTCTTCTGAAAAATAGAGCCTTATGTGAGACAGATCTTGTCTGGGTAGACTTTTAGGTGTCTTGGTAGATGCTTGTCATTTCTTTGTACACTATCCTAGTTGCCTTTTGGTGTGTGCATTTGTTGTACAGAATATAGTCAACTGACTATTTATTTAATTCTTACAACCGCAGTAACTCGGTGGTGATTAAACCGGGCAGCTCAGCAAATATGGCTGGTCTGTTTGGTCACTTCAATTAGACTTGTTGTATATCTCATTTTGTAGCTATACAATATTAGTACTCATTAATAATGCCTGATGCTATTATGTGAGTATCATTAGATGTCTATCTTGAAGTAATATAATGTTTACGGATATGTTGGATGTATGTATGTATAATTTCATATGAATATACGATGCTAGGAATATGCTTCGTACATATTCTTTTTGTGTATATACATCTCATTTCGTATACCTACAAACTAACTAGTGCATTATGCTATTATGTTAAAGTATCATAATATGTCTAGTTTAATTAATGTTTTATGTGTATTTCATGTTTGGTATATTGATTTGTCATATGCTAGCCTATCAATATGACGTGTTATATTATGGTGTGCGCATTGGCACACTAACCATCGATTGCATTTGTAGCAGAGGTGTAATGGTACAGACATTACCCACAAGTGTTATGGGGTATATGGTGCTAAACTTTCTCAGTGTATTGTGGGCGTGCGTCCACGGTAATGCATGGAAACCTGGCACAGCTATTGGTCACGGCTTGTAAGCCCGGATGATCAGGCATTATTATAATACCCTTACCGACCCTGTGAGCTGCTAAACTAACATTGGACGGAGCGGCTGTGCGACACCGAATTTCTGTATTAGCGACATGGACATGGGGCGGCAGAAATGTAATCATTACAGGCGTGTGAGACAATTGAAAAGCCCGTCCCAGACTGAACACAGTAGAGCTGGAAGATAAACTTGGCCAGACTGGTCATTGTATATGTTTGTGTTATGATATGTTTTAATTAGGATTGCGCTGATGTAGAACTGATATAACACATTCTTGACTTTCTTTCAAGCTCTCACAAGGAGCACCTATGTTATAGATCTCAAGAACGAGTTATGACTAGGTAGAGCCAGGACTGGCAGACGTTAGAATACCGGCAAGCTGTTCTTTTGTTGAGTCTACTGGAGAGTGGGGATCTGGACCACAGTTCCAGATAGATGAAGTAACAAGTAAAGTTACGTAATGTTTCTCATCACAATATGTATATGATTTCATCATCCTCATCTTGAACCATCAGATGTCTATGATTATGATTAGTAAATAAATGTTGTAGTATTGTAACTCATAGTTCTGTCGTTATCTTTTAATTCCAATTGTGCATACGTGTTGTGTGTGTACATTGGTGGGGGTTCACTTACACACCAAGGAAGGGAGCAGTCAGGGAGAAAAACCTGTACTGAGAATAGTCGTCTATATTCATATATTTAGACTTAAACATCTATCTCAGCTAAACTTCTCTTTCCTGATCCTTGGCGAATATTCAGCACAGTTCATTTCAATTTTGTAACGAGCCACTAGGAACTGTACGTTGGATATTCAAGGGCTTAATCTGTAGTTCAGCCATATAGATTTTGTCCCTAGTCAGTTTCTGACTATCTGGGGTTGCTCGCCAGTGAATAATACATTCATCTAGCCGGTGGGGCACCCCGACTTCTGACACTCTTCAAGGCATCGCCTTTCAGATGTTATGACTGTTTCGAGATAGTTGTACCGATTCACTTGTTTAAGAATATGCCCATTTACTTGTATATCACATTGTGGTATTTCCTTCTTCCCAGTGACGACCATAATCTGTGTCTTCTTACAATTCTATTCTAACCCTAGTTGTTCACAGTTGTCACCAAGTTCTCCAATTTATTTCTTCTCATAACGTGACTAAAACATGTTGTTGTCACAAAGTATAGCGAACGAAGGGAGGATCAACAGTGATCTTCGTTGTCACAAAGTCTGGCGAACGAAGGCAGAGTCAACAGTGATCTCCGTTGTCACGAAGTCTGGCGAACGAAGGAAGGGTCGACAGTGATATCCGTTGTCACGAAGTCTTGCATCCTCAGCGTTGAGAACTCGCGGATATATTCGGAAAGCGTGTGCTGCTGATCTCCCTTGTTGGAAGCACGTAATCACCAGGCAATCAGGTCAATTTCTACGTCTACAACAACAACAACAACAACAACAACAACAATAACGGCAAGGAGATAACAACTTTAATAACGAAAGGAAATTGCAGGGATTCAGCAGAAACTGTCGTAGTTTTTAAAGTGATTGGATCAATTTGTACAAGAATATGAACAGCTCGATATTACAGGGCTCTCACAACAACAACACCAACAAACAACGAGATACAACGATAAAACAACGAAAGCAAATGGCAGGCCTACAGCAGAAACTGTCGAAGTGGTTAAGATAGTTCGATAAATTTGTACAGGAGTGATCAATTCCATATTACAGGGTTCTCATAATCAAAATCAACGAATACTACAACAGCAGCAACAACAACAAACAACGAGATAAAGCTAAAAAAACAAAAAACGAAAGGAAATGCAAACCCTGCAGCATCTACAGCCGTGGTGGTTAAGTTGACAGACCCTCACATGTACTAGATCAGTGGTTCTCAACCTTTTTTGGCCCATTCCCCCCTTCACCATATTTTCAGAACGCCATTCCCCCCCCCCCTTCCTATCAAAAATGTGGCCCGTTCCCCCCTTCACCGTATTTTCAGAACGTCATTCCCCCCCCCCCCTTTCATATTTCCTATCTAAAAATCCCCTCACCCCTACACAGTATACGTAAAAGTGGAAGGCAAATGTAATAGCATATACTAAAACAAGTCCAGACATCCACATAAAACATGATTTGTGGGTCTACTTACTTTATAAAATGAATTTTAGAAGGACGAGACATACATAACTGTAAAGTATGAAGGGAAAAACTATGTCAAGTAATCGGTTCTTGTATTAACACGATCTTGAAATGGTCTTCATTCCCCCCCTGGAAACCATGAAATTCCCCCCTGGGGGGGGGGGGGGAATTCCCCACCGGTTGAGAACCACTGTACTAGATCAAGGTGGGCGATGTTCCATATGAGGACAGTCATCCTGTCAGCGTTTCTGTATTGTTAACTCCAGGATTGAGCCTGCTTCTCGTAGGTATCTCTAGAGAATTGTTCTGGAGTCTCCACCACTGAACTGATTATTAGTTATCGACCAGCACCATCATCGTTATCGTCATCATCATCACTATTTCACATACTAGACAACAAGCCAGTTGGCACACGGACTCCTTGACCTCTGTGTGGGTGAAAGCGTAGGTGGGGAGCAGTGGGAGGGGGTGGGGGTGTTGGGTTACGCCCCTGAAGGTTACAGCACAACATGAACCTTTACGACCTAGGTCATCCCGCGGAGAAATCGATGCACGGCCTGGGTGGTTCGCCCCTGCCATGTTTATTAGAAGTACTTAAAAAACAACAGAGAAATAATGCAAGAGCTAACGGTCGGTCGCAAGTTGCTAATGCTGTTATTAGCCAGGGGTGATTCTACTGCAGCGGGGAAATGGGGGTGGTAGGCGGTGGGTCAGGAGTGTGGTGTTGTAGAAACTCGTTCATTAAAGTGGAAGAAGTTGCATTATGGCGGGCCATTATGTGCGTGTTTGTATGCGTGCGGGTGTTGACATGAGCGTGCTTGATGTGCGTGTGCGTGCCATGTATGAGGTGGTGTGGATATTTCCCTACGGTGTGTATTGTGTAGTATAGGTCGGCAGGGCACGCGCCTGCTGCCATGGATGGAGAAGGTTTGGGACCCAAAGAAGGTGACAACAGATATTACTTCGGCATAGGAGGTTGATGGTTAGGACGCTACGCTGACAATGACATGGGCGCAGTCGGACAACGGTTCGATGTCAGTTTTCGACGTTGCCTATATGGAGGGAAAGAGAGACCATGCATTTCTCCGCGCACTTAGGCCTATAACACGTGAATGTAGTAACACTTCATATAGCTAGAGCAGTTTCCTGCTACAAGACCCGTGTTGCTGTTTAGGCAAGGTAGCATGTGTCAGTGTATGCCTTATATCTCGTATCCGCGTGATCTGCATGATGTGCAACCCCTACAACACAGAAAGTGTGCGACGAGAATCATAAACCACTTCATGAACACTAAAGAAAAATATCGACACTTTAAACAAACTGTGAAAGAAGAATTATTAGATCAGTCTGAACCAAGACAAGGAACAATACACAATCCCTTAATGCCATGTACCAACACATGGTTTACGGTACAAGCTACAGTCGTCAAGAACAGGCTAGATTAGAGTTAACAATAGAAGAGTTCCAACAACCACGGAAGCGTGGTATAGGTGAGAACACGGAGAATAGTGATGAGAACTCAGCACTAGAACTAGGAACATAAGAAAGGGAGAGCACTCGAGTTGCTATCAAAACAACACGTGACGAGACGGTGGTGACGTCCAAGAAACATCTAGACTTCAGTCAGGCCCAAGGTGTTCGTTTGAATGGTTGTAGAAATATATTCCGGTGTTTGAAACCTCAAATAAGTATAGAAAGAATACCAGCAAGTTTGCTACGATGTCTTGCAACAGACTTGCTCAGCGCTTGCTCACTTGATCAAGTGTTTGTGAGGAATACAGATCACATTGAGCGTCGCTTCATCGATCAAGTTCAGCTGAGCAGTGTGCCCAAAAACATGGCCAGCCAGCAAAGTAAGTTGGTCACTTAGAAAATTAACTGTGTAATTTTGTAACGAAGTGGCAGCTTCGAAACGACAGTGACAGTCACATTGAATTACTAATATTAATAGCAGTCGGTGCACGATTAAATTATGAAGCCCTTCCACCCTCCGAAATACAGGAGCATGATGTGGATGTGACCGACTGTGTGCTGGAATATTGTCATGAATAAACAAATGTGATCTGTTCTAGGATGTCAAGTTGTACTTTTATACAGTGATTACTTGTTGTGTTTTCGTGAAGAGTGTCAGTGCATCATAACGAGCCTGAATAGAATTCTGGCACTTAAGCGTGAGTATACAAGGGACGTCAGATAGAAACAATATTATGATTAGTTCGCCGACACACGCCTGGCCACATACTCATCGCACTCGTTAAGAAAATACAGGAATGTGGGGCTTGGCTCCTGGATGACGAGTACCTAGCGTTCAAGACAACAGTTAACACAGTGCATTAAAGTATTTTATTACAGCGATCTTCAATGCGGAGACGGCACTTAATGATGATGATGAATAAGAATATGAGGAACGAGAGAAGGCTGAATATCTTTCAGAAGAACTGCGAAGAGAGTGATGTTCTGAACAGTACATGCTAGGTGTTGTCATGGTGATGACTTAGGTTGTGTTGGCAAAGATTTACAGAATCAAAGGTGGTTCTTTAAATTACGTAGTTACTCTTCATTCAGGCTGGATATTCTTTGGGAGCATAGTCTTCCATACTTGTTCTGACAACGAGTTTTGTTCCAATCAACATATAATGCGCTATTCTAACTTGGGTTGATGACAGAAATTGAGTTGAGCTGAATTAAGCTTAGTCAAGAACCGACATCACAGCACTCAGGACAGCACCATCCTCATCTGTAACAGCCAGCGACGAGTCCCAATACTAATGGTAGCAACCTGATTATATGTCCTCTGGTTTTTCTTCGGAGTCTCGGCCAGATCCTCTGGTCAGCCCCTGCAGCACCAGTCTCTCCAAGCATTGAGGATCTACAAGTTCTTCTGCACTTTACACACCATCCCATGCCTGGTAATTAATGTGCACATTTAACGCAGACACCATATCTGTAACATAAGAAGCTAAAGAAGTTATTCCGCTGCTTAATTCTATGATAGTGAATCAGTGGCACCCGTTTCAGGCAAAAGTACCACACACAAACCAACAAACAAACAGGAGACCCCGTGTGTAGGCTGTCGGCGTCATAGATCTACAGTGGCAAGACACTGTAAATGGTAGGCGGTAATTTGTCTCAACACTGGCAAAATCTCAAAAAGTAGAAGAAGCTACCCACGACACAATATTTACAGTATACACATCAAATGTGTGGGCTGGAGGGCAGTTGCAAAATTACCAATTAAACTTTCGAAGAATAAGTGTAAGAGTAGTCACAAAGAGTGCACAAGGTGCAGACAACCTGGGGAACTAAACATATAATGGCAGCGGAACTGTGGTTTCTGAGAAAAATACAACGAATTCTATGGACAGAGAGAAAATCAATGAGCAAGTCCTACAAGAAACCCATGAAAATGGAAAACTAATTAGGGAAATTATATGCAGACAGTCACGGTTGTTTTGGCACGTTGTGAGAAGAAATAAACTGGAGAACTTTGTGACAGTTGGCAAGATTGAGAGGAAGAGAACAAGGGCGAGGCAGGGACGTAAACATCTGGATGGTTTGGCCACGTGACTTGGTCAAGACAACAACACGGAGCTGAGCTACGACTTTGGTGATCGCGTGAGATGGAGAAACATGACCGCCCATGCTTATCGGCTGTGCACATGATGGTGATGAGTCACAAAGCTAAACTGCCCCACCCCCATCCCCCAGCTGTTAGCAATATTATATTGTAATGGTCTAAATCAGGGGTGGCCAACACGAGGCCCGCCGGTAGTCATGTTGCGGCCCGCGGAGTGTTAAACCACGATGTAGTCGAAGCTGTAGCACGCTTGCTTGTTTACTTTAATTTAACAAAAAAATTAGGTGCGTGGCCCGGCAGGAAATATTATTTCTGAAATTTGGCCCGCGTGCTGAAAAGATTGGCCACCCCTGGTCTAAATTATGATCGTCTGCACCGTTCTCTTCTTGTCACCTCCTATCTCAAAGTGTTTACAACGTCTAATGGGCAACTGTTACTTGTATTTGCATTCTGTGCACTCCATACGTAAGACAATGTTACGAGTAGTCTTTGCCTTCTTTCTCAATACAGGCGTGAACTGACCACCAAAACCACTCTGTTTCATGTCGCAAGGTCGTTTGCTTTGGGCATAGAGTGAGGTTTTTGTCAGCCTTATACTGTGTAATTTGTGCACTGTGTGTTCCTTGCTATCTTTACCTTTGCGAAAAAGTACGTCACTGCTTAGGAACATTAACATTTTGAAGTTCTAAACGGCTCCTGGAGGGACACACTCTAAAGAAGAGACACACACTCGGTATCAGTATTTGGACTGAAAATAGATTGAATTAAAGAGTCCGTTACATGTTCCCGCTCTCAGTTCCCAGCTTTGTCACCGGGGCATCACATGAATTGATAAGCACTATTTTGTTTTACTTGTTTGTTATTGTTTTGGGTTTGTTGCCTCATTGATACAGATTTCGGGTGAAACGCTAGCATGTGTCTGCGTGTGTTGTTCCATCGGTCTAGCTTCTTAGTCATATTTTATGACGTTTTGTGGATAGATAACATGGCATGATTGCACACGGTTGAGTAAAATTTGTGGACTAGATAACATGGCATGATTGCACACGGTTGAGTAAAATTTGTGGACTAGATAACATGACATGATTGCACACGGTGGAGTAAAATTTGTGGACTAGATAACATGACATGATTGCACACGGTGGAGTAAAATTTGTGGACTAGATAACATGACATGATTGCACACGGTGGAGTACACTTTGTGGACTAGATAACATGACATGATTGCACACAGTGGAGTACACTTTGTGGACTAGATAACATGACATGATTGCACACGGCGGAGTACAATTTGTGGACTAGATAACATGACATGATTGCACACGGTGGAGTACACTTTGTCGACTAGATAACATGACATGATTGCACACGGCGGAGTACACTTTGTGGACTAGATAACATGACATGATTGCACACGGTGGAGTACACTTTGTGGATAGAAACATGACATGATTGCACACGGCGGAGTACAATTTGTTGACTAGATGACATGACATGATTGCGCAAGGTGGAGTACAATTTGTGGATAGATAACATGACATGATTGCACAAGATTGAGTATAGACATGGCGAGATGTATAAAGAAGTTAGTCCGGGTTATTATGATTATGATGGTGAATCGACGACACCACACTCGGAACAATATCTCTTCCAGTACAAGTCGCGATGTGTAGGCTTCGGTTGTCCCTAATGCGAATTTGTTGGAAAAACATCGGAGCCGTACTTATTTGCGGTCACTGCCATCAGTTGCATACTTTATTCCCTACTTCCAAGACAGCCTATCCGCCCTCTTGTCTCCGCGCATACTGCATGACATGGACACATTGACCTTCAGAAATTCCCGAAATCTTCATAAGTGGCAGCCACCCATTGATGCAACAGCCATCAATTCTGAACCATCTGATGAGTAGACTGAGAGTCAGCTCAATAATCTTCCTGATAAGTGAAGTATTTCATGTATATACACAAGTGACAGTCTCCATCTCCATTCTCATACTGGAGATAAGTGAAGTATTTCATGTATATACACAAGTGACAGTCTCCATCTCCATTCTCAGACTGGAGATAAGTGAAGTATTTCATGTATATACACAAGTGACAGTCTCCATCTCCATTCTCATACTGGAGATAAGTGAAGTATTTCATGTATATACAAAAGTGACAGTCTCCTTCTCCATTCTCATACTGGAGATTGCTACCCTCAGTTCTGCTCGGTAATGTCTCTCCCTCTGACACTAACTGAGAACTTCCGCCCTTATGGTTGGTCACGCGGCACATATCCATCTACCCCAGCATGAGAATAGTTCGCTTCACTACAAATAAACCACGAGGCCCCTACAGAGGGACACGTATATTTGTGGGACAGGTTGCTCACAAAGTGACACCAGTCTGGCAGTTCAGTGTCAAATGCACAATTATAATATGCATGTCGTGTGAGGCGACAAAGGTGGGTTGGCGTGAGACTAATGACCTCATTCCGTGGACAACTTTAACTGCACAATACAACCAACCATGACCAATCTACAACGGGTATGGTATCAGTTGGTTGGAGGTCTCTGCTCTCATCAGAGATGAAAGGCTCCAGCAGTAGCAGAAGAGGAAGAGGAGGGAGAAGAGCAGGAGGGGGGGGGGGGAGGAGGAGGAACAAGAAGAAGAAGAAGAAGAGGAAGAAGAAGAAAGATGGGTAGAGAAATAAAGAAAGAAAGAAAGAAAGAAAGAAAGACATGTAGAAAGAAAGAGCGAAAGAAAGAGCGAAAGAAAGAAAGAAAGAAAGAAAGAAAAAATGAAGGAAGGAAGGAAGAAAAGGAAGGAAGGAAGGAAGGAAGAAGGTTGTCCCATGGCACATATCGCACTGGAAAGGGTACATTTTCACATATTCTTGGCCAGGGCCTAAATATATGAGTGCAACGTTGCTCGCCTTCCCTCCCCAGACAATACGTGGACACGACCAGGTACGGACATTATGAGCCTGGGTTGACCTCGGCTGGGTCAACCCCAGAACCGGACTTAAAGAGAACAATTAGACCCTACACTACAAAGTCTTGAGCTCGAACCACTGTCTTGGCATGCAACCATTCTAATCACTAACTTCCTCGGTTGCTATAGCAACAACAATAACAACAACAACAACAGCAGCAGCAGCATCAGCAGCATCAGCTGCAGCAACAACAACATCAACAGCGATCACAACAACAACAACAACAACAACGATGACAATGATGACAAAAAAAAACAAAAAAAAAAAACAACAACATAATGTATATTTAATTACAAGAAAACAACCCCCCCCCCCCCACCCTCCAAAAAAAAAGGACTGGAAACTATTACGTGACAACATAGTTATTGCAAGAAGGCAGCTGGTAGTTGATGGCAAGTGGCAGCACTCGCCAGCTGTTTACATCCTCTAGTTATCAAAGTCTTTTCCCCATCTGGCGGAACCTGATCAAATAAATGGCGGACTCGGAGATCATATCGATTTCCTCTGTGGCGTGGAAGCCAGCAGCAGAATATGACTGTTTGTTGCTCCCAGATGAAAGCACCATCCCATACCCCGCTCTCAACAACTGCAGCAGCAACCACATCAACGACAACAACAACATCGATAATAATAACAACAACAGCAACAACAGGAACAGCAATTACGACAAAAACAGCTGCAACAATAGCAATAAGAGCAACAACACAAGTAACAATAGCCACAACAGCAACAACTATAGCAACAACAGTAACATAATCAACAACAGTAACCACAACATCAGCAACAGTAGTAACAGCAAAAATATCAGTATAATTGCAACAATAGTAGCACACAAGAAGCAACAACAGCTGCAGTAACAAGAAGCAGAAACAACAACAACAACAACGGCAACAAAGCCAATAACAACGGCCACAACAACATTAGCAATAACAACAGAAGTCAATCTCGTTTTAAGAGGGTTAACAATTTAAATCAATAAGTATGATGGGGCTTCAAATGAAAATATTAAATGTTTTTGTTTTGAGTGAATATATTCTGAACAGCCGGCTTCCTGGCCTAGAGGTTAGCGACTTTTCTCTGTAATCTCGTATACTCTCGCAAGTAACGTGACGACGGTGAGAATCAGCAGTGGTTAGAATCGCGTCGGTAACTTACGGGGTATGTGAGCCGGCCGATCAGAAAGCAATGGCAAACTACTGAGCCTAATCTTGCCAAGAGATCAAGAATCAGCTGAAAGATGCTGATGTTGACTGCAATGTCCCGTAAAGGATATGCTAACAATTTATTAAAAATATTCTGAACAAGTAAAGAACAAATGTATCATTTTTCGATGTAGTCATCACTCCGTTCAATGCAAGTCTTCCAGCACCGATAAAGTGCTTGGATTCCTGTAGGAAACATATTCTCTTGGTCGCTTGTGTAGCCACTCATACATCACCGGCTGTACCTTTTCAGCGGACCGAAAAGTCTTTCCTGCCAATGACTCCTTGAGTTGTCCAAACAGGTGGAAATCACGTGGGGCTAGGTCTGGTGAGTACGGGGGATGTGGTATACACTGAAAGTGGAGGTCTTCGAAGGTTTACACGGACAGTATGGGGTCGAGCATTGTCATGTTGCAAAAGGACACTCAGAAGTCCACATCCTTTGGATTTTATTGCGGGTGGAATATGATTCCTGAGAAGATCTGTATACATATCACTAGTGACAGTTTTCCCTCATGGCATGTAGTGCTCTAAAATAACGTAATAACGTTTTTATTTGAAGCTCTCCCATACATAGGTTTATTTATAAAATGACACACTGATGACAACCCACAAGAAGAGAACGATGTCCTTAAGCGAAAACATTCTGGATATTACTAGAAACTAAAAGCATTATTCTAATAGATTAAAATAAAGAGGCCGGGACAAATAAGAAAAGTTAACCGGTACACAAAGGCAAGCGAATATTTGAATATATACAGTGCCGTGCGGTAGATTTTCTCAGTATGATGCGATTCTTGGAAATGCCGCTCCTTACATGTTTTTTTTTCTTTAAAAATGTCGCCCCCTTATGAAGCCCCCTTACGGTGCCGCCTGATGCAGTCGCCTCTCTGTATCATAGCACGGCACGGCCCTGAATATATAAATACAGCAATTCATGGCTCTGAGATTTCAGACCAGCCAATCAATCAATCAATGAACCAATCAATCAAGGCTGTCCCCACAAAGAAGGCGGGCTGTACCTGTTCTCCAGCACTACCCCCCGCACAGGTTGTACATTCTGGCAGATTGCTGGTCATCCATTTCTTTATGATCCCCCGCCCCACACACACACACACACATTGTCGACTACCTATTGCCCGCCTGCTGTTGGCTCCTCTCCTAGATTCAGATTGACATCAAGCATCATGAGGCCTCATTAGCCGAATTGTCTCTGCGGTATGTCTTCCGTCAGCTCTAATACACTCTCAGCTTCCATTGCATTTGGACTCGTCGCCTGCCAGGTGAAATAAAATTGGCAACCTATTCCTTCGTGCATTCAGGCCTTGACTTGGGTACTTAAATTACAAGTACCAGTGAAGCCAGAGTGGGTTCGTCTGATGGTGAGGGACACTGGTAATAGGGAAAGCTAATCCACACGCAAAATTCAGCCCAGTGTTACTAGAAGTGAATGGGCTACGCTGGAGTTCAAAGCGAGGATGCACAACAATATTTAAAACAACACCTGTTCACTTTGACGGACTCTCTCCCTCTCTCTCTCTTTCTCTCTCTCTATCTTTCTCTCCCTCTCTTTCCCTCTCTCTCTCTCTTTCTCGCTCTCTCTTTCTCTCTCTGTGAATGTTAGACGGGCCTGCGTGCCCAATTCTTAACCCTTTGAAAATAAAGTTTGTTCGTTCGTTCGTTCGTTCGTTCTCTCCCTTTCTCTCTCCCTCTCTCTCTTTCCTCTCTCTCTCTCTCTCTCTCTCTCTCTCTCTCTCTCTCTCTCTCTCTCTCTCTCTCTCTCTCTCCTTGTTACGGAAGCTAACCATACCTATTTGTTTCATCTGACACTGACAATGGCTGGTGCATATAGGAAGAATGGAAGATAATAGGGAAACAAAACACGCTTACACTCAGGAAATAAATGACCGTAGACCCCGAGGTAGACCAAGAAGACGGTGGAGAGATAATATATATACAGACCTACAAGCACTTGGAATCAACGACTGGCAAGAGAAGGTCCACCAGAGAGATGAATGGAGACGGATTGTATCTGCAGCAAAGAACCTCAATGGCTCGGAACGCTGAAGACGAAGAAGAAGAAGAAGAAGAAGAAGAAGAAGAAGAAGAAGAAGAAGAAGAAGAAGAAGAAGAAGAGAAGAAGACACTGTCATCTCATGCTGGAGACGTGATGTCCTCTATGGAAGCCCGTCTAGCGTGCCGACTGCCTAGGTCAAGCGTTCTTTATACCCCAGATCCTGACAACCGTTCCGGGCAGGCGTCAATTATTAGTGACTTGCATATCCTTTACAGGACTTCGTACTCAACCCCATAATTCTTCTCCGGCTGTTTGAGATTTCTTGACAAGTTTCCGTTCAGAAATTTGTCATTGCTTTCTGAACGACAGGCACCCATATCATTGTAGGAAAACCAGCGCAAATCGGTCTGCTTCCAATCTCATGCAGCTGTGTTGCGAACGTGGCATGCTGAATGACGAATTGCTTTCGTAATCATTTCAGCACAGCTCCAGCTACAGTACAAATCAGATAATGCTAGTATCCGGTACAACACCTAATCAGATAATGCTGGTATCCGGAACAAAACCTAATCAGATAATGCTGGTATCCGGTACAAAACCTAATCAGATAATGCTAGTATCCGGAACAAAACCTAATCAGATAATGCTAGTATCCGGAACAAAACCTAATCAGATAATGCTAGTATCCGGAACAAAACCTAATCAGATAATGCTAGTATCCGGTACAAACCCTAATCAGATAATACTAGTATCCAGTACAAACCCTAATCAGATAATGCTAGTATTCGGTACAAAACCTAATTATATAATGCTAGTATCCGGTACAAAACCTAATCAGATAATGTTAGTATCTGGTACAAAACCTAATCAGATAATGCTGGTATTCAATACAAAACCTAATTAGATAATGCTAGTATCCGGTACAAAACCTAATCAGATAATGCTAGTATCCAGTACAAAAACTAATAAGAAAATGCTAGTATCCAGTACAATATCTAATCAGATAATGTATCCAGTACAAAAACTAATCAGATAATGTTAGTATTTGGTACAAACCCTAATCATATAATGCTAGTATCCAGTACAAAACCTAATTAGATAATGCTAGTATCCAGTACAAACCCTAATCAGATAATGCTAGTATCCGGTACAAACCCTAATCAGATAATGCTAGTATCCAGTAAAAAAGCTAATAAGATAATGCTAGTATCCAGTACACATCCCGACAGAAAAATGACAGCGCATAATTCACAGACAAGTGAGTCTTCACACGTTTTCTTCTGGCGCCATCAAACAGTTCTGTTGTGTATAATAACATTATAGTGTGCAATAAACTCTAGGATTTTGTCGACTGAGTGAACAGCACAAAGAGAAAGATAACAAAGATGGACAGCCGGCCTGAGAATAATTCATTAACCCATGAAAGTTAACAGCAAAACCTAAAGCTATTTTTGGAGGATATAACTGACGTAAGCTACACCCAGTGTTTTCTCATTATAATAACGTGGTTTAGATCCTCAGTGCGATAACGCTATGTCGGTTCCAGAGACGCATTGAAGCATTCCGAGCCGAGAGGTTCTGACATAAAGAGAGCGTCAATGAATGAGGGCCAAATTGATGTGACTGGTGGAGTGTGCAGGGTTAAGAGTGAGGAAGATCTGCGTGCGACACAGATGTCGTCTGTGAGTGATAAAGTGAGTAAAAGGATGGAATACACGATAGGAAACTGCCGACATCAAGTGATTGTGGATAAAAGAGCATTAAAGGAGAGAGAAACATGATGAAAGCAGTGGAGGAAATGCTTGCAAAGAAGTTAGAATTATTGTGAAAGAAAATAAGTAAAGTTGTATATTTAAAAAAGAAACATTAAATAAAGATATACAAGAAGTAAGAAATGGCTGTATGAAGATAATTATTCACATTTACAGAAATTCTTCTTCTTCTTATAGTCCATGGCATGTAGGGTTGGTCATCGGGCCTGTCCACAGCCTGCTGTCTCGTGTTCTGACAATCATTTCCGACACAGATGTTCCTCCATGCCATGTTGTCATACAGTCCAGCCTCTTCTCCTTTGGTTTTTTTCTGCCTCTTCCTCTCTCTCTCCCCCCCCCCCCTAATTTTGCCGTCGCCGCTGCACGACATACAGAGCAGCTTTCATCTTGATGTGCCCTTGTCACGATATACAGAGCAGCGTTCCTCTTGATGTGCCCTTGTCACGACATACAGAGCAGCGTTCCCCTTGATGTGCCCTTGTCACGACATACAGAGTAGGTTCCCCTTGATGTGCCCATGTCACGACATACAAAGTAGGTTCCCCTTGATGTGCCCTTGTCACGACATACAGAGTAGGTTCCCCTTTATGTGCCCTTGTCACGACATACAAAGTAGGTTCCCCTTGATGTGCCCATGTCACGACATACAAAGTAGGTTCCCCTTGATGTGCCCATGTCACGACATACAAAGTAGGTTCCCCTTGATGTGCCCATGTCACGACATACAAAGTAGGTTCCCCTTGATGTGCCCTTGTCACGACATACAGAGCAGGGTTCCCCTTTATGTGCCCTTGTCACGACATATAGAGTAGGTTCCCCTTGATGTGCTCTTGTCACGACATACAGAGCAGCGCTCCCCTTGATGTGCCCTTGTCACGACATACAGAATATGTTCCCCTTGATGAGCCCTTGTCACGACATACAGAGCAGCGTTCCCCTTGATGTGCCCTTGTCACGACATACAAAGTAGGTTCCCCTTGATGTGCCCATGTCACGACATACAAAGTAGGTTCCCCTTGATGTGCCCTTGTCACGACATACAGAGCAGCGTTCCCCTTTATGTGCCCTTGTCACGACATATAGAGTAGGTTCCCCTTGATGTGCTCTTGTCACGACATACAGAGCAGCGCTCCCCTTGATGTGCCCTTGTCACGACATACAGAATATGTTCCCCTTGATGAGCCCTTGTCACGACATACAGAGCAGCGTTCCCCTTGATGTGCCCTTGTCACAACATACAGAGTAGGTTCCCCTTGATGTGCCCTTGTCACGGCATATAGAGCAGCGTTCCCCTTGATGTGCCCATGTCACGACATACAGAGTAGGTTCCCCTTGATGTGCCCTTGTCACGACATACAGAATAGGTTCCCCTTGATGTGCCCTTGTCACGACATACAGAGTAGGTTCCCCTTGATGTGCCCTTGTCACGACATATAGAGTAGGTTCCCCTTGATGTGCCCTTGTCACGACATATAGAGTAGGTTCCCTTTGATGTGCCCTTGTCACGACATACAGAGTAGGTTTACCGTCATGTGCCCTTGTCACGACATATAGAGTAGGTTCCCCTTGATGTGCCCTTGTCACGACATACAGAGTAGGTTCACCGTGATGTGCCCTTGTCACGACATACAGAGTAGATTCCCCTTGATGTGCCCTTGTCACGACATACAGAGTAGGTTCCCTTTGATGTGCCCTTGTCACGACATATAGAGTAGGTTCCCCTTGATGTGCCCTTGTCACGACATACAGAGTAGGTTCACCGTGATGTGCCCTTGTCACGACATACAGAGTAGGTTCCCCTTGATGTGCCCTTGTCACGACATACAGAGTAGGTTCACCGTGATGTGCCCTTGTCACGACATACAGAGTAGATTCCCCTTGATGTGCCCTTGTCACGACATACAGAGTAGGTTCCCTTTGATGTGCCTTTGTCACAGAATTAAAAATATGTTCACAGGCAATATGATCGACTTCATTGCACCGTGTAAATAACTGGATCAGGTTCCGCAGAGCAGCCCATGGCAAAAACTTCGTCGCTCCAGCAACGACCCCCAGGAATCTAAGAAAAACAAGGCATCTTGACTACGTCGTCAAGGGGACCTTCTTGCTATAGGTAGAAGTAAAACAAGAACAAATAAACTATAATAACACAAATACAGAGCCACACAAATTAACAAATGAACGTTCAGGGGTCTAAGACAACTACAGTCATTCCAGGCCATTCCCGTGGCAGAGTCGCTAGCTCGCCAGTCTCCGATGTGGATAATTTACATTCTCGGTTCAAGTAGCTACAGATCTTCAGCATACCTATAGCTAGTGGCCACAATTCATCCGCATACGTAGAGAGTGTGTAAACTTGTTTAATAGGAGGACAAGAATCACACAGCGAGCAAAAGATGGAGGGAGAGAGGGAGGGAGAGAGAGAGAGAGAGAGAGAGAGAGAGAGAGAGAGAGAGTCGATGTTTATACTTGCAGTCAGAGTATACAAGCAAGAGAGCAATGGCATGTCTGTCAGGAGTCAGAGAGAGTATAGTTGTTTATACTAGATGTCCGAGTGAGCATCGGTGTGTATACTAGCAGTCAGAGAGAGTATAGTTGTTTATACTAGCAGTCAGAGAGAGAGAGTATAGTCGTTTGTACTAGGAGTCAGAGACAGTATAATTGTGTACATTAGGAGTCAGACAGGCTACCGCCTTGTATAAGTATAGGGTGTATTTTTAATGACTGTGCAGTGTTTGAAAATATTGCCGGTCCAAGTTTTGTATTTACCCTCTGTAAAGTTCATGCAACATAACAGGTAAATACAAAACTTGGACCGGCAATATTTTCAAACACTGCACAGTCATTAAAAATACACCCCATATAAGAGCACTGAGCCTACTAGAGTCAGAGAGAGCATTGAAGTGAAACTAAACCACAGCTGGTGAACACCAACAGCTTAATCCCCTTTAGACGACACATCATTGCCCAGCCCAGGAGGCTGTTACCACCCTATCTGTAATGAGTTATTTTCCCACCCCTTCTGCTTCCCCTCCGTGAGATGTGTCGGCCCATTGTAGTGGCACTTATCCAAGGTTTGAAAACAACAATGAAGTGTTATGCCTGGACTTCAAACCACACGCTATTCTTGGTCTGTGCCGAGCTGTAACTCATTCTGTCCCAGACAGTTGTTGCTTAGATAACAATTCACTTATCTCAGAAAGATGATGATGATGATGATGATGATGATCATCATCATCATCATCATCATCATCTCCACCATGTCAGGCAATAGCTATGTGTTTGAGTTACTCTAGCAGTTCAAGGTCGCAGAAAAATAGAGTGAGATAGAGTAGGCAGCAAAAGATAAGACTGCTTCGAATGAATTTTTTGAGGATCTGTGCTCTACTGGGAGATAAATAACCGCAGACTGGAAAGAAGAAAGCACTGAGGGGTTTGAGAAATACCATCATGGTCTTGGCTGGATGAAGGGACACCCCCAACTGCACGTCTTCATTGTAGAGGGCGGGCAACGCACGAGAATGTGACAAAAGCAGCTCAGTGAATCGATTATCCGTGGGAATTGGTGGGCAACAGCACAAGAGAATTTTAGTGATTTGTCCAGACAGTCATACATTGGTGTCACAGACAGATCATACACCCCCATACTTAAGTGGAAGGGAAGGAAAAACCATCACATTATCTTCCCAAAAATAATTTAGCCAACAGTTCATATTCTTTGTACAAAAAAAACAAAACATAGGGTTTTGGGGGAGTGAAATACGTGTCTTGACATGCCAATGGGCCAGTGTAACAACAACTAACAGTGACATTAAAGAGTGCATGATAGGACTAGAGTACAGTAGAGAATACCTGTGTGAGATAGAATGTGAATGAAATATACAACATGTCATGATGCTTCTGGTCTGATGTTCCAGTGTCTCCACTCTGTTGTGACTCTCCTCTGTTGTGTCCTCACTCTGTTGTGTCTCCTCTCTGTTGTGTCTCCACTCTGTTGTGACTCTCCTGTGTTGTGTCTCCACTCTGTTGTGTCTCCACTCTGTTGTGACTCTCCTCTGTTGTGTCTCCACTCTGTTGTGTCTCCACTTTGTTGTGTCTCCACTCTGATGTGTCTCCACTCTGTTGCGACTCTCCTGTTGTGTCTCTCCTCTGTTGTGTCTCCACTCTGTTGTATCTCCACTCTGTGTGTCTCCACTCTGTTATGACTCTCCTCTGTTGTGTTTCCACTCTGTTGTCTCCACTCTGTTGTGACTCTCATCTGTTGTGTCTCCAATCTGTTGTGACTCTCCTCTGTTGTGTCTCCACTCTGTTGTGTCTCCACTCTGTTGTGTCTCCACTCTGTTGTGTTTCCACTCTGTAATGTCTCCACTATGTAGTGTCTCCACTCTCTTTTGTCTCTACTATGTTGTGACTCTCCTCTGTTGTGTCTCCACTCTGTTGTGTCTCCACTCTGAAGTGTCTCCACTCTTTTGTGATTCTCATCTGTTGTGTTTCCACTCTGTAGTGTCTCCACTCTCTTTTGTCTACACTCTGTTGTGACTCTCCTCTGTTGTGTCTCCACTCTGTTGTGACTCTCCTCTGTTGTGTCTCCACTCTGGTGTGACTCTCCTCTGTTGTGTCTCCACTCTGTTTAGTCTCCACTCTGTTGTGTTTCCACTCTGTAGTGTCTCCACTATGTTGTGACTCTCCTCTGTTGTGTTTTCACTCTGTTGTGTCTTCACTCAGTAGTGTCTCCACTCTGTTGTGTCTCCACTCTGTTGTGACTCTCCTCTATTGTGTCTCCACTCTGATGTGTCTCCACTCTGTTGTGTCTCCACTCTGTTGTGACTCCACTCTGTTGTGTCTCCACTCGGTAGTGTCTCCACTATGTAGTGTCTCCACTCTCTTTTGTCTCCACTCTGTTGTGACTCTCCTCTGTTGTGTCTCCACTGTTGTTTTTCCACTCTGCTGTCTCCACTCTGTAATGTCTCCACTCTGTAGTGTCTCCACTCTGTAGTGTCTCCACTCTTTTATGACTCTCCTCTGTTGTGTTTCCACTCTGTAGTGTCTCCACTTTACAGTGTCTCCACTTTGTTGTGTCTCCACTCTGTTATGACTCTCCTCTGTTGTGTCTCCACTCTGTTGTGTCTCCACTCTGTTGTGTTTCCAATCTGTTGTGTCTCCAATTTGTTGTGACTCTCCTCTGTTGTGTCTCCACTCTGTTGTGACTCTCCTCTGTTGTGTCTCCACTCTGTTTGTGTCTCCACTCTATTGTGTCTCCACTCTATTGTGACTCTCCTCCGTTGTGTCTCCACTCCGTTGTGTCTCCACTCTCTTTTGTCTCCACTATGTTGTGACTCTCCTCTGTTGTGTCTCCACTCTGTTGTGTCTCCACTCTGTAGTGTCTCCACTTTCTTTTGTCTACACTCTGTTGTGACTCTCCTCTGTTGTGTCTCCACTCTGTTGTGTTTCCACTCTGTTGTGACTCCACTCTGTTGTGTCTCCACTCTGGTGTGACTCTCCTCTGTTGTGTCTCCATTCTGTTTAGTCTCCACTCTGTTGTGTTTCCACTCTGTAGTGTCTCTCCTCTGTTGTGTTTTCACTCTGTTGTGTCTCCACTCAGTAGTGTCTCCACTCTGTTGTGTCTCCACTCTGTTGTGACTCTCCTCTACTGTGTCTCCACTCCATTGTGTCTCCACTCTGATGTGTCTCCACTCTGTTGTGTCTCCACTCTGATGTGTGTCCACTCTGTTGTGTCTCCACTCTGTTGTGACTCCCCTCTGTTGTGTCTCCACTCGGTAGTGTCTCCACTATGTAGTGTCTCCACTCTCTTTTGTCTCCACTCTGTTGTCTCTCCTCTGTTGTGTCTCCACTGTTGTTTTTCCACTCTGCTGTCTCCACTCTGTAATGTCTCCACTCTGTAGTGTCTCCACTCTGTAGTGTCTCCACTCTTTTATGACTCTCCTCTGTTGTGTTTCCACTCTGTAGTGTCTCCACTTTACAGTGTCTCCACTCTGTTGTGTCTCCACTCTGTTATGACTCTCCTCTGTTGTGTCTCCACTCTGTTGTGTCTCCACTCTGTTGTGTTTCCAATCTGTTGTGTCTCCAATTTGTTGTGACTCTCCTCTGTTGTGTCTCCACTCTGTTGTGACTCTCCTCTGTTGTGTCTCCACTCTGTTTGTGTCTCCACTCTATTGTGTCTCCACTCTGTTGTGACCCTCCTCCGTTGTGTCTCCACTCTGTTGTGTCTCCACTCTGTTGTGTCTCCACTCTGTTGTGTCTACACTCTGTTGTGTCTGCACTCTGAAGTGTCTCCAATCTATTGTGACTCTCTTCACTCTGTTGTGTCTCCACTCTGTTGTGTCTCCTCTCTGTTGTGTCTCCTCTCTGTTTTGACTATCCTCTGTTGTGTCTCCACTCTGAAATGCTATAGAGGCTTGTGTGTTCCAATGACCCAACGGCTATGACGGTAGCATAGCTACTGGTAGGGACTCATGTCGGACAGGTCAAGGGATAGGGACCTGACGTAATGATTGCGACCAGGCGCTGACGGAGGGAGGATGTTTACTTTAACCCCCACCGTTTATTGTGAAAGTATTACTGTAAAGCTATTCATGTCCACGTACTTACATTTCCCTGTATTCACGACATGTTTCACCGTTTTACGA
This sequence comes from Cepaea hortensis, assembly GCA_963921405.1. NCBI lineage: Eukaryota > Metazoa > Mollusca > Gastropoda > Stylommatophora > Helicidae > Cepaea > Cepaea hortensis. The sequence goes on from OY992891.1 coordinate 52,994,339, forward strand.
CAGGTAACCTCATGTGGTGGTTTGGAGAGAACACTGATGGGAGCCATGGCCACTGGCAGGAGACGCAAGGGTCGACCATCACAAAGATGGAAACATGACGTTGCAAACACTCTGTTTATGAGTGTGCTGGAGGCAGAAGAACCGACAAAGGATCGAGATACTTTTCCGCAAGCCGTGATGAGAGCGACGTTCTGTAATATAATCTGTGACATGATGACGATGATGATGATGATGATGATGATGATCTATCCCATGGAAGTTGAGTATCTGTTCCCAGTGACGGCAGGAATGTCTGCTCCGACCTGTGTCACGCTGACGTCTGCCCAGTATCTTACCTGTCAAACACCGGGGAGCTGGCAAATGGGGTGGGTAATGGCAATTCAACCATCGTGGATAGTAACTTTCATAAACTCTTTGTTTAGTGGTTATACGTTTTAAAAGTTTTCTTGATAATTGTACATTACGTTAAGATAATTTTGAAATCACAATCGTTAAAATTAACCTATACATGGACATTTCAATAGACAAACACAATCTGCGCCATCAATCAGATTATTATGTCGTGAAAATAAATAACTAAATAAATGTCAGCTATACCTGATCGCTTCAGTAGACATAAATAATCTGCAACAAACATTTGGGACCCCAATTAAAAAAAAACAAACAAACATCGAGGAATAGCTAGGACATAACAACGTTCAACTGTACTTAAAAAAAACATCTGTGGGGGGAAAACATCGTTAGAATAACTAACTGGTCATAACGTCCAACTTTACTCGAACAAATATCTGTGGGGAGAAAATCGTGAGAATAACTAACTGGACATAAAAACGCTCACCTATACTCGAACAAACATCTGGAGAAGAAAGTGGGGCGGGGGGAGGGGGGATCGTGAAAATAACTAGCTGGACGTAACGTCTAAGTGTACTCGAGCACTTCAAGTGATAAAAACACCCCCACCACACCTGAGAAAATTGCACGTTCTCTAAGAGTTAACATGGTACCACCTAGTTTTCTGGGAAGGTAAAGCAAAGATGAAAGAGCCTGGGCAACGCATCTCTCAATGTCGTGAACTAGTAAATGTGAACATCCATTACTTGACTGTGACCGCCATGGGATTACCTGAGTAATGGCTGCACACTCCCGAGTCAGGCTTCACATAATATGAATTCATCAGTAAATTCACATGGATTGTTTGGCATTCACAGAAGCAGAAGAAAGAATTAGAGACTAGAGGACACACTAGACATCATAAGCATTGGAAACCATAGTTACCACACAGGGATTCGAAGCTCTTTCCTCAAAATGGCGACAGAGCCTCGCAGCAGGAACAATTTGAACTATCAGTCGGCCATGCGTCGAAGTACACTTGTTCCTGCAGAGAGGAGCTGTGGTCGAATGGCTGGTGCGGTAACTATAGCCTCCAGTGTGTGTGTTGTCTAGTGTGCTCTCTAGCCTCCATCTTTCTGACACTTCTATGAGGGCCAGACAATGCGCGTGCATTTATTTATGAACCATTTTAATGGCTTCAAAGGGTTCCCGAATTGATATTTCTGTATATTCACCGAATATGACTCGGCGTACGTTCAGAGATTATGATTGGGAGTACGGTTGGCGCTTTTCATCTGTTTATTTTTAACGAGATCAGACGAGTGTGACGAAGGAAGTGTTTCTATTAAGATCGATCGGAAGGGAGAGCCGGGGGTGCCTTACAGAAAAATGTTAATGCCGAAAGAGATTAAGTGAAGCTATAAATTAAAAACGCGTAAATCAAAATATTAATAGATGGGAAATCGATTTGCCGGTAAAAGTTGTTAGCCTGTCAAAGGAAAGTTTGTATAGATACAAGTAGAAAAGGAAGAAATAAGAGAGAATTGCACAAAGAAGACACAGACAGTAGATTGTTGCACAATGTGAGCATGTTGCGTGTCCTGGCAAGACGTTGTGATCAACTCCAACCCAAGCTTGACTGTCTGGGCAATGTTACGTTGAGTAGCTTGCCATTGATTTCTGTAAAAGAGGACAATGTTAAGTCCAACTGACCGGCATGGGGATGATCGCGCTACCCCGCTGTCTGCGCAACTGACCGGCATGGGGGATGATCGCGCTACCCCGCTGTCTAAGCAATTGAAGTTTAAGAGGAAGAACACTCTTACCCTTTCAGCCACGCCGACTGTTGCACAATGTACATCTGTTTTCATTTAGAGCGGGAGAACATTGCGTTGGTTTTTATAATATAGCATGAACATGGAGACGTTGTACACGGGTGTAAACATGTACATACTGAAATGGTGTACATGCAATTGAAGATGGGGTATATGACTCATGTAGACATTACAGGTCGCTCAGTTACACAAGACAAGATACAGAAAGGCGGGCTGACAATCTGGTGTAACAGAAAGTTGAACGGTGTAGGTTGACAATCGGATGTAACAGAACATTGTACGGTGTAGGCTGACAATCCGGTGTAACACAAAGTTGTACGGTGTAGGTTGACAATCGGATGTAACAGAACATTGTACGGCGTAGGCTGACAATCCGGTGTAACACAAAGTTGTACGGTGTAGGCTGACAATCGGATGTAACAGAACATTGTACGGTGTAGGCTGACAATCCGGTGTAACAGAACATTGTACGGTGTAGGTTGACAATCGAATGTAACAGAACATTGTACGGTGTAGGCTGACAATCCGGTGTAACAGAACATTGTACGGTGTAGGCTGACAATCCGGTGTAACAGAACATTGTACGGTGTAGGCTGATAATCCGGTGTAACAGAAAATTGTACGGTGTAGGCTGAGAAACGGATGTAACAGAAAATTGTACGGTGTAGGCTGAGAAACGGATGTAACAGAAAATTGTACGGTGTAGGCTGATAAACGGATGTAACAGAAAATTGTACGGTGTAGGCTGAGAAACGGATGTAACAGAAAATTGTACGGTGTAGCGTGGTAAAATCTAATCTAATAGCAAGTTGTGCGGTATAGGATGACTATCGAGAGTAACAGAAAATTGTACGGTGTAGGCCGACAATAGAGTATAACAGAAAGTTGTACGGTGTAAGATGGGACAATAGAGTATAACAGAAAGTTGTACGGTGTAAGATGGGACAATAGAGTATAACAGAAAGTTGTACGGTGTAAGATGGGACAATAGAGTATAACAGAAAGTTGTACGGTGTAAGATGGGACAATAGAGTATAACAGAAAGTTGTACCGTGTAAGATGGGACAATAGAGTATAACAGAAAGTTGTACGGTGTAAGATGGGACAATAGAGTATAACAGAAAGTTGTACCATGTAAGATGGGACAATAGAGTATAACAGAAAGTTGTACCGTGTAAGATGGGACAATAGAGTATAACAGAAAGTTGTACGGTGTAAGATGGGACAATAGAGTATAACAGAAAGTTGTACGGTGTAAGATGGGACAATAGAGTATAACAGAAAGTTGTACCGTGTAAGATGGGACAATAGAGTATAACAGAAAGTTGTACGGTGTAAGATGGGACAATGGAGTATAACAGAAAGTTGTACGGTGTAAGATGGGACAATGGAGTATAACAGAAAGTTGTACCGTGTAAGATGGGACAATAGAGTATAACAGAAAGTTGTACCATGTAAGATGGGACAATAGAGTATAACAGAAAGTTGTACGGTGTAAGATGGGACAATAGAGTATAACAGAAAGTTGTACCGTGTAAGATGGGACAATAGAGTATAACAGAAAGTTGTATGGTGTAAGATGGGACAATAGAGTATAACAGAAAGTTGTACCGTGTAAGATGGGACAATAGAGTATAACAGAAAGTTGTACGGTGTAAGATGGGACAACAGATTATAACAGAAAGTTGTACGGTGTAAGATGGGACAACAGAGTATAACAGAAACTTGTACGGTGTAAGATGGGACAACAGAGTATAACAGAAAGTTGTACGGTGTAAGATGGGACAACGGAGTATAACAGAAAGTTGTACGGTGTAAGATGGGACAATGGAGTATAACAGAAAGTTGTACGGTGTAAGATGGGACAATAGAGTATAACAGAAAGTTGTACCGTGTAAGATGGGACAATAGAGTATAACAGAAAGTTGTACGGTGTAAGATGGGACAATAGAGTATAACAGAAAGTTGTACGGTGTAAGATGGGACAATAGAGTATAACAGAAAGTTGTACGGTGTAAGATGGGACAATAGAGTATAACAGAAAGTTGTACGGTGTAAGATGGGACAATAGAGTATAACAGAAAGTTGTACGGTGTAAGATGGGACAATAGAGTATAACAGAAAGTTGTACGGTGTAAGATGGGACAATAGAGTATAACAGAAGTTGTACGGTGTAAGATGGGACAACAGAGTATAACAGAAAATTGTACGGTGTAAGATGGGACAACAGAGTATAACAGAAAGTTGTACGGTGTAAGATGGGACAACAGAGTATAACAGAAAGTTGTACGGTGTAAGATGGGACAATAGAGTATAACAGAAAGTTGTACGGTGTAAGATGGGACAATAGAGTATAACAGAAAGTTGTACCGTGTAAAATGGGACAATAGAGTATAACAGAAAGTTGTACGGTGTAAGATGGGACAATAGAGTATAACAGAAAGTTGTACGGTGTAAGATGGGACAATAGAGTATAACAGAAAGTTGTATGGTGTAAGATGGGACAATAGAGTATAACAGAAAGTTGTACGGTGTAAGATGGGACAACAGATTATAACAAAAAGTTGTACGGTGTAAGATGGGACAACAGATTATAACAGAAAGTTGTACGGTGTAAGATGGGACAACAGAGTATAACAGAAACTTGTACGGTGTAAGATGGGACAACAGAGTATAACAGAAAGTTGTACGGTGTAAGATGGGACAACAGAGTATAACAGAAAGTTGTACGGTGTAAGATGGGACAACAGACTATAACTTGTACGGTGTTAGATGGGACAATAGAGTTTAACAGAAAGTTGTGTGGTGTAGGGGGAGACAATCGAGTAACAGGAAGTTGTACTTTGAATGATGGGATAATCTTGTGTAAGAAAAAAATATACTCTGTAGGGTGGGACGATGAGTGTAACAGAAAGGTGTACTGTATAGGGTGACAATCTAGTATAACAGAGAGTTTTACGGTGTAGGGTAAGACAATCTAGTGTAACAGAAAGTTTTACAGTGTAGGGTGGAACAATCGAGTGTAACAGAAAAATATACAGTGTAGAGTGGGACAATCGAGTGTAACAGAAAAATATACAGTGTAGAGTGGGACAATCGAGTGTAAGAGAAAAATATACAGTGTAGGGTGGGACAATGGAGTGTAACAGAAACTTATACTGTGTAGGGTAGATGAGCTATTTCCGAGTGGAGCAATCAGATGTGATTAAAGTGGGTATATAATGTACTGCATCATGCATACTAATGCACAACCAAACAGTATCCATATGTCGTGACGAGAAATGAGATGAGTACGATATGTTGTGATGAGAAATAAGACGAGTACGATATGTTGTGATGAGAAATGACATGAGCGATATTTGCTGCGATGAGAAATGAGATCAGTATGATATGATATGATGAGAAATGAGATTAGTATGATATGTTGTGATGATAAGTAAAATGAGTACAATATGTCGTGTCGAGAAATGAGATTAGTGAGATATGTTGTGTTGAGATATGAGATGCGTGAGATGTGTTGTGTTGAGATATGAGATGAGTGAGATATGTTGTGCTGAGATATGAGATGCGTGAGATATGTTGTGTTGGGATATGAGATGAGTGAGATATGTTGTGCTGAGATATGAGATGCGTGAGATATGTTGTGTTGAGATATGAGATGCGTGAGATATGTTGTGTTGAGATATGAGATATGTTGTGTTGAGACATGAGATGAGTGAGATATGTTGTGTTGAGATATGAGATGAGTGAGATATGTTGTGTTGAGATATGAGATATGTTGTGTTGAGACATGAGATGAGTGAGATATGTTGTGTTGAGATATGAGATGAGTGAGATTTGTTGTGTTGAGATATGAGATGAGTAAAACATGTCGTGGCGAGAAACAAGATAAGTAAAAAATATCAAACATGTCGTGTCGCAACTGCTCTCATCAGAAACCCCGTGTGCTGTAACCCCCTATGTTACAACCACGCACCTAATTACTCATGCATTTGTTAGAAAACCATGTCCTGACACCTACCTCAGTTGTCAGTTTACGTTATCTCCATTACAGGACCTGGTGTTCACTGATACGTCTCTTATGGCAATCAAACCTTTATCCTTAATATCTGTATCCTCGCCTTTTCCATTAACTGCTGCTTACAGTGTCGTCATGATATCTTTAGAGCTACCAATTATTATCATTGCAGTTAACAACTTACCTTCAGAAATAATCTCCGATGCAAGACAGTAAAACTCACGATTACCCCCCTTGCCATAAACTCACATTTATTTTGCTGTTACTTCCCTTTTTAACAGAATACGCTGAGTGCTAAATATAAAATTTTTATCATTACACCCACTTCCCTTAACCATTACAACTGCTTCTCTTACCACACTGATGCAGTCAAACTTCGGTTTTCGTTGCCTTCAGGTTTCGTTGGCTTCGGTTTTCGTCGATTTTTTTTCCGCGAAAAATTTCGTCTCGGTTTTCGTCGGTTGCCTCGGATTTCATCAACGTGCCAACGTGACCTCGCTGCTAACTTTGCGAAAACAAAGGGACCCACGCGTTCTTCTACTCAGTTTGGAGTTGTTTTTCGTTGTGTGAACATCACTTGCTAATAATAAAATACGAGAGCGGCATTAAGATTGCAGAAATCGGCCGCATGTACGGGAATTCGCCATCTACAATAAGTTCCATTGTGGCGGAAACGAAAGCAATAAAGAAGAATAATGTAGCGAAAGGCGTGAATGTGCTAACGAAACAAAGATCGCACACAACTGAAGATGTTGAATAGTTATAATAATTTGGATAAATCAAAAACAGTCAGATAGCGATTCTGTTTCGGAGTCAATCATATATGAAAAGGCCAGACTATTGTATGCCGATCTCATTAAGAAAACGTCTGAGACGATTGCTAGTACACTTAGTGATTTTAAGACCAGAAGAAGATTTTCTAAAAATTTCGACAGAGGCACAGGCATACAGTGTTACTAGGCACGGCAAAGGTGCGAGTTCGGACAAGTTTGGGGCCGACTGATAGTATTAAATACTATATTTATTCCCTGTAAAATGTGTTTTTGGTATGTATTTTGGAGTGTCTAGAAAGAATTAATTGGATTTACATTGATCCATATGGAAATAATTGATTCGGTTTTCGCCGGTTTCGGATTTCGCCGATCGTTTTCGGACGGTTTATCGATGAAAACTTAGGTTTGACTGTATTTCTTTTTAAAATTACCAACTTGCTTTAAGCCTCATACCCATCAATACCATTTTTGCTACCTATCCTGTTATTCATTCATTCATTTAGTAGCATGTCTTTTGCAAAACCTCGCTCCCATAACAACCTTCTGGGAAACTTCTCGGTCACAAGCAAGATGTCCCGCGTCTGATACACTCATCTGAAGATCATCTGCAACATCCTGCACCCATCTTCTCTTTGGCCTTCCTCTTCCTCTCTTACCGGGCATACACCCTTCCTTCATTGTTCTCTCCAAACTTTCATGACCTTTCAAGTTGCCACAATATTTCAATTTTATTTGGTTTAACGTATTTAGTAGATAAACCGTCTTCAGTATTTAGATCTTGTTGTATGGATGCATTTGTTGTTATCTGTATCCAAGATATTCTAAGAACCCATCTATAACATTCATATTTAAATGCATTTATGCGCTGTTCAGCTTGTTTAGTAAGTGTCCAGGTCTTCTGTTGTACTGTACTTATTTTCTGACCACTCTAACGATAGCCTTACCTTTACTGTTACCACTCTGGTCTCTTAAAATGGTGCACTCTTCTATGGTTCCGTAAGGGTGAAAGAGCTGTCTGACGTCATCCTCTGTCTGAGATTTGTTGAGCATGCCCACAAAGAGTTTTCTGTCTTCTGTAGATCAGAAAGTGATACAACACACTGACAATATTCTACGTGTCTTCTGTAGATATTTACAACACAGTGACAATATTCTACGTGTCTTCTGTAGATATTCACAACACACTGATAATATTCTACGTGTCTTCTGTAGATATTCACAACACACTGACAATATTCTACGTGTCTTCTGTAGATATTTACAACACACTGACAATATTCTACGTGTCTTCTGTAGATATTCACAACACACTGACAATATTCTACGTGTCTTCTGTAGATATTTACAACACACTGACAATATTCTACGTGTCTTCTGTAGATATTCACAACACACTGACAATATTCTACGTGTCTTCTGTAGATATTTACAACACACTGACAATATTCTACGTGTCTTCTGTAGATATTCACAACACACTGACAATATTCTACGTGTCTTCTGTAGATATTCACAACACACTGACAATATTCTACGTGTATTCTGTAGATATTTACAACACACTGACAATATTCTACGTGTCTTCTGTAGACATTTACAACACACTGACAATATTCTACGTGTCTTCTGTAGATATTTACAACACACTGACAATATTCTACGTGTCTTCTGTAGACATTTACAACACACTGACAATATTCTACGTGTCTTCTGTAGACATTTACAACACACTGACAATATTCTATGTGTCTTGTATATATATTTACACCACAATGACAATATTCTATGTGTCTTCTGTAGATATTAACAACATAGGTACAATATTCTACGTGTCTTCTGTAGATATTCACAACATAGTGACAATATTCTATGTGTCTTCTGTAGATATTCACAACACAGTGACAATATTCTATGTGTCTTTGCTAGATATTCACAACGCAGATGTTAACACACTAACAATATTCTATCTGTCTTCTGTAAATATTAACAACACAATGCAATATTATGTGTCTTCTGTAGATATTTGCAACACACTGACAATATTCTATGTGTCTTCCGCTGACCAGTGATACAACCCACTGACAATATTCTGTGTGTCTTCTGTAGATATTGTGGGAGTCTCTGTGGCGAAGTGGTCAAGCCGTTTGACTTGTGATCCGAAGGTTGTGGGTTAGATTCCGGGCCGCACCCTTCGGATTACGAGTTAAATGTTTCGGAGACCCCTGTGGGTCGTCGCTAAAAGCTACGGAGTTCGTGCTTTGTGCGACGCTTTCCGCGCTGCGGAAAGAGACCGAGCCATATGGGATAAAACCCGGTGCGATGAAGTCGACCCTGTCGACTTTTAAGCGACTTTTTAACAATACAGGTACACTTTTCTATGTGTTTTGTGTAGATATTAACAACACACTGACTGACAATATACTTTATGTCATGTGTAGATATTCACAATACATTGGCAATCTACTATGTGTCTTCTGTATATATTAACAACATAGGTACAATATTCTACGTGTCGTCTGTAGATATTCACAACACAGTGACACTATTCTACGTGTCTTCTGTAGATATTAACAACATAGGTACATTTTTCTACGTGTCTTCTGTAGATATTAACAACATAGGTACATTTTTCTACGTGTCTTCTGTAGATATTCACAACACAGTGACACTATTCTACGTGTCTTCTGTAGATATTAACAACAAAGGTACAATATTCTACGTATCTTCTGTAGATATTTACAACACAGTGACACTATTCTACGTGTCTTCTGTAGATATTCACAACACAGTGACACTATTCTACGTGTCTTCTGTAGATATTAACAACATAGGTACAATATTCTACGTGTCTTCTGTAGATATTAACAACATAGGTACAATATTCTACGTGTCTTCTGTAGATATTCACAACATAGTGACACTATTCTACGTGTCTTCTGTAGATATTCACAACATAGTGACACTATTCTACTTGTCTTCTGTAGATATTCGCAACACAGTGACAATATTCTACGTGTCTTCTGTAGATATTCACAACGCAGTGACAATATTCTACGTGTCTTCTGTAGATATTCACAACATAGTGACACTATTCTACGTGTCTTCTGTAGATATTCACAACATAGTGACACTATTCTACGTGTCTTCTGTAGATATTCGCAACACAGTGACAATATTCTACGTGTCTTCTGTAGATATTCGCAACACAGTGACAATATTCTACGTGTCTTCTGTAGATATTCACAACACAGTGACAATATTCTATGTGTCTTCTGTAGATATTCACAACACAGTGACAATATTCTATGTGTCTTCTGTAGATATTCACAACACAGTGACAATATTCTATGTGTCTTCTGTAGATATTCACAACACAGTGACACTATTTTACGTGTCTTCTGTAGATGGTAGGTTCGCTGTTGACCGGTGATAGAAATGTGATGAAAAAAATTAACAGAACTTTAGGTGTGCTGATGTCGAGGTAGCGGGGTCAACCCCTACACAGGTCAGTTGCACTAAAATGTTGACTTCTCGTCCTAGACTTTGGGACGTAAGTTAGAAGTACCTCAGAAGCCGGAGTGGATTCGCCTCATGACGAGAGACACTGATAATAAGAAAAGCTAATCCACACGCAAAAACAAGCCCAGTGCACTAGAAGTAGTAGCACTTTTATGGACTACGCTTGAGTTAAAAGAAAAAAAAGAACATACATTGGTTAAAAAAAAAAAAAAAAAAAAAAAAAAAAAAAAAAAAAAAAATACAACAAACAAACAAACAAACAAACAAACAAACAAATCAATTAAAGGCGTAGACTGGAACAGACAGACCAATAAAGATCAGATTACTGACAGCATGTGTATGTCCTGTGGCAAAGATCGGGTGTGCAACCTGAACATTAAACTAATCTGCTTAAAAGTACAAATAAAAATAACGAACCCACAGGGAACCCATGTTAGGTTATGTGGACCTGAAGTGAGGTCAATGAAGATATAATCTCTGCCTCGATAGAGATCGAACTTAGGACCAACGGGCCCGCAAGCATACGTGCTAGCCTTTGCACTACCGCTAATACTAAATAAAAAAAGCACCTGAATATAATTTATTTTCGAGGCACCCCATCACTTTAAACCTAGTAAATCATTCTTGAATGACAATAATTAATTACTACTTCTTTCATCAATGAATTACTACACGAATTTCAAGGGTTCTGATGCAGAAAGCCATACGATTGTCAACGTGTGGTTGATTTCGTACGTATCCATATTGCATTGCCATTACCTTTGGACGAAATTCACACAAAGGGAGGTAACAATGACAAAAGTTAGTCCTAGAGGTTAGTGTCCCCTGACTGGTGTCACCAACGTCACATACAGGCAGGGTCATACAGTAAAAAAAAAACACCTCGGTTTCCGTTGCCTTCGGTTATTGTCGATTTCTTTTTTCGTCGACTTTTCCGCGAAAAATTAATCTCGGTTTTCGTCGACTGCCTCAGATTTCGTCGGCGTGGCCATATTACCTCGCTGCTAATTTTGCGAAAGCAAAAGGACCCACACGTTCTTCTGCTCAGTTTTGCGTTGTTTCGTTGTGTGAGCATCACTTACTAATAATAAAATAAGAGAGCGGCATTAAGATTGCTTAAATCGGCCGGATGTACGGGAAGTCGCCATCAATGATAAGTTGCATTGTGGCGAAAAAGGAAGCAATAAAGGAGGCTAATTGAGCGAAAGGCTAATAAAACAGAGATCGCAAACAATTGAAAATGTCGAACAATTATAATTAATTTAGATAAATCAAAACCAGTTAGATGGTGATTCTGTTTCGGAGGCAATAATATCTGAAAAGGCGAGACTATTGTATGCTGATCTCATTAAGAAAATGCCTGGAACGAGTGCTTGTATATTTAGTGATTTTAAGGCCAGCAGAGGATAGTTTGAAAAGTTCAAGAAGCGCACTGGCATACACAGTGTTACTGTGTTACGGGGGGCTGAGTGGTCTCGGGGTATGGTGTCCGCCTCAAGTGCTGGAGGTCCCGGGTTCAGGTCCCGGTGAGGACCGGGATTTATTTAAAGAATCCACCTGGACTTCCAGTAATAAAATTTCCCCTGGTCTCTGGGTAGTGAGATCGGACGCCCGTGTGTATTGTTGCGCACGTAAAAAATCCCTTGGCAGTTGGAAATCGAAAAATAGTAGCCTAACGGCGCTGCCCGGGCAAAATTTCGAGTTAAAAATCTACCCAAAGTATTTCAGGATCCTCGCCGATGCAACGGAGTTCGTGCATTGAGCTGAGTTTCTCCAGACTCAGGTTTGAGTTAGGAGGAAAACGGAGCACTTATGGGTTAAACCGTGTGCCGTGATGTTGATCCAAAGACTAAACGACTAAAGTGTTACTAGGCACGGCGAAAGTGCGTGTTCAGACAAGAGTGTGACCGAAAGACAGTAATAAACACTATATTTATTATCGATACAATATATTTTTGGAATGTATTTTGGAATGTCTAGTACAAATTAATTGGATTTAAATTGATTCACATGGAAATAACTTTCGGTTTCGGAATTCGCCGATTGTTTTCTGACGGATTATTGACGAAAACTGAGGTTTTACTGTATTTATTTCCAGTTATTTATTGCATTTGTGAAAAAGCTTGCCAAGACAAAGAGGAGCAGCGTTCTGTTATCCATTTTTGTTCATGGGAAGGGGTGACACTTTTAAAAATTCATCGGCCAATGAAGGTCCAGTATGGCGATGCATGCCTGTCATTCCAGCAAGTGTATTAGTCCAGCAGGACGTTTTAACATGGCGTGATTTCGGTGACAGATTGTTCACGATCGGATAAGGAACTCCGAGCAGTGATCCCCTGAGTTGATTGTAGCCGTTGAAAGAAAAAAAAACCCCCCACCGATTGATTGTGTGACATTGCTTCTCATTTTGACATTAGTCAAGGTTCAGCACACATCATCCATGATGTGCTACAGTACTGCAACGTGTCTGCTAGGTGGGTGCCACGGCAGCTTATTCCTTAATTGCAACGAGGCATTGATGCTTGTCAAGAACATTAGCAGTGCTTTGAAGCAGAATGCGTTGGTTTCCTATCAATAAATTTTACTGGAGATGAAACCTGGGTTCACTACCACGAGCCGGAAGAGAAATGAGCGAGCAAGGAATGACGCATTCCCTCCTGACCAAAACCACATAAGTTTCGCTCGCAGCCATCTGCAGAGAAGATTATGCTGACTCTCTTTTGGGATGAACGATGCATTATTTTAGAGCACTACATGCCAAGAAGTAAAACTGTCACCAGTGATACGTATACAGATCTTCTCAGGAATCATCTTCGACCCGCAATCAAATCCAAACGACGTGGACTTCTGAGTAAAGATGTCCTTTTGCAACATGACAATGTTTGACCCCATACCACCCGTGCAACGGTTGAAACCATCCAAGACCTCCACTTTCAGTGTGTGCCGCATCCCCCCGTACTCGCCAGACCTAGCCCCAGGCGATTTATCAATGAGTCACTGGCAGGAAAGACCTTTCGGTCCATTGATGACGTACAGCAGGTGGTGCACGAATGGTTACACACGCCACCAAGAGAATTTTATTGGCGTTAGAGGACTTGAATATGAGGTAGTGGTAACTACATCGAATAATGATACAGTTGTTCTCTACTTTTTCAGAATATATTCACCAAATTTTTTTTTTTTTTTTACTGATTTAATTACAACCCCCCCCCCATTTTTTGCACGCGTGCATGCGTGCGTGCGCGCGCGCGCGTATGTGTGTGTGTGTGTGTGTGTGTGTGTGTGTGTTTGTGTGTGTGATTTCTGTCTCCAAAAATATTGGGACGCCGCAGAATGACCTAAGTCATGCCATGATAAAACTTCTGCACCTGCTAATAGCCCAATAAATCAGTACAGACTTGCACCAGAGCCTGGTCTCCTCTCAGATGTCAATACGGAGAAGTGTTGCCTGGGGCATGCAGGGCGATCCACGCTGACACTAACGAATCCTTGACAGGTAACTGCTTGTAGCTTGGAGAAAAATGACAAGACTCAGACAAGATTGTAGGACAATCGACATCCTTCAAGGGTAAGCACTGGTAGATAGAACAAAGTGCTCAACTCTGTGAGAAAGAAGAATGTGGTAAAATCGACATCGGGAAAAGGTAACCGCTATTAGTTGAAACTTAAAGTGACAGACGCTGAAACAATCTACCCATGACGCAACCAACATGGCCACATGCTTAATTGTGGGGCAGATAATCCAATCTTACGAAGAGCTACTCGTTTCTTCTGGTTATCTAACTTGGCTGTCTAACTCTTAAACAGCATTTTTTTTTTTTTACGAGACTGCGTGATAAACGGGATTACGGAGAAAGTGGTGTAACCCCTCGGCCAGAGAGACCGACTAATCAGCATTATATTATGAAATTTGTATTCAGCTGTTACATATTGTTTATAATATTTGTGTTCAGCTGTTACACATTGTTTATAATATTTGTGTTCAGCTGTTACATATTGTTTATAATATTTGTGTTCAGCTGTTACATATTGTTTATAATATTTGTGTTCAGCTGTTACATATTGTTTATGATATTTGTGTTCAGCTGTTACACATTGTTTATAATATTTGTGTTCAGCTGTTACATATTGTTTATGATATTTGTGTTCAGCTGTTACATACTGTTTATAATATTTGTGTTCAGCTGTTACATACTGTTTATAATATTTGTGTTCAGCTGTTACATATTGTTTATGATATTTGTGTTCACCTGTTACACATTGTTTATGATATTTGTGTTCACCTGTTACATATTGTTTATAATATTTGTGTTCAGCTGTTACATACTGTTTATAATATTTGTGTTCAGCTGTTACACATTGTTTATAATATTTGTGTTCACCTGTTACATATTGTTTATAATATTTGTGTTCAGATGTTACATATTGTTTATAATATTTGTGTTCAGCTGTTACATACTGTTTATAATATTTGTGTTCAGCTGTTACACATTGTTTATAATATTTGTGTTCAGCTGTTCCATACTGTTTATGATATTTGTGTTCAGCTGTTACACATTGTTGATAATATTTGTATTCAGCTGTTACACATTGTTTATAATATTTGTGTTCAGCTGTTCCATACTGTTTATGATATTTGTGTTCAGCTGTTACATATTGTTTATAATATTTGTATTCAGCTGTTACACATTGTTTATAAGCGGCGTAAGTGTTGCGGTAGCGGAGTGGCTAATGGTCCAGAGAATGGTTCAGTGTCAACGGCCCAGAGACTCGTGCAGTCAACTGTCAAAAAACTGTCATCTACTCCCTATATAGTACCTTGCGGTGTAGGGCAGGGGGTTTGAGCCTGAGGAATTAAGGCCGCCTGGCTAGTGCAGTCGCAACGAACTACAAGTATGCAGGTTCATTCATTTCATTCATTCAGTAGCATGTTCCGTGCAGAAGCTCGCTTCCATAACAACAGTCCGGAAAACTTCTCGGTAATAAACACGATGTTCCGCGCCCGACACACCCATCTGGAGATCGTCTGCCACATCCTGCACCCATCTTCTCTTTGGCTTCCTCTTCCCGTTTAGCCTCCCATGTGAGTCGGTGGTGGATGGAGTGTGAGAGCAGCCGACAGATTGTTGTTGGTTATGGTGTGCACTCTGCGGCGATAGGCAGATGATCTGATTAGTAGAGACAATGGCTATGACCACCGACTAGTACAGCAACTGTCCAGAAGTAAAACAACGGCAAACAACGTTCTGTAAAACTTGCCAAGAAACCGTAACAACCGTAACAACTGTGCAGATTAGGGCTTTCTGTTTGCCCCCGACAGAAAAAAAAAATGGTGCTTCCTTTTGTTCATTCGGTTATAAAGACTGAGGGCAAACCCTTCCATCCAGTCGGTGTCATTTTGTGTTTCCTGAACTGCCCAGACGAACAACTCATATGGCATGTGTGTCGATACTACGACGGGACTTTAACTAAAACGCATGTTAGACTCAGTTACATTTAGACGAAGAAGACTTCAAATGAAACCCTAAAATATCTCTGTGTGTGTGTGTGTGTGTGCGTGAGTGAGTGCGTGCGTGTGTGTGTGTGTGTGTGTGTGTGTGTGTGTGTGTGTGAGAGAGAGAGAGAGAGAGAGAGAGAGAGAGAGAGAGAGAGAGAGAGAGAACGAACGAACGAACGAACGAACGAACAAACTTTATTTTCAAAGGGTTAAGAATTGGGCACGCAGGCCCGTCTAACATTCTGCCCTTCTATCACTCTCTTTCATACATTATTTCATTCACACATCATTCAAGGCTAACATAGAACAGCAACAATATAAAAGATATGCATTATAAAGGCATGGGCAAAACTGCGAACATCAAAACTACACGACACAGTAAAATTAGATAATGGTCTGACACTTGTTATTAGCCATGTGGAATATACTGGCCTACCAAAAGGGGACTGGCTGTTATACTAGGGTTTTGTTATTATTATTATTATCTCTATTATTAAGGGGGAAGATAATCCGTACTGAGATAGTGTTCGAGTAATTTGCAATTATATGAATAGGGATTGGTGATGTCTTTGATTTCTTGTGGAAGATTGTTCCACAGCTGAGCTGCAGAGTACGTTAAGCTTGTTTTGTATAAGTCAATCCTAGGCTTCGGAATGTGTCATATATTTAAACGTTTACTGTGTCTAGCATTATATTTAAACAATGGCCAAAGGTAATTTGGGGCATTCCGATGTAGGATTTTGTGAATTAGTTTAGCTTTATTAAAAAGCAGGCGTTTGCGGAGTGGTAGTAACTGAAGGCGTTTATACAGGCTAGGATTGTCAGATAAATGTTTGTTATAAATTAGACTCATGGCCCGTTTCTGGAGTGAGTAAAGTCGCTTGGTGTTTGAATTAGAACAACCGTCCCAGATTGTAGAGCAGTAGTCAAAGTGTGTCTGTAAATGAGAAGTATAGAATAGTTTCCTTGTGTCCTCATCAAGGAAGTTTTTAATTTTGGCGAGTTGGTAGACTTTTTTCGCTGTTTGTTTAATAAGCGCTTGAACGTGGGAATTAAAGGTTAGATTTCTATCAATGATTATGCCTAATGTTTTGTGCTCAATTACACTTTCTACTGGCATGTTATCGATGTGAAGTTGAAGTGATGTGTGTGAGCTTAGAGTTTGAAGTCTTTGTCTGGTTGTTAGTAACATTGATTTTGTTTTAGCGATGTTAATTTGCATACGAGAGAGAATACATTTTGAAAAAGTAAAGAACAAATGTGTAATTTTTTTCGATCTAGTCACCACTACGATCAATGCATGTCCCCCAGCGCCGATAAAGTGCTTGGATTCCCGTTGAAACAAATTCTCTTGGTCGCTTGTGTAACCATTCTGGGATAACTACTCAATGTGCCTGACCCGGTCGTGAATAGTCTGTCACAGAAGTCACGCCGTTTTGAAACTTCCAACTCCACCCATACACTTGCTGGACTGACATACATGCATCACCATACTGGACCTTCATCCGCCGATGAATTTCTATAGGTTTTACCCCATCACTGATAACAAAACTGATAACAGAAAGCTGCTCCTCTATGGTGCAAATCAAAAGTCGGCGACCATTTTAAACTGTCCTTATGACGTCATCGTGTTCGTCTGCACAGTAATGTAACAAGCTTAACACTCTTGACAGTTCTAATAACAATATTGACAGGTTGCAAGCTCTGGCATGATTATTGTATTTCTAATCACACTTTTAGGATGTTCATTTGACCCCCCCCCCCCCCCCCAGTAGTATCGACGACAGCGGTCTACTTTCGAGCTTATGCAGGGGTACGACAAGAACACACACAAAATCACTACGAAGCTCGACGGATGAAAATATATACAGTATCACTTCGATTAACCGCCACCGTCCGGACCAAGGCTGTGACGGATAACTGAATAAACGGATAACATAAATCACTTAATACATATGATTAACGTGATTAACGAGTAACGTGATTTCACTTCGGGCTTGGGACGAACATGACAATAACATGCTTGAAAAATGAATAATACATACATATTGTATTTAATTTTACAAAACGACCAATATAAGCTTCAATTTAAGATTAGTAATGTACAGAAATGTATTGTAATACTATAAAACAACGTTACTGTAAAATAATCTGTCATCTCCTTCTGTGTCTTTGACGCTCTAGCTTTCTGCGCGGGAGATGTTCCGTATGTTACGCAGAAGTAGGATCTGTGGTGCATTTCCCCCCTCTTGCATTTCAAACCTTTTGGTGCACTTTAATAACAATGTTTCTGCTTCTGAGTTTTATTAGGCGATGGCGGATAAAAGAAAATGACGGTTAAACGAGTGACGGTTAATCGACGTTTTACAAAACAAACACACACACACACACACACACACACACACACACACACACACACACACACACACACACACACACACACACACACACACACACACACACACACACACACACACACACACACACACACACACACACACACACACACACACACACACACACACACACACACACACACACACACACACACACACACACACACACACACACACACACACACACACACACACACACACACACACACACACACACACACACACACACACACACACACACACACACACACACACACACACACACACACACACACACACACACACACACACACACACACACACACACACACACACACACACACACACACACACACACACACACACACACACACACACACACACACACACACACACACACACACACACACACACACACACACACACACACACACACACACACACACACACACACACACACACACACACACACACACACACACACACACACACACACACACACACACACCCCCCCCCCCCCCCCCCCCCCCCCCCCCCCCCCTAAAGCGTACTTTTCGACCGAAGTCTTTATCAAAGAGCCAACAAGAACAACTCGATTAAAACAAGTGGATACTTCCCTACAGACGTTTAATAATCCGGGAATTTAGATGCTGATATACATTAACATAATCCTATATTGGCAGAGTACCAAGCTTATCTAGTGAAGTACCCAACTGTTGTGTTTGTTTGTATTTATATTTGAACTGATTCAGCGCCATACACAAAGTAGGTTTGGACCAGACATGGTACACAATCAAATGAACAAGTATAGATTAATCATAGGCAATATACATGTACAATGAAAACACTCAATTTGATATATGTGCACCGAATAGTAAGGAGATAACAGGTAAATTCAACGTAGAGGTAAAGAACACATTTGATGCATTGTCCGATATGGAAATATTATTTCAAGATGATAGGGATCAATGGGATATATTAAAGAAAGCAGTCAACCAAACTGCAGAAATAACTATCCCAAAAATGAAGGATGGGACATAAGAAATGGATGACGGAAGACATCATAAAACTCATGCAAATAAGAAGAAATAACAAACAAATAACCATGAAAAATATGAAAGGATACACAGGAAAATTAAGAAACCGCGCAAAGAGGCAAAAAGAAGCATGGCTTGAGGAAAATTGCAGGAAATTGAAAACCAACACAACATCCGGAATACCAAATTAATGCTCAAAAGAAATAATGACATCTCTCACAAAAGAACACACACCTCAGTGGGTTGCCCAAAAACCAAAGATGGAAAAATCATAATAGAAAAAGATCTTACATGCGTGGTCAGATTATGTGAAAGACCTTTATAATGATGAAGACAAGAACAGTATGATATTCGGAATAATATTGAAAGATCATCAATTTTGAAGATGAAAGGTCAGAATGCTCTCAATCATATGAAAACTGGCAAGACCCCTGGTCCAAACAACATCACAACAGACATGACCAATGCCTTAAAAAAATATTGAATAGACCAGGTCACCAGACTGCTGAACACAAATATGATACTGGTGATACTGCTCCTGAATGATGTAATTCTATATTTATTGCAGTCCCGTAGAAATCGGGAGCCTCGAAATATGATCAACATCGAATAATGTTTATGTGGTTGTTTCGGGATTTGAAATTTAAATATTGAGCACAACCCACTACTGGCAACGCCGATCGCATTCTGGTATGAACCTAAGGCCCATCCACGTCAATATGGAAGCACTATACTCGAGTTTCGCCCTCGTTTGAGCTCGTCATTTGTGCATATCCCTGACCGGATCCGGAAACAGTCCCGGATCACGCGTGTGAAGCGGGTGTGTAACCACAATGTGACAAATGAGCCACATCACGAAGATTTTGCTAAAGATCACCATGCAAAGAATTAGGAAGAAATTATAACCCGAAATAGAAGAACAATGTTTTATTTGTAGAAAGCGAGGGTACAGTAAATGCTGTGTATATGTTGAGAACATTAATTGAACGCTCTTTTGGAAACAAAGAGCTAAATCTTTGCTTTATTGACTACACAAAGGCCTTCGACAAAGTAAGACATGTCAACATGATGAAGATGCTTGCAGATCTACAAAGTGATGGGAAAGAGAGTAAACTTGTCAAAAAAAAAATAAAAAAATTACATGTATTGGAAACAACAAGCAGTCATAAAGATTGATAATGAAGTAGGTCAATATCAGCCTATTTAGAGAGAAGTGCGTCAGCGATGTATAATGTCTCCACATCTTTTTTCACTATACAGTGAAAATATTTTCAGACAAGTAGAAGATATGAGAGGAATCACCATTGGGGGACGTAACATCAATAACATTAGTTATGAAATATAATACAGTATTGATTGCAGACAATGAGCAGGATCGGCAATATTTAGTAGATGCGGTAATTGCACACAGTGTACAACTGGGGTTGGAACTAAATTGTAAGATGACACAGATTATGGTCGTCACTAGGAAGAAGGAAATACCACAATGTAATATACAGGGAATATTCTTAAACAAGTGAATCGGTACAATTATCTCGGAACAGTCATAACATCAGATGGGAGATGCCTCGAAGAGATTAGAACAAGAATCGCAATTGCGCAGGTAGCCATTTGCAAGATGGGAAACGTACTGACCAATAAAAAGATATCATTTGCAATGAGGAAAAGAGTGGTGAAGTGCTACATAGAACATATACGTTTGTGTGGATATGAAGCGTGGACAATGAGCAGACAAGCTGGAAAACATCTGATGGGTGTGGAGAACCGGATAGCGGGGTAGGGGCATCCCCTGTCAAAGGAGATGTAAGACGCCTCCTTTCCTCCGTTAG
Organism: Cepaea hortensis; assembly: GCA_963921405.1. NCBI lineage: Eukaryota > Metazoa > Mollusca > Gastropoda > Stylommatophora > Helicidae > Cepaea > Cepaea hortensis. The sequence goes on from OY992891.1 coordinate 53,015,552, forward strand.
TCTACGGGACACCTTTGGGCAAGGTGAACGTACCCGTTTAACCCCCCCCCCCCCCCTTTTCCCATCAGGGTTACGTGAAGCCATTTGTGCAGGTAGTGGATGGAGTGTGAGAGCAGACGACAGATTGTCTGTTGCGATAGGCAGATGATCTCATCAGTTGAGACAATGGCTATGGCCACCGGCTAGTACAGTCACTGCCCAGAAGTAAAGCTACGGCAAACTACCTTCTGCAAAACTTGCCGAGAAACCTGAACAACCATGACAAAAAGCCTAATAAGAAAGAGATCTGGTGGCGATACCCTAAGCCAGGCAGATCAGATAACACTGGGAAAGTGTGTGACATAGGGACCAGTACTAGTAATCGTGATGACGGAGTTAATCCCGACTGTTTTATCAAGGAAATCCCCCGTGTAAGACTAAAAAGGACAGTGAGACTAGGAACTTGGAATGTGAGAAGTCTGTATGAGGGAAAGCTTAAGATAGTATGTGATTAGACTGAGAGGTTAAATGTTTACATTTTAGGAATTAGTGAACATCGCTGGAGTGGCAACAGCTATTTTACAACTGAAAATGGAAGACTTATCATATATTCTGATAGAGATGTCGGAGGCCAGAGCGGAGTGGCATTTTGTTTAGATAAAATAACTGCAAAAGCTTTAATTGGATATACCCCGGTTAGTGATATCCTCACTGTCAGACTTAAAGGCCATCTAACACACCAAAAAAAAAAAAAAAAAAAAAAAAAAAAAAACAACAACAACAACAACAACAACTATCAACTATATGCATCTACTTCAACAGCAGAAAAGACGAGATTGAAGATTTTTACAGCACACGGCAAGACACATTACATAAGATTGGTCATCATGACATAACAATAATAATGGGATATTTCAACGCAAAATATTGGATACAGCAAGAGCTGGACATGAGAGACACGTTTTAGGAAAATTTGGATTGGGAAATATAAATGCTGTAGGTGACAAATAAATTCAATTTTGCAAAGAAAATGAGTTAATGATAGCCAACACACTTTTTAAACAACACCCAAGAAAACTCTTCACTTAGAAGTCCCTGGAGAGAACTAAAATAAGATGGAGATCAAGCATAATTTCGGCAAAAATCTTACGGAGTGCAGACTGTGATACAAATCATCTGTTATTAGAAGCAGATGTGAAAGTAAAACTCAAAAAGCTTACGCGGGGACTAAGGCCACTTCGTTTTGATCTCACAAAACTACCAGATGCATACAACGCAGAAGACAAGAATCATTTTGGGGTCTTGATATCTATACAGGAGGAATTGACACCTGATGAACTGGCGGTACAAGCTAGAGATATCTTGATAACTGCAGCCAAAGATTTAATTCCGACCATGAAAAATCAACAAAAGCCATGGATTACATCAGACACTTTAGAATTAATAAAACAACGAAAGGAAGTGAAACAGAAAGGAGATGAATCCGATAACAGCAAGATGAAGTATACATCTTTAACTCGAGAAATAAGAAAGAACATAAGAAACGACAAAAACCAATATGTACAAGATTGCTGTACCAGAATAGAGCAATATCATAAGACTGGGAGAGATTACGAAATGTTCAAAGAAATGAAGTTATTAACACGAAATGTTCAACCTCAATTAAATGTCATCTGTGACAATTTGAGAAATACCTTAACAGAATCTAAACAAAATTCTAGAAAGATGGCAAGAATACTGCAGTGGATATGAATAGCAGTGAGGATATGAATGAGATACATGAACCAATGACATCAGAGACAGAACTTGAACCCTCATTAGATGAAATTGCATGGGCAATAAAGAATCTGAAGAATGGTAAATCACCTGGATGTGATGAGATACCAGCTGAACTAATTAAAGCAAGAGGAGAAGAAAGCATACAAATCTGTCACGCATTACGTAAAAAGATATGGAAATGTGGTATATGGTCAAAATATTGGAAGAGAACAATCTTCATTCCAATACCAAAAAAGGACAACCTGGAATTATGCAACAACAATAGAATTGTTGCCCTGATCAGTCATGCAAGAAAATTCTACCAAAGATCATAATGGGGAAGACTTCGTAAGAAAATGGAAGAAGAAATTAATGTGGTTCTAGTTGGATTTAGACAAGGAAGAGGAACAAGAGATCACATGCTCTTCATACGTTTAATTATAGAGAAGTGCAGAGAATTTAATGTAAATCTATTCTCACATTTTGTGGATTTTTCAAAGTTAATTGACTGTGTACAACATCAGAAACTTTGGGAAATCATGAAGAGTATGGGCTTTCCATCACATGTAATACAACGCACAAAATTGCGCTATCTAGACCAACAAAGAGCGGTTAGAGTAGATGGCGAGAGATCAGATTGGTTTTACATCAAGCAAGGAGTCTGTCAAGGCTGAGTGCTGTCCCCATATTTGTTTAACCTGTATGCCTAAAATATAATGAGAAATGTCAGAGATAATATAAACAGGGAGCAATATGATGCTCTAAATATCGGTGGTCATGACATACCAGAGATTCGATATGCTGATGATACAGTATTGCTAACCACAACACAGAATGGTATAGAAAACCTAATAACCTCAACCCAACTGAATAGTCACAACTTATATCTTAACATTGCAAAAACAAAGATAATCATACAGATAAAACTACCACGGAGAAAGAAATATATTCAAAACAATGTTTTCTCATAGTGAATCTAAATAATGAAGACACAAACAATAGATTGCACGATTTATTGCCTGGCATATTTCGCTGCATCTCGTCAGGTACATACTGCAGAATTCACACACACACAAAAAGTAAAATAACTAGATAAATCCTTCAAGCTGAAATATACACATGTTCGCACAGTAATGTCAATTGTCTACCACGGTAATTTTAAATTGACTAATATGTCTTTCTGTTTGCACAAAATTGGCCTATGTAGATTGATCATTATGGCTTCTGCAAACTTTAACAAGCTACTGTTGTGTGTTTTGAACACCACACATAAGGCACTGTCTCTGTAAATCACATGACCGGTTTCCAACACATGCCTACCAACAATTGATGACGCGGGAATATTCCGGTGTGTATTCCTCCCTGTGCTCCCAGCGCCTGAGTGTAGTAACTTGTCGATCCATTGAGGTATGTGTTCACCTACCCTCGTGTGTAACTGTCGCCCTGTTCTGCCGATGTAAGTGGCCTGACACCTACATGTAAATTGGTAAATACAATTAGAATTGGCGTACACAGCGATCGGTTCTTTAATTGCTGGCTTGGGAATAGGTGTGGTTCTGTACCTAATAACTGGAGTTGCAGCACAGAATGTTCTGCCAACTGCTGTCATGAGCCGGTCCTGTAGTCGTTGCATTACGTCATCTCCTCGAAAGGTTAGCTGGATGAATACCTTGAGTTTAGGGACTGTAGTTTCGTCTGGTTTTGGTTTAGGCTGTTGGCAGTGGCGCTTTATAAATCCTGTGGAGTACCAATTCTGGTTAAGACATTCTTCAGAGTTTCAAATTTCTCTTTCACTGTGTCTTGGGTGCATATCTTCCTAGCACGGTCAAACAGGGTCCGTACTAAGCCCCGTTTATACTGGACAGGTGTGAAGCTCTGAAAATGTAAATATTGCCCAGTCCATGTTTCTTTGCGGTAAACCGATCTTTGAATTGTGCCGTCTGCTCTACGTCTCATTAGAATATCTGGGAACGGCAATGATTCGTTGTGTTCGTGTTCCATAGAGAGATGGTTTTGTGCGTCATGTTCATTATGGCCTGGAAAGATGTTGCTTGTAGCTCGTCTGTGGTGATAATTAGTATATCGTCCACATAACGACGGTAGAAGACCAAGTTTTTAATGTCTGATGATCTCCTTTCTTCTAAATGTGCCATGAAAATGTCTGCTAGAATAGGATCAAGGGCGCTCAGCATGGCCACTCCGTCAATTTGGCGGTATGACATTTTTAGAAAATTGAATTGTATGTTGGCGGTACATAGTAGTAGTAGCCTCTCCAGAATCGATGTTGGTATGCCTAGTTTAAGTTGTTTGTCTTTAATGCGTACACTTATTATTTTCACTGTCTCATCTAATGGAACGTTCGTCAATAGGGAGGCTATTTCCATGGATGCCATGTGTTTGTTATTTATGTCCATAGTGTCCAATAATTCCACCAGTTCGAATATATCTCTGAGTATTTTTGGATCGAAGGACTGTCGTACTGGCTTACATTACTGTCGTACATTTCAGCTAGCCATCTCGCGATATATCATGAACAAAACAAATAACACGATGAACCTAGAATGGCGATATACCGTCCTTATGTCCAAATGGAGGGGGGGGGGGGAGGGAGGGGTCACATGTGGCACTATATTATCCTTCGACACGGAATCAGTTAGTCGTGTTATTTCCTTTGTACCGTTGATAAAGACTTCTGCTGAAACGTTCGCTTGTGTTCTTTTTATAAATTTTGTTTCTTCATCCTCGGAGCTTCGTAATCATGTGTGTGTCTGTTCCTTTTCGTACTGCACTAATTGTACCATGTAATACTCAGTTGTTTCAGCTGTTTATGTGTGTGTGTGTGTGTGTGTGCGTCTGTGCGTGCGCGCCCCCTCTTGTCGTACTGCATTGATTGTAACATGTAATACTCAATTGTTCCAGCTGTTTATTTGTGTGTGTGTGTGTGTGTGTGTGTGTGTGTGTGCGCGCGCCCCCTCTTTTCGTACTACATTGATTGTAACATGTAATACTCAATTGTTGCAGCTAACAGACTCGTCGATCGCGCCCCGTCAATGCGTGCACGTGGGTACAACAACCACAAGATGATTCGAGGAGCGGGCATGCACGCGTGCAGACTTGGCACCGTCCGACGCTTGGGTTGGCTTCATGTCACTGCCACCTTGCCTTGAAATCAGACATGGAAGTAGCATTGACGGCGTCAGGAATGAAACACGAAACAATACTGTGTCCTAAGTGAGAGAGGTAGCTTAGTATGTTAGTACATATTTTCGAAACATGCACGCACGCACGCTCGCACGCACGCACGCACGCACACACACACACACACACATACACACACACACACACACACACACACACACACACACGCACACGCACACACTCACACACTCTGAGTGATTATAAGGGAAAGGGGTGCGAAGCAAATCAGAACTTCATAATCAATGTGTCGTATTCATAGGCTAGGCGGTCACAGAGAAGAGGATCGACATCCCACAAGGATCGGTTTATCTCTGTAGATTGACCAACGCCTGCCGAAAGCGTCGCATGGAACACAAACTTCGAGTCTCCAGCGACGATCCCCGGATTCTCCGAAAAATTGCACTCGTGAACCGAATGGCAGTGTGGGAAAACGAACCCACGATCTTCTGATATTTTGACCACGGAGAACCTAGTATGTGTGACTAGAACTATTGTGTGTTGTAATATAAGTCGTATATAATGATAAATGTGAGAAGCAAATGATGGGAAAGGGGGAGACCCCAGTATGTGTGTCGTCTATGAGTGGAACTATTGTGTGTTGTAATATAAGTCGTATATAATGATAAATGTGAGAAGCAAAAGATGGGGAAGGGGGAGGACTTGGCATGAGATAGTTGAGGCCTTATATGTTATTCTGGTATAATAACAGTAGTTGCAGCAGCTACAGAAGGAGCATAAGTATTAGCAATAGCAGCAGAAGTAACAGCAGCAGCAGCAAAAGAAGAAGAAGAAGAACGAGAAGGAGGAACAGTAGAAGGAGAAGGATGAAGAGGAGGAAGAGGATGGTGAAGAGGAAGAGAAGAAGAAGAGGACAAAGGAGGAGGAGGAATAAGATGAAGTGGGGGTAAAATAAAGAGGCAGAATGAAAAGATGCAGGACTAGCCTTGCTGGCGACTAAGGCATAGATGTCTGTCTGCACATTCCGGACCCTTGTCCCGTGGAACAATTCTGTAGTGACATTATTCCAGGCCACCGTCTTAGACCGTCCAGCAACATCTCTCTCCGTCAACTGCTGCTGTTGCTTCTTCTAACTTTGAACTTTCAAATTCTTACGATGTTCTCCAATGCTTTTCTTCTCATTATATGAATAATGAACACCATTTAACTTTCTGTTTTCTATTTCTGATGAAATCTTGCGATTCTATAACCCTCACTTTAGTCCTGATTTCTGAATTTCTGATTTGCTCAATGTAACATGAAGGGAGAAAATCAGAGCTGAAGAAATCAGGACTAAAGTGAGGGTTACAGCAGCGCTAGATTTTATTAGAAAACAGCAAGTTAAATGGTTTGGCCATATAACTAGGCTACCAACTAACAGTATACCACAACAAGCAATGATGTACAGACAAAATGGAAGCACAAGGAGAAGCCGGCCACGTAAACGATGGACAGGGGGAATAATAGGAAACCTCATGACACGAAGCCTATAAAAGGGCACTCTCTCGATGTTTATGTTTCACTTAGACACCCACAGCAAGACACACGAGGAACAAGATGAGATGAGATGAACACTGTGTGTCTTTTTCGTATAGTTGCATATGTTTTCGGTTGCTTCTTTCAGGCTTTCGTTGATAATTACTCTGACAGTCCGTCGCATTCGTAACATTCGCCTCAGAAACAACAATTCTGCTGCCCCCAGAGCTCTTTCTTATTTTTATAGATTTACTCCTTTACAGGAGAATATATTCGATATACTATTTCAGTACTTTGTGGCATTAAATTATAGTATCGTATTACATTTTACGTTTCATCTTCTGAAATACGCTTCTGTCTGATATATTGCCCACGCAAAACTACCTACTTTGTTGCCAAGCTCAAACATTAATTTCTCAGACCGCCTTCCTACACTACATATTTCACTAAGAAATCCCACTACTACCGCTATGCTATTTCAAACAGGTACCTGCAAAAGGAAACAAGACCCTTTTGCACTGGAAAACATGACAGGATAAATCACGATTAATGTGAAACATTTGCTGATATGGCGGTTCTGTCAGCAGTAACATGAAATATTGAGGATCATAAGAATGAGCATCCATCCATCCATCATGAACCATGCCGGTTAGCGTGGGCGGTCATGATTCGCCATTTCACTCGATCACCAGAGTCGTGGATCAGCTCTGTGTTCTTGTCTCGACCATGCCACGTGGTCAAGCCAGCTAGGTATTTACTTCTCTGTCTTCCCCTTGTTCTCTTCTCCTCGATCTTGCCAGTTGTCACCAAGTTCTTTAAATTATTTCTTCTCATGATATGTCCATAAAATTTGACTGTCTACGTGTAATGTCTCTAATCAGTTTACGATCTTCATTTGTTTCTCGTAGGACTAGGTGGTTGGTTTTTCTATCTGTCCATGGTATTCTTTGCATTCTCCTCAGAAACCACGGATTTGAATAGTCTCATTATAACATCAAAGTTAGTACTTGAACTTAACTGAAGAAACGTATCGGCGAACCCAGTAAGCGGAGGCATATCGGTTAGTGTGTTTGCTAGTCAGAAATGGTTCGTGTTTAATCCCCAGTGATAGCAGAAGAAGGTAACATGACAAGCAAGAGGGCTGGTAGCTTAGAATATGTGAAGGCCGAATACTTCCCACGCCACACTGACCATTGTAAGAGGAGATACAGTATAGGTTTCTGTAGTAGACGCACCCTAATACTTCCCACTCCACACTGACCATTGTAAGAGGAGATACAGTATAGGTTTCTGTAGAAGACGCACCCTAATACTTCCCACACCACACTGACATTTGTAAGATGGGCTACGCTATAGGTTTATGTAGCAGACAATTGCTGGTGGTCTAATCCTATACAGCCCCAATAACACAAGCACTGGGTGATTTGATCCTTATACGTTGTATAACAATCAACCTTACTGTTCCCTATTTCATAGGGAACAGTATGAGTGAAGCCTCGTATTTGTAGACCGACCGACCCCGCGTACATCAGGTGGCGTGTTGTAGGCACTTTTCCAATCTCTCTCTCTCTCTCTCTCTCTCTCTCTCTCTCTCTCTCTCTCTCTCTCTCTCTCCTCTTCCATCTTGCTTCTCTGTGCCTACCTATTCCAACTATATTGCTGGTGGTCTGATTTTATACAGCCCCAATAACACAACCACTGGGTGATTTGATCCTCAAATACGTTGTATAACAATCAACATTACTGCCTCTATTTCATAGGGAACAGTATGAGTGAAGCCTCGTATTTGTAGACCTACTCATTCCGCATACCTCATGTGGTATGTCGCAGGCATTTTCCCAAACCTCTCTTATTTTATAGTAACAATCTTTTACTCTCTCTCTCTCTCTCTCTCTCTCTCTCTCTCTCTCTTTCTCTCTCTCTCCTAACAATCTTGCTTCTCTGTGCCTACCCACACCATGTGTATTACCAGTGGTTGAGTCTTATGCAGCACCTATAAAACAAGCACTGGGCTATTTTGATCTTTAAATACGTTGTATAACAATCAACCTTACTGGCTCTATTTCATAGGGAACAGTATGAGTGAAGCCTCGTATTTGTAGAACGACCTACTCCGCATTCCTCATGCGGTATGTCGCAGGCAATTTTTCCAACCTCTCTCTCTCTCTCTCTCTCTCTCTCTCTCTCTCTCTCTCTCTCTCTCCTAACATCTTGCTTCTATGTGCCTGCCTACATCACGTGTATTGCCAGTGGTTGGATCTTATGCAGCCCCAATAACTCAAGCACTGGGCGATTTGATCCTTAAATATGTTGTATAACAATCAGCCATACTGACTGTTTCATAGGGAACAGTATGAGTGACGAGTCGTACTTATAGACCGACGTACTCCGCATACCTCATGTTGTATGTCACAGGCACTTTTCCCCCCTCTCTCTCTCTCTCTCTCTCTCTCTCTTTCTCTCTCTCTCTTTCTCTCTCTCTCTCGCTCTCTCTCTTCTTATATATACTTTGCACATGCCCACATACGCCAGCATTTTGTCTGTTGAGCGTTGTCTATGTATATATGTGCGTTCACGCATATCAGTCCACCCAGACTTTAAGACTCGCCCCTATAATTACATATATGAGCATATAATGGGGTTTTGGTTAGTACCACCATCAATCTTCCGCGCCTCATGCTTCGCTATTACATCCACTGTGATTGCTCAGATACCCTTACCAGACCATTTACCGTCCTCCTGCCCCGCCCCTCCCTTCTATGTGCTCACTGAACCGTAACACCTAGCACCGGGTATAAGAATACATCGGAGATTTTCTGAGTTGCTTACAGATCCGAACTGTGAGGTGAGTATGAACATTTTCTCTATTAACATTTTTTTTTTCAATTAAACATTTTCTTCAACTAACGTTTTTTTAAATTAAATTTTTTTTCAATTCTCATTTTCTCTTCACTGCTTTCATTTTTTCATGCTTTTGTTCTTCTCGTCCTGTCGTCACCTTCTGATGTAGTCACAGGAGATCTCCTTGACTGTATGTTGTGTTTGTGAATGTGTTTGTTTGCTGATGAAGGCTAATCGCCGCAACGTTCTGTATGTGTCTTAACTCTGTTATGTAAAGCTGCACTACTTTGTGTCATTTTATATTGTTTACACTTTCACAGCTTTACCGCAGTTCCACCAAATTTTATTCATATTTTTCTAGTGTATAACATCAACATTAAATACACACACATACAGCACTGGTGTGTAACATCAACATTAAACACACACTCACTCACACACACACACACACACACACACACACACACACACACACACACACACTCACACACACACACACACACAGCAATAGTGTGTAACGTCAACTTCAAGCACACGCACACATACACACACACAGCACTAGTGTGTAACATCAACTTCAAGTACACACACAGAGCACTAGTGTGTAACATCAACTTCAAGTACACACAGAGAGCACTAGTGTGTAACATCAACTTCAAGTGCACACAGAGAGCACTAGTGTGTAACATCAACTTCAAGTACACACAGAGAGCACTAGTGTGTAACATCAACTTCAAGTACACACAGAGAGCACTAGTGTGTAACATCAACTTCAAGTACACACAGAGAGCACTATTGTGTAACATCACATTCAAGTACACACAGAGAGCACTAGTGTGTAACATCAACTTCAAGTACACACAGAGAGCACTAGTGTGTAACATCAACTTCAAGTACACACAGAGAGCACTAGTGTGTAACATCAACTTCAAGTACACACAGAGAGCACTAGTGTGTAACATCAACTTCAAGTACACACAGAGAGCACTAGTGTGTAACATCAACTTCAAGTACACACAGAGAGCACAACGCGTACAAGCAGAACTGAGGATCGATCTTGCATTTAAAGTCTAATTTCAGCGAGACTGTTGCCTGGCAACCGACTGAGTCGCTGTGTCGTGGTGGAACTCTACTGGAGTCTTCATTAGCAATAATACACGTATACACATAAACAGTCCCGGGAGGGGGGGAGGGGGGTATCAGAGCTGGGTCGATAAGACAAACTCAAGTAAGACAGGTTAGAAGTAAAAATTTAAAGAAGGGATCTTTGGCTGGTGGGAAAATACCGACTAAGACGTGTGAAGGTGTGAAGGTAGGTAAAGAAGTATATATATATATATATATATATATATATATATATATATATATATATATATATATATATATATATATATATATATATATATATATATATATACAATCATCATCATGTTCCTCTTGTACCTTGCGGTGTCGAGGTGAAGTATAAACATCATGAGAGTGCCCGATTATGGGCTTCATGTATCGATATTCCCATGGACTCTGCATATATATATATATATATATAAATAAATAAATAAATAAATAAATAAATATATATATATATATATATATATATATATATATATATATATATATATATATATATATATATATATATATATATATTAGGGCTACGGAATTTAACGATTAATTAATCGATTTACGATTAATTTTTTTTAACGATTAATCGAAAACTTTTTTTCCCATTGCATATACAAATGAACCGGATGTCGAAAAATTGTCGGACATTTTAAGCATAGTGCTGCAAACACAACCGAGTTGCAAAATTGTACTGAGTCACCATTGTGTAAGCTGCAGCAAGATGTACCAACAAGATGAAACAGTATTTTTATTATGCTACGGAGTCTTCTACAGGTCAAAGAAGCATTAACTGTTTACATGTCAGATGAAAAGAAAGCAATACAAAGGTCCAAAATTGTCAGATTCAGATTAGGAGAAGATTTCGAAATATGTCAAAGTTTTGGACTTATTCTGTCAGACCACTGTCCTGCTTGGCGGTCAAGATTTTATTTCATGTAGCTGTGTATTTCCACTGCTATCATAGTTGACGAAGCACACGACTGTACACGATGATGATCCAGCTACATAGCTAAATTTAAAGCAGCATCTTTTAATCACATTAGTGAACGTGTAGCTAATATGACAAGTATTGAAATACTACAGATTGCAACAGCACTTGATCCACGCTACAAATAACTGAAGTGGTTGTCAAAAGACGCAAAAGATCGAACTTGGTCAAGTACTGAACAACAAATAGCAGTTGACTTTCATGATGAGCAGATGGAGACTGCTGCAACGAATGATACTGACATTGTCAATGAAACTATATGTGAAACAAATGAAAAGCGTATTAAGCTAATGGAGTCTGAAATGGAGAAGAAAGCTGCTGAATCAGTTGACCCTCTACAATAGCGGAAACTTAATGAACATCGATATCCAAAATTGGCATTCCTTGCCAAGACCATTCTGTGCATACCGGCTACCTCAGTTCCATGTGAACGATTGTTCAGCTCTGCTGGTTATATTGTTAATAAGATGCGCTCGTCACTTGAAATAAATACTGTCAACATACTCATCTGTTTGCATAGTTGGTTATTAGATGACATATGAACAAGACAATCCAGTGTTATTTCGATTTTTGACTTATTCGACTATAATGTGAGTTATGTAACTATAAATGTTTTGCTTTAATCGAAATTAACGATTAATTAATCGTTAATGTTTCATAAGTTAACTATTAAATTTAAATTAATCGGTCGCAAAGCCCTAATCTATATCTATAAAAAAGGATGTATGTATATATGTATGTATGTGTGTGTGTATGTATGTCCGTTCTTTATGCGTTCGCTAACGGTCCATCCGATTGAGATGACATTTTCTACACGTCTTCTTTTCATTCCTGTGCAACCAACTGTCATAATATTTTTTGGTTTGCTTCAGCTATTTACTTATTAAAATTTAATATTTAAATTACATGACTTAACATCAGAAAAAATACATAAAGGGACATAACGTTTAGTAGCATTGCTATATCTTCGGTTAAGTCCCCTGGCTATAGATAGATAGATAGATAGAATGATGGATGGATGGATGGATGGATGGATGGATGGATGGAAGGATGGATGGATGGATGGATGGATAGATAGATAGATAGATAGATAGATAGATAGATAGATAGATAGATAGATAGATAGATAGATCTGACCCGATAGGTAGAGAGGGTGGGATAGACGGAGGGAGAGACGTTCGGACGGGCAGGCAGGCAGGCAGGCAGACAGATAGATAGATAGATAGATAGATAGATAGATAGATAGATAGATAAATAGATAGACAGACAGACAGACAGACAGACAGACAGACAGACAGACAGCCGGGCCGGGTCGTCAGACAGACAGACAGACAGACAGACAGACAGACAGACAGACAGTCGGGAACGGGAACTTAAATGACTACTTATATGAATTAAATGAGATGCTCCCCATCAGGGGCAGGGCGAAACTGGGCCGGGTCAGACAGACAGACAGACAGACAGACAGACAGACAGAGAGATAGATAGATAGTCGGGAACGGGAGCTTATGTGACTACTTATATGAATTAAATTAGATGCTCCCCACCAGGGATTGGGTGAAGCCGGGCCGGGTCAGACAGACAGACAGACAGATAGACAGACAGACAGACAGACAGACAGACAGACAGACAGACAGACAGACAGACAGACAGACAGACAGTCGGGAACGGGAGCTTATATGACTACTTAGATGAATTAAATGAGACGCTCCACACCAGGAGCCGGGCGAAGCCGGGCCGGGTCAGACAGACAGATAGACAAGCAGACAGACAGACAGACAGACAGACAGACAGACAGACAGACAGACAGATAGATAGATAGATCTTAAAGTTTTCTTTTTGCCCCGCACAGAACAAACTGCACGCCTTACCGAGGATTCGAACTCGGGTCTTCCGAAGGAGAGCACACACACACACACACACACAGAGAGAGAGAGAGAGAGAGAGAGAGAGAGAGAGAGAGAGAGAGAGAGAGAGAGAGATTGCTAAGGGCAGTTAAATGCAGGAAGGATGGGCATGGAATTTATAGCCTTAGCGACTTACAGAGCCTTGAGCTATGAAGAACAGATAAGTATAAGGTTACTGCGGCTTGACTACATCCTTAAAACTACGGAGTTTGGTGTTTGATGTGACGCTTTCTGCAGGCCTCCCTGCAGAAAGAGACCCAGTCATATGTGGTAACACGGGGTGCAATGAAGTCGACACTCTTGTCTTTTTAAAACTATTTGTCTTTCACGGCATGAAGTTTCATTAACTCTTTCAAAATGTGGGATTTTTCCATGTCTGGTGTCGGATTTTCGCTCCCTAGAGTGTCCACCTGCAGTTAAGCTGAAGTTTTATTGTCACCACGATTTTTTTTTGGTTTCAGAACTACAGTGATGTAATCATCATCATGTGCCATTCCGACAAGCGTCGGCGGTCAAGGTTCGCCGTCTCACACGATGACCAGGTTCTGAGATCAGCTCAGTGTTCTAGTCTCGATTCGTGGTACATGGAGATGATGATGACATGTTTCTTCTTGGTGTTTTTGTATTCTCCCAATGTGATTCTTTTCTTAACCCCCATATACGCCTAGCGAGTACTAGCAAATACTGGCATTATCTAGAAACTTGTCTTGTGATACGGAGCCTTCCTGTGAGTTTGTTTACTTGTTTTCTACGCAGAAGTGAGTGCTATTTTAACTCGTTATGTCCCAGTAATGTTGTTATCTAACACAATTATAACGTTTTGGTTAGAGTGAGTTAAGGTAACAACGCGGATAGAAACATTTGAAATAACAACTGGGTCAGTGTGGGTGAACATAACTAAAGATGTAAAAACACACCTTTGATCCGCGACTAGTGACCGTGTGAGCTGGCGAAGCGTGACTGCACGGGGGTATCGGTACACCGTGTATGGTGTTAAATACAGCACTGAGGAGATTGCAAAGACAACAATGCAGACTGCGCACTGCTGCAAAAATACTTCTAGCATGACAATACAGACTCGACAAAGCAGCAGGAATAATTCTAACACGAAAATGCTGATCAAAACAAAGAGAAGCTGTTTTAGCTTCATGTTACAACTGGGGTAATCAATATCGGAGTATTTTGCGGTGCTGTTGTATACCAGTGGAGAGCGAGAGAGAGAGAGAGAGAGAGAGAGAGAGAGAGAGAGAGAGAGAGAGAGAGAGAGAGAGAGAAATATATAAGGGGGGAAAGACAAAGCGATAAGGAGAGATGCGAGGGAGAGGGTGAGAGAGACGAAAAAGGAGGGGCAGAGACAGAGAGAGAGAGAGAGAGGGGGGGGGAGGAGAAAGAGATGAGGGAGCGAAAGAGGAGGCAAAGACAAGAAAAAGAGGAGTGAGATAAGAGTGAAACAGCAGAAAGAGGAGAAAGAGATCAGGGAAGAGAGCGAGATTGGAGAGGTAAAGTAGAGAGAGGGAGGGAGAGAGAAGAGAGGAAGAGAGGACGGGAGAGGAGAGAGAGGGGATGGAGTGAGAGAGGGAGACATGGGAGAGAATGAGAGAGTGAGGGAAGAAGGAGAAAGAGGAGGGAGTAAGATAGAGACAGAGAAAGCGAGAACGGGAGAGAGACAAAGAGAGAATGTGGGCGAAAGAGAGAGAGAGAGAGAGAGAGAGAGAGAGAGAGAGAGAGAGAGAGAGAGAGAGAGAGAGAGTGAGAGAGCACCAGGCAACCCGTTTCACACAAAAAAGAACATGAACATTTATCAGGTTCACTCCGACTTCTGAGGTACTTGTAATTCACGTCCGCAAGACAAGGAAGATAGGTCAACATATTAGTCCTACTGGCCAGCGTAGGAGATGAACCCGCTACCTTGGCATGAGCATATCGGAAGTTTAAGATCGAACCACAGACACTGTAAAGATTACTGAACCATCACAAGTACATTTTAATTTGTTGACAAAAACATCAGGTTGTGAAAAGCTCGTAAAGATCAATTATTCAAAGAAACAAAAAAATAAAACGCTTCATCCCTCCCCCACCCCACCCCACACCTTCCCAAGCGCTGCCATCAAAATGCCGCTTTCTAAAAACAGCAGTGACTAGGGAAAGGAACAAACAAAAACGCACTAAATTATTATTCAATGTTGCTTTGACAAACATAAATTATCGGTAATTGTCTCCCTTCCTCACAAGGGATATAACCCGCGTAACGATGAACATCATAATTTGTCACACAGAGGCGGCCCCGAGGTTGCAGCTGATCAAATGGCACAAGTTCATTTGCTTTGCGTGTCACGTGATGGATGCTTCATGGATGCTAGAGTTTAGAGAAGTGAAAAGGGGAGGAGAGAGAGAGAGAGAGAGAGAGAGAGAGAGAGAGAGAGAGAGAGAGAGAGAGAGAGAGAGAGAGAGAGTTTGTAGCTGGCGATAGGAGGGGCGAAAAAAGAGGGGGGGGGGGGGGTGGGGAGGGGGGGAGGAGTGGAAAAATGGGGATAATGTTTCGATGTTTGATTTTTTGCAAATATTCGTAAAGAAGATGAAAAGACAGGCAGACTGGCTGGCAATTAGAGAAATAAACAACATGCCAGACAAACAGAGAGACAGCCTTGGAAAGAGGCAGAGATGGCGATGGCGAGAGAGACGCAGACAGACAAACAGCCAGACAGACAAACTAGACAGGGGCGTCACTAGGGGGGTGCGGGGGATGCGGGCCGCACCGGGTGACACCATCAAGGGGTGACACCAAAATAAAAAAAATTGCAAATTTGACAAAGCAGACATAGCAAAATAACAAAAATTTAACTTTGTCCGAGTTTGTCGAAGTTCTTAATTTATGTTTTACCTGAAGTATTGAAGTTATATTGTTCAATTTGTTTTCTTTCTTATGTCCTTATTAACTTTTTGACTTATTTTACAAACATTACTATATGCGATTATATATGGTACAGGAACACTCGGAAGAAGACCATGGTGAAAGTCTAGAGGGGTGACACCAAGAGTTTACCGCACTGGGTGACACCAACCCCAGTGACGCCACTGAAACTAGATGGTTAGATGGATGGATACCTGGATGGGCAGACAGACTGATGAATACAGGCGGACAGAAAGATAAATAAAGGGATGATAGAAAGTTAGGCAGACAGATAGACAGGAAGAGATACAGATCGACCGACCAACAGAGCGACAGACAGATAAATAATAAATAGATAAACAACCAGTCAGACAGACAAATCAGACAGACAGACAGACAGACAGACAGACAGACAGACAGACAGACGAACGGACGGACATACATACAGACAGACAGACAGACAGACAGATAGATTGATAGATAGATAGATAGATAGATAGATAGATAGATGGAGGGGGAGGGGTTGAGAGAAAGAGCGAGAGAAGAGAGAGAGAGAGAGAGGGGAGGGTGAAAGAGAGGAGAGTGAGAGGAGAGAGAATTGGCGCTGTGGATAACACGCTTGACTGTTTGAATCTCACTCGAGGCGGAGATCTGTGTCATTACTGGTCGACTCAGGCTAAAGTACCCGACAATTTTATGGGAAGTAAAACCTTCCGGCGTGATATCGCCGGACAGGACATGCACCATCCAGTAGTATAAGTATGCAATAAAAACAAGCTACGACCTGCTTCATGGAAAGCACTATGGACAAGCAGAATGAACACAGAAAAGAAATGGTTTGAGGATGGATGTGTGGGTGGGGATTGTGTGGGGGATGTGTGTATGGGTAGGGTGTGGGTTGGGAGATGTTTGTGGGTGGGGGATGTTGTGTGGGTGGGGAGATGTTTGTGGGTGGGGATGTGTGTGTGTGTGCGGAATGTGTTGATGGGGATGTGTTTGGGTTGTGGGTTGTGTGTAGGGGATATGTGTGTGTCGGTTGTGGGATTGGTGTGTGGGTGGGGGATGGGTGTGGAGAAGATTGTGGGCTGGGAATGTGTGTGTGGATGGGGAATATGTGTGTGGGTGGGGATGTGTGAGTAGGTGGCGGTGGGTGGTTGGGGATGAATGTGTGGGTGGTGGGGTATGTTGGTGGGAGATGTGTGTGGGTGGATTTTTTGTTGTTGCATATCCTTTACAGGACATCGCTGTCAACACCAGCATCTTTCAGCTGTATGTTGATTTCTTGGCAAGATTACGCTCAGTAGTTTGCCATTGCTTTCTGAGCGGCCGGCTCACATACCCCGTAAGTTACCGATGCCATTTGAACCACTGCTGATTCTCACTGTCATCATGTTACCTACGAGAGTATACGAGATTACGGAGAAAAGTCATAACCTCTAAACCACGAAGCTGGCGTGTGGGTGGATGGTGTGCATAAATGTGGATGGGGGATGTGTGTACGTGTGAGGGATGTGTGTGCGTGTGGGGGATGTGTGCGTGTGATGGATGTGTGCGTGTGATGGATGTGTGTGTGTGGGTGGTTGATTATGTGTAGGTGGGAAGTTGTGTATGGGTGGGGATGTGTTTCTCTGTGTGTGTGTGGGTATCGTATGTGTGAATGAGAGGGAGATTGGTGTGTGGGGAAGGGATGTGCGTGTGGTTGTATGGAGGGATGTGTGTGTGGATGGGGATGTGTGGTTGTGGGATGCGTATTTAGCCGGGTGGTTAGGGGTGTGTGGGTAAGTGGAGGATGTGTGGGTGAATGGTATGTGTGGGTTGGGGGATGGTGTGTGAGTGGGAAAATGTGCGTGGGTGGAGGGATGTGTGTGAGTGAGGGATGGCTGGGTGATTGGGGGACTGGTGGTGGTGGGAGAATGTATGTGTGCCTGGAGGTGTGTGTGGGGGAATTGTGGGTGGGTGTCTAATAACGTGGTAATATGCATTGTTTATGTTTACAACATTCACGTGACAATGTTTTTTTTTCCCTGTATGAATGTATCATGCTCCATTGATGAACGAAAGATGAGTGATTGGAAGTGCCGAAGGTAAGACGGCCTGCGTGCCTAATTTGTGACCCTTTGAAAATAAAGTTAAATCAAATAAAATCATATCAGGATATGCTTTATATGTCACGCATTGACTACCCCATTTTGTTCTAGAGTTTTGACAGAATTTGCCACCTAACACCAACTTTACAGCACTCGTAACATGTCCATATGTGCTCCGATCCCCCTGCGGATGTCGAAGAATAAAGATCTTACAGTACCAGTGACCAGCTGGTGGTCCCGGATACATCCACCTCCTCCTCTTCCACACCACCAAAGGAGGCATTTAAATAAAAAAAATAACTCTGCGGAGGAGACGTGATTAAACTAATTTTACAGAAGGAGTGGGTTAGTGGGTTAATTTAATAGCTTTCTGGGAAAGGAGCAAGTAAGAAAGCATACTATCTTTGAAGCAAACAATATAAGCAAAAGGAGTTGTTTGATGGAGAATGAATTAGTTTGAAATGTATTTTGATACTGAGAACAAACAGTATTTCTGAATGAATTAGTCTGAAATATCCATGAATGCTTAATACAAAACGTATTTCTGAATTAATTAGGCTGGAATGTACCTGAATATTGAACACACAACGTATTTCTGGGGCAAACAATAATATGTACACAGGCGGGGCGGTGTTTTCCAAAGTGTGATTACCGAAACCTCAGATACCTCTTTGCAGAGACTCCCATGGGTCGGTAAGAATAGACGGAGCTCAATATACCAAAAAGGGTGTGACATATAATGATCAACATGGTTGTTGTCAAGTACCTTTCCAGTTGTCGTGGGCGAACACTCTTCTCCACATATTGCGATCTCTGCTATAATGT
Organism: Cepaea hortensis; assembly: GCA_963921405.1. Taxonomy (NCBI): domain Eukaryota; kingdom Metazoa; phylum Mollusca; class Gastropoda; order Stylommatophora; family Helicidae; genus Cepaea; species Cepaea hortensis. Next base: position 53,034,620 of record OY992891.1, read on the forward strand.
ATCAGTTCACGTGATATTTACCAATGTCATGATGACAGAGTGTAAGAAGTGCACCTCAGTGTCTTCTGTCTCGCTTCCCGTAAATCTTTCTACTTTTTAATATATGTTCCGCTTTTCTCTCTCATAATAAGGTCATAACTATTGACTGCCTCTTTCTAACATGTGTCATGGGTTGTCTTTATATTCTAGCCTCTCAGAAAACATTTATATTTCTCATTTTGGCTGTGTAAGGTATGTTCATCAGTCTTCAGTAAAACCATGTTTCTGTCTGCACCAGGACCACACATACGATATATATTCCGTTGTTGGCTGGAGCTTTAAGTCTTAAAGCATGTGCCCTGACAGCAATAGTGCAGTATCGTTTTAAAGATGTCCGTCCAATAATCAGAGATTCTTAAAGACACCGAAGAAAACAAACAGCATATCAACATTATACATTATTATGATTATCTTGACTTGGTCACAGTATCACACAACATAAAGGTTATCTTGACTTGGTCACAATATCATTCAACATAAAGGTTATCTTGACTTGGTCACAATACCAGACTACATAAAGGTTATCTTGACTTGGTCACAATATCACACAACATAAAGGTTATCTTGACTTGGTCACAATATCATACAACATGAAAGTTATCTTGACTTGGTCACAATATCACACAACATAAAGGTTATCTTGACTTGGTCACAATATCATACAACATAAAGGTTATCTTGACCTGGTCCCAATATCAGACTACATAAAGGTTATCTTGACTTGGTCACAATATCATACAACATGAAAGTTATCTTGACTTGGTCAGAATATCACACACCATAAAGGTTATCTTGATTTGGTCACAATATCAGACTACATAAAGGTTATCTTGACTTGGTCAGAATATCACACACCATAAAGGTTATCTTGACATGGTCCCAATATCAGACTACATAAAGGTTATCTTGACTTGGTCAGAATATCACACACCATAAAGGTTATCTTGACTTGGTCAGAATATCACACACCATAAAGGTTATCTTGATTTGGTCACAATATCAGACTACATAAAGGTTATCTTGACTTGGTCAGAATATCACACACCATAAAGGTTATCTTGACATGGTCCCAATATCAGACTACATAAAGGTTATCTTGACTTGGTCAGAATATCACACACCATAAAGGTTATCTTGACTTGGTCAGAATATCACACACCATAAAGGTTATCTTGACATGGTCCCAATATCAGACTACATAAAGGTTATCTTGACTTGGTCAGAATATCACACACCATAAAGGTTATCTTGACTTGGTCACACCATCATACGCGCTGGTCTGCTACAGATAATACTTTTAGAGCTAGGTACATGGCAAGCGAAACAGAGGACGAATCCTACCACCAAATACACACTGCAGGCCTGCACGGGCGCTGGAGCACAGACTGATGCTCAACCGAGGAGATCTGCTGAGAATAGCAGACAGTGGAGGCACGTGATAAGACAGACTTCAACAGCTGTCATCGGAAAGTCTGATAAAGTGAATGAATGAACTGAATTGTTACCAGAGCATTCTGCACACATTACCTCCTATCTTTTGTTCTGGTGCGAGAGACCTAGGCATCCAATTTACTACCCAGCGATCAAGAGGGTTACAGCATTACATGGTTATACTGAAAGGTGTCAGGTCTTAGTCAGATATGACTGAGCTACCGTATAACAGTAGACGGTACTACCTGATTTCTGTTAGCGCCGAACTTTGGGCGGCACTTACCAAACCCGACACCCCACATTGTGCCAACGTCTTCTGGCGGAAGAGCGCAATTGGGCGGGTACAAGTCTTTCCCTGGTGAGAAGAAATGCAACCTAAAGACAAATGTCATGGCAGGGCAGACCAGGCCCTAAGCCTTGGTTGGCGGCTGGTCTAGGATCGAAGCTCCGACAGGCGGACAGTTAGAGCATTGCTTTGCTGATCCGGTAGCTTCTGCAGCTTGTCTTGTTCCAGATGTAGAGGTGTTATATTTCCTCTGGAGTGAACTAGGCAGGCCGAGAGAGGGATCATGCTGCATGGGCAACACATGATCTCTATATTTTAGCCCAGGCTTTGTGCTATGGAGAGGAAATAACTCCATCCCTGTTATGTCACATGGTGCACATGGGGTACCATCAATCTTTATTGACGTCGTCGAACTAGAGATGGTAGACCATTTTACATATCTAGGATCAGTGGTAAATAGCAAATTATCCCTAGATCAGGAAATCAACATCAAGATTGGTAAGGAAGCAACAACAATGAACAGGTTAAGAAAAAGAGTCTGGGAGAACAGGAAGCTTACTGCCAAAACAAAAGTCCTTGTCTATCAAGCCTGTGTCCTTAGTACTCTTCTTTATGACAGTGAAACCTGGACAACTTACTCACACCAAGAGAAACGTTTAAACAGCTTTCATATGCGGTGTCTGTGAAGAATTCTTGGTATTAAGCGGCAAGACAAAATCACAAATACTGAAGTATTGGAAAGATCAGGTTGTGTGATGGTTTATTCCATGCTCAGTCTTCGTAGACTTAGATGGATAGGACATCTATGGAGGATGGATGATGGTTGAATACCAAAGGACATCTTTTTTGGTGAATTACAGACGGGTAAGAGATCTCAGGGTCGGCCTCTACTACGATACAAAGATGTGTGTAAGCGGGACATGATTGATACAGGCATTGATAATGCACAATGGGAGCAAGTCGCCGCTGAACGTGTTGCATGGAGGGCAAAGATCAGAAATGGAATAAAGACAAAGGAGAAAATTATTGCAGATAAGTCACACACCGAGCGTGTGAGACGTAAGACGGTGCATGATGGTGGAAATGACCACGTGTTCACATGCACCCACTGTGAACGGACATTTACAGCGCGAATTGACCTTATCAGTCACATTCGCTACCGCCATAGGTAAAAGTTATTATGCCTTTTTAAAGCACAAACTATCGTCTGTCAAGACGGCAAGGTGCCGATGAATGGTTTGTACTGAAGGAAATGGTTCCGAACCCTAGTTGTCAAATCGAATTCATCCGCGGCACACTTCCATTTAAAGTGGTCACAGTGATCTCTCAACTACTGTAAAAATCATCATGATCACCATCATTGTCAAAGACTCAGGGAAGACCACCCTGAATGAGTGGTCTACCTCAAGTAGATTAGAGGTAACCCAGTGCCCCTACATGAGGGCAGGGTAGGTGTAGGGAGTAGATAGGAAGGGGAACTATCAAACAGTTCTCTCATGAGACACGGAGGTGTCAACCAGAGAGTAAGCACTCTGGTCACGGCATAATCACGCCAACGTGATAGACACGGAGAACTAGAATAAAACTCAAGAGAGGCCACTACTCTAAGCGTGCTGAATGATGCAGCACGCAAAAGCCGAAGGACGCACAAGGTCCCTCCGCGTACTGTGTAGTCAGCACGCGGAGAATAGTCAGACAGGGGACAGACTTCGTAGGGAACACATCGCTTAGCGTCGATGCGTATTCTTTAGCCGAGTAGATAGAATTAGCAGTAGGGTTAGGAACGACTAGTGATAGGCAATTCTGTGTATTCATGTGTGATTTATTAGCGACCGTTTTTGTGCATTGATGTAATGTAAAGAGCCAGTGGCAATAAAATGTGTAATCAATTCCTCTCGTACGACTGACAAATCTTTTTGTGTGGTGCGAGAGAAGTTTATCCCGTAATGCCTGAAGCATCGCTTGATGACAATCATCATCATCATGTGCTTGAGGATACGCGTGGACGATTATGGTTCGCTACCTCATACTATCACCTGAGTACTGGATCAGGTCAAATTTATATGTGTCTTCAGTGCTGGAGACATCTAGACTGTCAATCAGCCTGAACAAGTCACGAGATCACACCTCACAGACCTGGTAAACAATGGTCGACTTGCCTCCCAGGTTTAAAAAAAGGCGCTCAGCTCATAAAGCTGTAATCAATCTACAGGATCTGTAGCGAGAGAATCATTTATTTACAGGGCAACTGTAATAAGACGCTGACTGCTGCGTCAGTAGTTTCTCGTGATTGGACTGGTTGGCTCTGGAAAATTCGACATTGAAGACTGTTGATGCCGACAGCCGTGATGTTATTTCATTATATATGTATAGGGAAAGGCATTGACAGAGTTAAACAAGGGGAAGTAATCAAACTACTGGAATGTGTAAAATGTTGACGGCAAAGATCCGGGAATAATACGAAACATGTATTGGAAACAACCACTCCGCGACATTAGGATGATGCATAACATGTGTTAGACAAGGATGTGTATTGTCCCCTGATTTGTTTTCGTTATAAATGAGTATTTAATGAGATCTATAGACAGCATGTCCATGTTCGCTGTTGGTGGTCATGATATCATCAACTCGCGTGTGTTGAAGACATCGTCTTGATACACGTCAAAAGACATTACAGACATTGATCGATACAGTGGCTTTAGACAGTGAAACAAGAGTTTCACAGAATGAACAAGTCAGAAGTAATGGTAATGTTGTCGGCGACCGTGGCTTAGGCGTTAATGAATGTAGCCTCACAATTCCCCAAAAATAAAGGACCGAGGGTTCGAAATAAGCCGGAAGCGATTTGCAAGCAGACTGCTTGGTGTTTATTTCTAAGGTTTGAACGTCGGTCGTTCTCAAAGCATTGGCAGACTACTGAACGTGAAAAATTGCCTAGTAAATCACAAAAGACCAATAAATGTCGGGTTGATTGCAATGTCCTGCAAAGGACATGAAAATAGCTTTGACAATGGTAATATTACAGACACGGATCACGCCCAAATGAACAATTAAAGTAAATGCTATTATCACACACATCAAGTATCCCAGTAGATAGTTAACAGCAGGATAGAAAAAAAACCACTCAGAGAGAGAGAGAGAGAGAGAGAGACAGAGAGAGAGAGAGAGAGAGAGAGAGAGAGAGAGAGAGAGAGACAGACAGACAGACAGACAGAGAGAGACAGAGACAGAGAGAGGAGAGAGAATATTTAGGTGAAAATCGTCGGATATATATATATGAAAAACTAGAAAATTCTTATCACAAATATTACATACAAGAGGCAAAAGATATACAGAAATGGAATGGAAGATGATAACATTGTACGGGCACAAGCTCGTACAATGCAAACATTTAACGCAAACATGGTGTGCTTACCGTGCAAGATCACAGGAACCTTACACAAGGAGAGATTGGGTTAGTTCAGTCTGGGTTCAATGTGTAACGATGCGAGACATCGTGAGGATATAATCTGTGATCAGCAGATGGGTTGTCATCAGTTAAGTCAATAATGCTTTGGTCACACAAAGACGGACCAATGGAATGAACTGTTACAAGAATGATGAACACAGTGCCTTCGAAGGAGATGATTGGTTGCCATAGACTTCATCACAATGTATTCACTTATTGAATGTAAACACGGAAGCCACAAACAGACATAACTCTAAAGTATGCACGTGACGACATGAAGCGACAAATGCCAGGCTATAAATCATGCAATAGTTGTATGGCTTCTGGGTATAAAATAGAGTTCAGCGTTTTTAAATATAGAGCCGACAATGACAGAACTTATTAGACTAAAAGTGTATGAAGGAGAAGTTGATTGACGTCTGAAGGTGAAAAAAAAAAAAAAAGGAATAAGCAGCATTTAAACACAAAAATTAGACATTATACATTTTAAAAAGAATATACAAACCCGGCTTTCAGTGACGAAAATATGTATAAAGTAGCCAACATCCATTAATCACAAGAAAATTAATGCATATTAAATTCGGTACAATGTTAGTAATTTTAAAGTGTATTGCTTCAAAGAACCTCAATGGCTCGGAACGCTGAAGAAGAAGAAGAAGAAGAAGATTGCTTCAAAGCTGTAACAACATAGAAAACTATTCTTTAACTAGATGTATAAGTATTAATCTGAACAAAACTGACCCGTTTATTGTAATAATACTCGTTAGACAAATAAAAATTGAGGCTCAACGTATGCTTGAATTTTTATTCAGCCATGTAGAAAGTTGTAAGAAGCAGTTAATAGGGGTTAAATATGGAAACACTTCCGGGTGAAATTTTCGTATAAAATCTCATATCACCATGGTTACGGGTTCGATATTAACAATTAAATGGGTGGTGATGACCAGTAGAATAGCTTGAAGCAGTGCACGATGTAAGTCATCAACACCTACTTGTCACGGCTTTCACGAAACAACAGTGTCAGCAGTGACAGCCAGTACACCAGTTCTGTTCTTGTCATGGCTTTCACCAAACAACAGTGTCAGCAGTGACAGCCAGTACACCAGTCCTGTACTTGTCGTGACAGCCAGTACACCAGTCCTGTTCTTGTCGTGACAGCCAGTACACCAGTCCTGTTCTTGTCGTGACAGCCAGTACACCAGTCATGTTCTTGTCGTGACAGCCAGTACACCAGTCATGTTCTTGTCATGGCTTTCACCAAACAACAGTGTCAGCAGTGACAGCCAGTACACCAGTCCTGTACTTGTCGTGACAGCCAGTACACCAGTCCTGTTCTTGTCGTGACAGCCAGTACACCAGTCCTGTTCTTGTCGTGACAGCCAGTACACCAGTCCTGTTCTTGTCGTGACAGCCAGTACACCAGTCCTGTTCTTGTCGTGACAGCCAGTACACCAGTCCTGTTCTTGTCGTGACAGCCAGTACACCAGTCCTGTTCTTGTCGTGACAGCCAGTACACCAGTCCTGTTCTTGTCGTGACAGCCAGTACACCAGTCATGTTCTTGTCGTGACAGCCTGTACACCAGTCCTGTTCTTGTCGTGACAGCCAGTACACCAGTGCCGTTCTTGTCATGACAGCCAGTACACCAGTCCTGTTCTTGTCATGGCTTACACCAAACAACAGTGTCGGCAGTGACAGCCAGTACACCAGTCCTGTACTTGTCATGGCTTACACCAACCAACAGTGTCAGCAGTGACAGCCAGTACATCAGTCTCGTTCTTGTCGTGACAGCCAGTACACCAGTCCTGTACTTGTCATGGCTTACACCAACCAACAGTGTCAGCAGTGACAGCCAGTACATCAGTCTCGTTCTTGTCGTGACAGCCAGTACACCAGTCCTGTTCTTGTCATGGCTTACACCAACCAACAGTGTCAGCAGTGACAGCCAGTACACCAGTCCTGTACTTGTCATGGCTTACACCAACCAACAGTGTCAGCAGTGAAAGCCAGTACACCAGTCCTGTACTTGTCATGGCTTACACCAACCAACAGTGTCAGCAGTGACAGCCAGTACACCAGTCCTGTACTTGTCATGGCTTACACCAACCAACAGTGTCAGCAGTGACAGCCAGTACACCAGTCCTGTTCTTGTCGTGACAGCCAGTACACCAGTCCTGTTCTTGTCGTGACAGCCAGTACACCAGTCCTGTACTTGTCGTGACAGCCAGTACACCAGTCCTGTTCTTGTCGTGACAGCCAGTACACCAGTCTTGTACTTGTCGTGACAGCCAGTACACCAGTCCTGTTCTTGTCGTGACAGCCAGTACACCAGTCCTGTTCTTGTCGTGACAGCCAGTACACCAGTCCTGTTCTTGTCGTGACAGCCAGTACACCAGTCCTGTACTTGTCGTGACAGCCAGTACACCAGTCCTGTTCTTGTCGTGACAGCCAGTACACCAGTCATGTACTTGTCGTGACAGCCAGTACACCAGTCCTGTACTTGTCGTGACAGCCAGTACACCAGTCCTGTTCTTGTCGTGACAGCCAGTACACCAGTCCTGTTCTTGTCGTGACAGCCAGTACACCAGTCCTGTTCTTGTCGTGACAGCCAGTACACCAGTCCTGTACTTGTCGTGACAGCCAGTACACCAGTCCTGTTCTTGTCGTGACAGCCAGTACACCAGTCCTGTACTTGTCGTGACAGCCAGTACACCAGTCCTGTTCTTGTCGTGACAGCCAGTACACCAGTCATGTACTTGTCGTGACAGCCAGTACACCAGTCCTGTACTTGTCGTGACAGCCAGTACACCAGTCCTGTTCTTGTCGTGACAGCCAGTACACCAGTCCTGTTCTTGTCGTGACAGCCAGTACACCAGTCCTGTTCTTGTCGTGACAGCCAGTACACCAGTCCTGTACTTGTCGTGACAGCCAGTACACCAGTCCTGTTCTTGTCGTGACAGCCAGTACACCAGTCATGTACTTGTCGTGACAGCCAGTACACCAGTCCTGTTCTTGTCGTGACAGCCAGTACACCAGTCCTGTACTTGTCGTGACAGCCAGTACACCAGTCCTGTACTTGTCATGAAGCTTGTTGGATATCTGTTGCTAGCCCCATATGTTTAAACCAATCGGCACTTATGTTTTGTAGTTAATGTCATGACGGTGGCCTTTACCTCCCAGAAAATGTCCCGATGCCCATTAAAGGTTGTTTCTACCTGAGAGCGTACATGACAAGTACCCCTGAAGTCGGAGTGCGTTCGCCTGTTGGCCAGCGGTACTGGTAATAGGGAAAGCTAATCCCCCTCACCCACCCACCCACGTACACACAAAAATATGAACTGATAAGCAACGGTTACTGAATGAACGAATCGGCGACGGTTTATGAATAGACAGATTATGGTTAGTAAACGCACAGGCTTCAGTTAATGAATGGCCAAGCTAGTTACTGAATGGACAGACTACGGTTAATGATGGACAGTCTACAGTAACTGAATGGACAGACTATGGTTAATGATGGACAGTCTACATTTAATAAATGGACAGACTACGGTTAATGATGGACATTCTACAGTATCTGAATGGACAGACTACGGTTAATGGTGGGCAGTCTACAATAAATGAATGGACAGACTACGGTTAATGATGGACAGTCTACAGTAAATAAATGGACAGACTACGGTTAATGGTGGACAGTATACAATAAATGAATGGACAGACTACTATTAATGATGGACAGTCTACATTTACTAAATGGACAGACTACGGTTAATGATGGACATTCTACAGTATCTGAATGGACAGACTACGGTTAATGGTGGGCAGTCTACAATAAATGAATGGACAGACTAAGGTTAATGATGGACAGTCTACAGTAAATGAATGGACAGACTACGGTTATTGGTGGCCATTCTACAGTATCTGAATGGACAGACTACGGTTAATGATGGACAGTCTACAGTAAATGAATGGACAGACTACGGTTAATGGTGGGCAGTCTACAGTAAATGAATGGACAGACTACGGTTAATGGTGGAAATTCTACAGTAACTGAATGGACAGACTACAGTTAATGATGGGCAGTCTACAGTAACTGAATGGACAGACTACGGTCAATGACGGACATTCTAAAGTAAGTGAATGGAGAGACTACGGTCAATGATGGACAGTCTACAGTACATGAATGGACAGACTACGGTTAATGGTGGACATTCTACAGTAACTGAATGGACAGACTACGGTTAATGATGGGCAGTCTACAGTAACTGAATGGACAGACTATGGTCAATGGTGGACATTCTACAGTAAGTGAATGGAGAGACTACGGTCAATGATGGACAGTCTACAGTAAATGAATGGACAGACTACGGTTAATGGTGGACATTCTACAGTAACTGAATGGACAGACTACGGTCAATGGTGGACATTCTACAGTAAGTGAATGGAGAGACTACGGTCAATGATGGACAATCTACAGTTATTGAAATGGACTATGACACTGGAGCTCCCACATGAATCGCCGAAGAATGTGCGCAGTGAAAGATCCTGACTGCGAACCAGAACCAGTTTATTGTTCTCATGTAGTCTCATGTTATGCCTTAATCTACATAGGGTGACACACAGATAAACACACTACAGACATTTGGGAAGATAACTGGATGAACAGACCTACAGTTCGCGATGTCCATAATGTAGTTTTCTAATACATAATTTTTTAGCTGTGGGACTTTCGGCTGATTTTACAAAGCAAGTCAATTAATCACTGCTAGAAGTAATCTCACACCGCTCATTAAGGATAGAATTATACATTCTTCTTCCAGCTCCTTACAACTATCTAGTATCTACGTCACACATGGATCGTCGCATTATATTGTTTTCCATACAGCGTAATAACTGAGTGTGTTTAAATACAGAAGCCACAAACAAAATAGTGCACAATTTATTGCTGGCATATGTCGCCGCATCTCGTTTGTTGTTTTGTCAAGCCTATAACTATACTGTGTTGCCAAGCGCGTGTCTATTGTTATGTCACACATGTCTATTGCTTCGTTCAGCGTGTATCTATTGTTCCGTCCATCTGATTTCTATTGTTACATCAAGCATGTACCTACTGTCTCGTCAAACGTGTGTCTATCTATTCACCAAACGTGTATCTATCTATTCACCAAACGTGTGTCTATCTATTCACCAAACGTGTGTCTATCTATTCAACAAACGTGTGTCTATCTATTCACCAAACGTGTGTCTATCTATTCACCAAACGTGTGTCTATCTATTCACCAAACGTGTGTCTATCTATTCACCAAACGTGTGTCTATCTATTCACCAAACGTGTGTCTATCTATTCACCAAACGTGTGTCTATCTGCCGGTCTCTCTGGCTGTGGGGTTACAACACTTTCTCTCTGTAATCCCGTTTATCACGCAGAGTCTCGCAGCGGAGCGAGAACTGAGGTGGTTCGACCCCCGCTCGTGACTTGCGGATACTGAGCCGGCCGCTCAGAAAGCAATGGCAAACTACTGAGCGTAATCTTGCCAAGAGATCAACAGACAGCTGAAAGATGCTGCTGTTGACAGCTAAGTCCTGTAAAAGGATACGCAAAACATTTTTATGTGTCTATCTATTCACCAAACGTGTGTCTATCTATTCACCAAACGTGTGTCTATCTATTCACCAAACGTGTGTCTATCTATTCGCCAAACGTGTGTCTATTGTTTCAACAAACGTGTGTCTATTGTTTCAACAAACGTGTGTCTATTGTTTCAACAAACGTGTGTCTATTGTTTCAACAAACGTGTGTCTATTGTTTCAACAAACGTGTGTCTATTGTTTCAACAAACGTGTGTCTATTGTTTCAACAAACGTGTGTCTATTGTTTCAACAAACGTGTGTCTATTGTTTCAACAAACGTGAGCTATTGTTTCAACAACGTGTGTTAATTGTTTCAACAAAGTGTGTCTATTGATTCAACAAACGTCTGTCAATTGTTTCATTATAACGTGTATCTGTTGTTTCATCTTAACGTGTGTGTATTGTTTCATCATAAAGTGTATCTGTTGTTTCATCATAACGTGTGTCTATTGTTTCATCTTAACGTGTGTCTATTGTTTCATCATATCGTGTGTCTATTGTTTCATCTTAACGTGTGTCTATTGTTTCATCATAACGTGTGTCTATTGTTTCATCATAACCTGTCTGTTGTTTCATCTTAAGGTGTGTGTATTGTTTCATCATAACGTGTGTCTATTGTTTCATCATAAAGTGTATCTGTTGTTTCATCATAACGTGTGTCTGTTGTTTCATCATAACGTGTGTCTGTTGTTTCATCATAACGTGTGTCTGTTGTTTCATCATAACGTGTGTCTGTTGTTTCATCATAACGTGTGTCTGTTGTTTCATCATAACGTGTGTCTGTTGTTTCATCATAACGTGTGTCTGTTGTTTCATCATAACGTGTGTCTGTTGTTTCATCATAACGTGAGTCTGTTGTTTCATCATAACGTGTGTCTATTGTTTCATCATAACGTGTGTCCGTTGTTTCATCATAACGTGTATCTGTTGTTTCATCATAACGTGTGTGTGTGTGTGTGTTACTTCATCATAACGTGTGCCTGTTGTTTCATTATAAAGTGTGTCTGTTGTTTCATCATAACGTGTGTATATTATTTCATCATAACGTGTGTGTGTGTTGTTTCACCATAACGTGTGTCTGTTGTTTCGTCAAGCAAAGCGCATGTCTATTGTTTCATTATAAATTGTGTCTATTGTTTCAGCGTTTTCATAAAACATTTTTCTATTTTTTCATAAAATATTGTCTATATTGTTTTTCAAAACACATTTGTCTATTATTTCATAATAAGAAGTGTCTATTATTTCATTTAAAGCGTGTATCTATTATTTCGCCAAACGCTTGTCTACTGTTTCGTCTAAATGTGTGTCCATTGTTTCGTCAAACACTTGGGTCTTTTTTCGTCAAACTTATGTCTATTAATTCGCCCAACGCATGCCAATATTTCATTTGACGTATGTCTATTGTTTCGTCCAACGTATGTCTATTGTTTGACCCAACGTATGTCTATTGTTTCGTCCAACGTATATCTATTGTTTGACCCAACGTATGTCTATTGTTTCGTCCAACGTATATCTATTGTTTGACCCAATGTATGTCTATTGTTTCGTCCAACGTATATCCATTGTTTGACCCAACGTATGTCTATCGTTTCGTCCAACGTATGTCTATTGTTTCGTCAATGGTATGACCCAGTCCATTCTACTTCAAGAAACATTTCTCTCAATGCTGCTCCCCTAGCCTATGACAGTCTCCGGTCTATCTACAGGGGATATATATTTTTATTTCGGTGGCCTGGTCCCTACCCCTTAACCTGTCCAACTCGGGAGACCCTATCATTAAATGCGCTGCCGTTATCAAGCTTCTTAGAATCACCCAGACACGCACACTCTTCACCGCTACAGGGCAGAGGAAGGGGCCGTTTGGTAAAAATATCAAGCTTTGCAAAAAAAAATAAAAAAAGCTTGATATACGGAATGAATATAATATTTAAAATACGAAGGAAGTCAATAAGTAAGTCACAAATGACTGCAGAAAAATAACTAAATATGATAACAACCTGAAACCAGTTTATTTTTATACACACATAGTCCATTTACTTCTCAACATAGTTTCTATCAGCATTGATGCACTTATCCCATCGTTTTATCAGTGCTCCCAAACCGGCTGCATAGATTGCGTGCTCTGTTTTCTAAACCACGTTTTCACTTCACATTCAACTTTGGCGTCATTCGCGAAATGTCTCACGCCAAGGTGGGTTTTCAGTGGACCAAAAAGGAATATTTTGGTGTCTTCATTTTCTTTGATATCACAATTGTTACTGTTTTGTTTTCAAGGAGAGTCCTTTCTTTGTATTCTCTGTTACTACAATGTCCAACATTTGTTTTAGATCTTTTGAATTATCTGCCACCACTACAGTGTCATATCATCATCACCAAGTGCCCTGCCAGCTGGCGTAGGCGTTCATGGTTCTCCACAGATCTCGGTCTTTGGTGTTCTGGATCAACTCTGCTGATAACATTCCTCCATGCCACCATCTCGATCCATCCAGCATCATTTCTCTTGGACTACCTCAGCCTCTCTTCTCCTCGATCTTTCCAGTTGTCAAGATGTTCTCCAGCGTCTCTCTTCTCATCACATAACCAAAGAAAGCTGTTTCTTTCTTGTCTCTTTCTTGTTGTATATAGTGTTCTAGTTTCATTAGCCTCTTTCAGGCAATCATTGTTAGTTACTCTGGCAGTCCAAGGAATTCGCAACATTCGTCTCAAAAACCAAATTTCTATTGCTTCTAAGTTCTTCCTAATTTGTTCATTTACATTCCAAGATTCACTACCATTCAGCAATACTGGTTCTATATAGCATTTCAGCGCTCTGTTTCTTACATTAACTGAAATTGACGTTTTGCATAAGATACTCTTGCCTGGCCTATTCTGCTGTTAATCTCTGTTGTATATCTTCCATCTGATGTTATAAATGCCCGAAGGTATTTAAAATCATCCACTTGGTTAAGAATTCTATCTTCTATTTCTATGTCACATTTTGGTGTCACCATTTTCTTTGATATTACCATTGTTATCGTTTTCTTGATATTCAAAGAGAGTCCTTTCTTTGCACTCTCTGTTACTACAATTTCCAACAATTGTTGTAGGTCTGATGCATTATCCGTCACTAATACTGTGTCATCCCATAGCATATATTGTTTGCATTATAACCTCCAATTAGTATGGGTCTTTTCTCCGGGGCATGCTCGTGTGCTGGGGGATGAACAGGCGGACATGTTGGCTGGCTCTGCAAAACTTGGTGGAGTATTGATGCATGATAAAGCAGACGTGGTTGCTGCCTTGTGTGAGCACGTGTACACCTCGGAGGAGCAAATGGATCACCATGGTCTGGCAAGAATGGTGACGAGGGGATCTGGCCGACGATCGACGCTCAGAGGAAAGGCTAGACGGACATATAATCAGATTGCTACTGGTACTATTAGTGTTGGAACTCTTCGCTGGCTGATGAGGATGGGGACGGAGCGCTTTTGGGAATGCCCCGAATGCTGTGATGTCGGTTCCTAAATCAATCAATCAATCAATCTTTGATCTCTCTCATTATTACTTCGCTATATAGGGAGAAGAGATCCAGTGACAAGACACGCCCCTGTCGTACTCCTAGCTTTATCTGTTCGTAACTACCCTCTTTATTTCCCATTTTAATTGCTGCCATCTGCTTCCAGTAAATATTCTTTATTATCCTTAAATCTTTCCCATCAATGTTCATAGCTTCCAACATTTTAATCAGTTCATCATGTTTTACTTTATCAAATGCCTTAGTATAATTTATGAAGCACAAATATGTCTTTCTGTTTCTCTATTGACCTTTCTATTAGTGTTCGTAATATGTACATTGCATTGTTTGTACCCTTTCCTTCCACAAAACCAGACTGCTCTTCACTAATTTCCATTTTTATTTTCTGTCTTGTTCTTTTCATTATAATTCTGAATAGAAGCTTAGTGACATGGTTTATGAGGTTAATTGTACGAAAATCTTCGCATTAAATTGCTCCTGATCTTTTTGGTATAGCTATAAATACATACAAAACAAAACATAAATACAGATTTTAGCATATAGCTCGGTAAATATCCACTGCTGTAAATATCATTATGCATAGCGTATATTGCTTATATTATAATCTCTTATTAGTATTCCCGGCTTCTCTTTGATCTCTCTCATTATTACTTCGCGATAGAGTGAGAAGAGGTCCGGTGACAAAACACATCCCTGTCGTACCAGTAGCTTTATTTGTCCATAATTGCCCTCTTTTTGTCCCATTTAACCGCTGCTACTTGGTTCCACTAAATATTCATTTATTATTCTCAGATCTTTCCCATCAATGTTGATATCTTCCAACATTGTAATTATTTCATCTTGTTTTACTTCTTCAAATGCCTTGTTATAATCTATGAAGCGCAAATATATGCCTTTCTGTGCATCTACTTATCTTTCTATTAGTGTTTGCAATGTATCTATTGCATTGTTTCATTGTTTGTACCTTTTCCTAACCCAAATACAAACTTTTCTTCATCAATTTCCATTTCTATTTTCATTTTTGTTCTTTTCATTATAATTCTAAGTAGCAGCTTAGTGACATGGTTTAAGAGGTTAATTGTACGAAAGTCTTTGTATTCAATTGCTCCTGGTCTTTTTATTTTAACGGGATAATGGAGTTTAAAGGTGATCACGTTGAAACTGAATGGGTAAATTCAATGCATCAAGTACTGACATTCAATGTGCAGATTAACTGCATTAAGTACTGACATTCAATGTGCAGAGTGGCTGTATCAAGTACTGACATTCAATGTGCAGCTTGGCTGCATCAAGTACTGGCATTCAATGTGCAGATTGACTGCATCAAGTACTGACATTCAATGTGCAGATTGGCTACATCAAGTACTGGCATTCAATGTGCAGATTAGCTGCATCAAGTACTGGCATTCAATGTGCAGATTGGCTGCATCAAGTACTGGCATTCAATGTGCAGATTGACTGCATCAAGTACTGGCATTCAATGTGCAGATTGGCTGCATCAAGTACTGGCATTCAATGTGCAGATTGGCTACAGTAAGTACTGACATTCAATGTGCAGATTAGCTGCATCAAGCACATCCATTCAATGTGTAAATCACTTGAATCAATCACACGAATTCAATGTGTAAATCACTTGCATCAAGTACGTAAATTCAAAGTGTAAATCACTTGTATTAATTGCTGTTGTGATTTAGAAGATAGATGGGCGCTTTAGCGAAGCTGATAGGGGACTGCTCTAATATAGATATAGACACGGTCAGGCGAGGGTTCGGGCATCTGGACTCGTCACCTGCTAGGTGAGGAAAAGATTGGCCTCTTATTTCCCCGTGCATTCAGGAATACAAAACGTGATGGATGGCCCTATTACATGACAGACCCCCAGCAGGAAACTGCCTTGGGGCAAACTGTGGTGGTACGTGACATCCGCTTATGTGGTCACGTTTGGTTATTTCGTAAATCAACAAATTAGTTGCATCATGTAGAGAAACTGAATGTGTGAATTAGTTGCATCATGTAGAGAAACTGAATGTGTGAATTAGTTGCATAATGTAGAGAAACTGAATGTGTGAATTAGCTGCATCATGTAGAGAAACTGAATGTGTGAATTAGCTGCATCATGTAGAGAAACTGAATGTGTGAATTAGTTGCATCATGTAGAGAAACTGAATGTGTGAATTAGCTGCATAATGTAGAGAAACTGAATGTGTGAATTAGTTGCATCATGTAGAGAAACTGAATGTGTGAATTAGCTGCATTATGTAAAGAATTTCAGTGTTTAAATTTGTTGCATTAAGTAGAGAAATTCAGTGAGTAAACATGTTGCACTAGATGACACAATGTCAGGTCGGTATTGAGACTAGATGACACAATGTCAGGTGAGTATTGTAACTAAATGACACAATGTCAGGTGAGTATTAGAACTAGATGACACAATGTCAGGTGAGTATTGAGACTAGATGACACAATGTCAGGTGAGCATTGGAACTAGATGACATAATGACAGGTGAGTATTAGAACTAGATGACACAATGTCAGGTGGGTAATGAGACTAGATGACACAACGTCAGGTGAGTATTGGAACTAGATGACACAATGACAGGTGGGTATTGGAACTACAGGACACAATGTCAGGTGAGTATTGAAACTAGATGACACAATGACAGGTGGGTATTGAGACTAGATGACACAATGTTAGGTGAGTATTGTAACTAGATGACACAATGTCAGGGGAGTATTAGAACTAGATGACGCAATGTCAGGTGAGTATTGAGACTAGATGACACAATGTCAGGGGAGTATTAGAACTAGATGACGCAATGTCAGGTGAGTATTGAGACTAGATGACACAATGTCAGGTGAGTATTGGAACTAGATGACACAATGTCATGTGAGTATTGGAACTAGATGACTCAATGACAGGTGAGTATTGGAACTAGATGACACAATGTCAGGTGAGTATTGGAACTAGATGACTCAATGACAGGTGAGTATTAGAACTAGATGACACAATGTCAGGTGGGTAATGATACTAGATGACACAACGTCAGGTGAGTATTGGAACTAGATGACACAATGACAGGTGGGTATTGGAACTACAGGACACAATGTCAGGTGAGTATTGGAACTAGATGACACAATGACAGGTGGGTATTGAGACTAGATGACACAATGTTAGGTGAGTATTGTAACTAGATGACACAATGTCAGGGGAGTATTAGAACTAGATGACGCAATGTCAGGTGAGTATTGAGACTAGATGACACAATGTCAGGTGAGTATTGGAACTAGATGACACAATGTCATGTGAGTATTGGAACTAGATGACTCAATGACAGGTGAGTATTGGAACTAGATGACACAATGTCAGGTGTGTATTGGAACTAGATGACACAATGACAGGTGAGTATTGAGACTAGATGCACAATGTCAGGTGGGTATTGAAACTTGATGACACAACGCCTAGCAAGCACTGGGACTAGACAAGTCTTGCGAGCAGTGGGAATAGCTGAAATCACAATGTGAGCAGAGAAAGTAGCTAACACTACACCATAAATTATGGATTGTGCGTATTGAAACTACAAATACATTAGACATAATAGTATGCTTATTTAAATTAGACCAGCAACGCTGTGTGAGCAATGAAACTAGATCAGCCAGATCACAACATTAGCAAATAAAACTGTGAAGTGTATCACTGGCTGGCTAGTTATTGTTCTCCGAACACTGACAACTGAACGGACCATCCTTGCTGTATACATATATACGCTGATATTGATCGTTCGCGCCAGTCAATGTAAAATTAGATGTAAACATTGTTTCGCGGTGAGATATGTGATATATTTTTAAAACAGCAGCGACACTAACTCAAACTAGTCGCCGCTCAGCCATAAAAACGTACACATCTGTATGTCTTAATAACTTTACTAGACGTCGTGCGACTTCCTAAAACTCAACGTAATCAAAAATTCAATGACAGAGCTTTGGGAGAAAACAAACGTTGACAACATTTAATTTACTTAGTCATATAGATAGGCAGCATCCAACGCAGTATTGCATCCCGAATGTTTATGAAAAAGACACTATTTAAACTGTCAGTATATACACTCAGATGAGAAACAGCTATCACAAGCTTCCCTAGTATTAGAACTTACCTTTGTCGTTTGGTGGTGATTTCGATCGAATAGCTACCACTCGCCTAACGACAGCCGCCATCTTGGACTTTTTTGTCTCCCACTTATATTTGTATAGCTTTGACATCAACTATGGCGTCTCGCGGGTCTCTCGGAGAATTCCAGGACGTCACTGGAAACACCGTGCACTGAGACAAGAATTATCGATCAGAACGTGTGGCCTTTTCGCATTCACGAGCGAACCGTTGAGTCCCAGAAGTTATTGATTAAGCATCACAGTTATTTAATGTTACAAGCACGCGCCGTTGCCCCATAACAGGCGTTCTGTTACTCATACTGTCAGAGATATTTGTCTGTGGAGTCTTTTCAAACTGTTTCCATTCACCACTACACAATTCAGTTATGCAGCATTAATGTTACCGGTTTTATGGAATGACGTATTCTGCATATTGGCATATGATTATTACTATATGTTTACTATAAAGCGGACCGCCTTGCGTGCGTGTCCATACAATGGTATGAGCATCGGCTGTTCAGAAAGCCATGGCAAACTCATCATGTGTCATGCCGATAAGCGTGGGCGGTCATGTTTCGCCATTTCCCGCGATCACCAGAGTCGTGGATCAGCTCTATGTTCTTGTCTCGACCATGCCACGTGTCAAGCCATCCAGCTATTTACTTCTCTGCCTTCTCTTGTTCTTTTTCCTTCAATCTTACCAGTTGTCACCAAGTTCTCTAATTTATTTCTACTCATAACGTGTCCAAAAAATTTTGATTGTCTATGCCCAAATTTCTCTAATCAGTTTACGGTTTTCATTTGGTTCTTGTAAGACTTAGTCATTGTTATTTTCTGTCTGTCGGTGGTATTCTTTGCATTCTCCTCAGAAACCACATTTCCACAGCCATTAGAAGTTTTTCAGCGTGTCTACTCATTATTCACGCTTCATATCCATACAAATGTACAGGTTCTATGTAGCACATCAACAAACTTTTTAAATGGCAAATAACTGAATGTAAAACTTGCCCAGGAATCACAAACAGCTCAAAAATGCTGGAACAGACTGCTACATCATGTAAAGGATATGCAACTAACTTACTACAAAGTAGAGCAGTGTATTAAAGTCAGCAGCGGAGGACACTTGTCCCCACGCCTTGAGGGCTACCGGACATCTGGTGCTAGCCTCATATTTTGTATAGACACATCGGCACATGAGGGATGACGAGGTCAATGTCACGCGGATCGCCTTGACCTCCCAAGTCATTTCTTGGTATCCTTGTTAAGGCCGAGTCTACCTGCCAGCCTAGGTCACATTTTATAACCATGCCTTGATGGGAACTCCGAACCAATGACCAATGGGTATATTGACCATATCGCCAACAAGGTGCAGATTAAGCCATGAAATCCTGGGAACAGCACAATGTACCCACATATGCTCAAGCTGTGGGACATGATCCTATACTATACTCGACTTCTAGACAGTTCTTCGCTCCTCTCCTCCTCCACTGTGTCTAGAAGGTTTGTAGACTACGTCCAGGCTTCGTGTCATCAGCATATCTTAGAGTGTTTCTATCTATCCTCCAATGTTAACTGCCTCAAGATGGTCTGTTTCTGAATATTGTCTCACTCTAAGCATTGAAAGGATCAGACAATAAAACACATTCTTGTCTATCTCTGATTGTTGGTTTCTCTAAATTCACAGTTCTCTCATTCGCATCTGATGGTCGATGCTTGCTCCCAGTATATAAGCTAATATACTCTGATTGTCCTGAGATGTGGTCCGTCCAGATTGAGATCGTGTAATGTGCAGAAAAGTCTCGCTTGTCAGTATAATTTGAATAGTCTTTGCAACATAAATATTGGTCTTTCTGCATCTGTCTACATTCTCCACTGAGCACAGAAAACGTGATCATTTGCTTTTCTCTTACTTTATCTGCATTAAACCCAAGCTAAGTTTGTATTCTATTTCTGATCACTTCCATGATAATGAAAAAGAGTAGTTCCAGTACTTATACATTAGTTAATTATGCATTAATTAATGTGCTAGGCAATAACATCTATAACACGAGGGTAAGTTAATAAGTAAGTCACAAATGGCTGTAGAAAATTAACTACGATAACAACTTTAAACCAGTTTATTTTTATACATACATTGTCCCTTTATTTCTCAACATAATTTCTACCAACATTGATGCACTTATCCCATCGTTTTATCAGTCCTACCAAACCGGCTGCATAGAACTGAGTGCTTTGTTTTCATTTACCAGCCATCCCACAGAACTGTGTGACTTACTTATTGACTCGCCCGCGTAACGTTTTTCTACTCAGCTTTGCACCGCTTTACGGAATAAACATTTGTCAGCATAAACACTGAAAACCTTGGCGGGAGACATTTTGCGAGTGACGCCGAAGTTGAATGTGAAGTGAAAACGCTATCCCTCTCTCTCTCTCTTCTTCTCTCTCCCTCTCTGTCCCCATACCTCTCGCTCTCTACATTTACCTTGATATTTATCTCTCTTTATCTATTTTCTCTCTCTCTCTCTCTCTCTCTCTCTCTCTCTCTCTCTCTCTCTCTCTGTGTGTGTGTGTGTCTTATTATATCCCCCTCTTTACATCCCTCCTTCTCTCATTGTCTCTCTCTCTCTGTCTCTCCCTCTCTCTGTCTCCCCTCTCTCTCATTATCTCTCTCATTGTCCCTCTCTCATTCTCTGTCTCTCTCTGTCTCTCTCTCGGTCTCTCTCTCTCGCTCTCTCTCTGTCTCTCTGTCTGTCTCTGTCTGTCTGTCTGTCTGTCTTTCTCTCTCTCAACTTTTATAGTTGTCAGAAATATATACTAACAAACAAGTTAGTTGCTTATCCTTTACAGCACCTCGCAGTCAACCCCAACATTTGTTTGGCTGTTTGTGATCTCTTGGAAAGTTTAAGTCTGCCATTGCTTTCTTAACGATCGGCACACATACCATTTCGTAAAAAACCAACGGAAGGCGATCTGCTGCCAAATCGCCCGCCGCTGTATTTCGAACGCGGCATGCAGGATTACGAACTGCGTCCGTAACCCATTCGCAACATAGCCGGCTATCAATGCTAAATACAAACCAAGTATAGACCAAATAACGCAAACACTTGGGATCGTTATCCTGGGTCTAGTATCGTACGAAGATTTATAATCAGACATTATGGGGTTTTTATATACGTACATTTTGCCAAAGGTAAATCTTACAGTGACTCTTTACCAATCCTTACAGACGTGGTTTTATTCAGATACCTGCATCTTGCATCAGGGAATTCGTCGAGTTAATTCACTTTCAGCATCAGCTTTATAACAGACACCCTTGGAGGTCGACGTAGCTGAGAGGGTTAACACGCTCAAACTTTCTCTTCTGGTCGCGGCGTAGTGGGTTCGTTCCAAACGGTTGTCAGTTGGCCTTCAGTGTTGACTTCTCGTCCGTGCCACTGAGACGTAAATTACAAGCACCTCAGAAGTCGGAGATGACGAGGGGCACTGGTAATAAGGAAAGCCAACCATCATGAAAAAAAGCAGCCCCGTGCACTCAGTGGTATAGTACGTTTTTTTTGTTTTGTTGCCCCAATATAAACATCCATATCTCAGTAACCAACTGAGGGAAAATTATGAGATTTAGTATATAACCTTATCATTACGTCCACCCAACAAAAAAATTTTTGTTCTGGAGATTTTACAGCAGATTTCAAAGTTTGTTTATATGCGGTATATAATTTACGGGTCTGAGATGAAATTCATAATTTTACATGCATTACAGCGTAGCCAGACAATCAGCGCTCAGTGTTGAATATTGTTCGTTTTTTCATGGGATTGGACTTTTAAGCGACTTTTTTTCCATGGGATTCGCCTTATGCCAACTACCCGCGTTGTTTAAATTAGGACTGTTCATTCAGAGGTGTCTCAAAATGTGGGTTATTTCATGAAACCTGATTAAAATGTTGTTTAAAAAAAAAAAAAAAAAATCTTACCACTTATCGCTAACATTGAAATGTGTGAATATTTTTCAATGTGATTGAATGCGAAATTATACACTATGAAGTTGTACACATATTTTTGTCAAGGAGCTGATCGCAGGAAACTGTTTTATACTATTACAAATTCCGAAAAAAGAACAATGCATTGGATTTGAGTAAACGGTCATTTCGTCGACAGCTTTGACAAAGATGTCATAAGGCGATCTATTATAAAAATGCTTTAAAAAGTCGCTTGATATACAACAGGGTCGGCTTCATTGCACGGGGTTCTATCCCATATGGCTCGGTCTCTTTCCGCAGCGCGGAAAGCATCGCACAAAGCACGAACTCCGCAGCTCTAGCAACGTAGAAGTCTCCGAAAAATTTAACTCGTGAACCTAAGGATGTGGCCCGGAATCGAATCCACGACCTTTAGAGCCCGAGTCAAAAGGCTTGACTACTTCGCCACGGAGACTCCTAAAATTATAAAAATTTAGGATTTTATATCCAGGATTATCCAGCATGATAAAAATGCTGTATGCCAAAGAAACAGTGACTGTAAGAAAACTTAGGGTTTTGTTCAGAAAGAACAATAGCATAGAGCTATCCAAAACAACTTTGTGGAAAATTATAAGGACATTATCTTCACTATTTGAAAGTACAAGGGCGGTAGAAATAATCATTGCGAGCAACCGCATGTAGGAGCCATGAGAAGCAGATACCTACGTGAAATAAGGGAAATGCGCAAAGAAAATTATGGCATAGTGTGTTTGGACGAAATATGGATCAATGCGCACCACACAAGTGATAAGCAATGGCAATCAGTGGATGGACAGATAAAGCGATATGTGCCCAGTAGTATAGGACAGCTTTTGGTCATGGCCAATGCTGGTAATACGCATAATGGCTTACAACAGAATGCTGGGTTCGTGTTCGTATCAAAGCATACAGAAAATAGGGATTATCATAATAAGATGAATGGTAATGTATTTAGAGACTGACTCGAGAATACTGTGCTTCCATCCCTAGATAGACCGTCGTGTCCAATTATGGACAATGCATGATATCAATGTTGTTGCCCAAGAAGACAAAATACCTACAGCATCGAGCACAAAGGGAGCAATAAAGATATGACTCCGAATGGAAAACATACCATTTCCAGAAACGTATTTCTAGCTAGAATTGTTGTCTCTTGTAAAACAGACGCCAAAAAGCAAGAAATATAAAATCGACAAGTTGATAGAAGAGCATCGTCATGGGTGCTTGAGACTTCCGCCGTACCATTCTTATTTTAACCCTATAGAAATTGTGTGGGTTAAAATGAAAGGACACGTGGCAGCTGACAATACTATATTCAAATTGTCTGATGTCAGGATACTAATCCAGTCCGCCCTATTGAATATTGATAAAAGTTACTGGAAAAATGTGAGGACCATGTGTTGAAAGAGGAAGAGGATTATTGGAGAAAGGATGGATTAAATTTTATGCAACCGAGAGCAGTCATCAACCTACTGGAATCCTCCGACACAGATTAAGGTCTGAGCAGATCGCAGACCTTAATCCACGTGCACACCAACTGGGATATTTTGCTACAAATATTCAGAAGAATTGCAGGCCCTAAACATTACAGCATCAGGATAATGTCAATGGCAACAGTTTGTATTGCACAGTGATGAATTTTCAATTACGCAAGCCCTCAGCGGTGACAAACAACTGTATTGACACACACACACACACACACACACACACACACACACACACACACACACACACACACACACACACACACACACACACACACACACACACACTCTAAACGCATTGAATACCAACAGAAGAGTAACATTGCGGTGGAAACTGACATATTGTGGCATAACAAGAAACGTGAGCGCAAACACGTTGTCAAATTAGGGGACAACACACGTGCATACGAATCAATTGTCGTTAAGAAGAAAGCCCACTACAGAGACACTGACAACTATTTTCATAGTTCAAAACAGGTAATCATGTTTCGTCTCTGAACGGTAAACAGCAGAGTAGACAATCTTTCACGAAGACTCAAAGCGGGTCTGTCACCCGTGTGTACGTGTGAACAAACTACACAGACAGCTGAACAGATCCTTACAAATGGAAACATGATGACTAAATTGCGGTATCATTTCTGGTCACTCCATACGCACATTTAAGCACAGCTATTTGGAAGCTTTCACGAACTCAATATAAAAAGCTAACACGAATACTTGTGTACACATTATTAACCAGCAGCTGAAGAAACAAGAAGGAAATGAAAAATAAGGTAAGAAATATATTCCTTCTACTTTCCTGTCAATTTACAAATTATTTACCCCATGCCTCTGTAAATTCTCTGTCTTTACTAATATTACACATTGCACCCCTCTCGGGATTCTCCGTGGTGAAGTGGTCAAACCGTCTGACTCGGGCTCCGAAAGTTGTATGTTCGATTCCGGGCCGCGTCCTTCATTTCACGAGTGAATTTTTTCGGAGACTCCCGGGGTCGTCGCTAGAGGTACGGAGTTCGTGCTTTGTGCGACGCTTGCGGAAAGAAACTGAGCCATATGGGATAAAACCCGGTGCAATGCAGCCGACCCTGTCGATTTTTAAGCTACTTCTTTCATTGCACCCACTCCTATACGAATCCGGATACGCCTTGTGTGTCATCTGAATTGGCGAGGCTTTCATTATTGTAAACATAAATTTGTTAGCGAGAAATCACTAGTTTTTCAACAAAACATCAAAGAAATGTCGCCGCTTTCGATGATTTAAGTTGTTTTTGGACCTATCAAAGACATATTCCGTGGGTGGGGGTAATTATAAGACGGCTGGAAAAATTTCATAACGATGCAACAGACAGTTTTCAAAATAATTGATCGTGAATGAAGGCATTCTTTGCGGGACATATAGTAGCGCGTGTGTGGACTATTTATTTATTTTTTTTTGCATATCCCTTACAGGACGTTGCAGTCAACATCATCATTTTTCAGCTGCTGTTGATGTACTAGGCAAGATTACGCTCCGTGGTTTGCCATTGATATCTGAGCGGCCGGCTCACTTATCCCGTAAGTTACCAACGCCGGGAGAACCGCTTCCAATTCACGCGCGCTGCGTTACCCTACGTGGATAAACTGGATTACGGAGAAAGTCGTTTAACACCTCGGCCAGGGAAACCGGCTGCCCCGTGCACTCAGTGGTAGTAGCACGTGTGTGGACTATAATAGAGTTGAAAGACAATGAAAAAAGTCTATAATAATCATTTCATGTTGGGTAAAAGCAGCAGGGAGAATTCGTTCTATAATAATCATTTCATGTTGGGTAAAAGCAGCAGGGAGAATTCGTTCTATAATAATCATTTCATGTTGGGTAAAAGCAGCAGGGAGAATTCGTTCTATAATAATCATTTCATGTTGGGTAAAAGCAGCAGGGAGCATTCGTTCTATAATAATCATTTCATGTTGGGTAAAAGCAGCAGGGAGCATTCGTTCTATAATAATCATTTCATGTTGGGTAAAAGCAGCAGGGAGCATTCGTTCTATAATAATCATTTCATGTTGGGTAAAAGCAGCAGGGAGCATTCGTTCTATAATAATCATTTCATGTTGGGTAAAAGCAGCAGGGAGAATTCGTTCTATAATAATCATTTCATGTTGGGTAAAAGCAGCAGGGAGAATTCGTTCTATAATAATCATTTCATGTTGGGTAAAAGCAGCAGGGAGAATACGTTCTATAATAATCATTTCATGTTGGGTAAAAGCAGCAGGGAGAATACGTTCTATAATAATCATTTCATGTTGGGTAAAAGCAGCAGGGAGAATACGTTCTATAATAATCATTTCATGTTGGGTAAAAGCAGCAGGGAGAATACGTTCTATAATAATCATTTCATGTTGAGTAAAAGCAGCAGGGAGAATACGTTCTATAATAATCACTTCATGTTGAGTAAAAGCAGCAGGGAGAATACGTTCTATAATAATCACTTCATGTTGAGTAAAAGCAGCAGGGAGAATACGTTCTATAATAATCACTTCATGTTGAGTAAAAGCAGCAGGGAGAATACGTTCTATAATAATCACTTCATGTTGAGTAAAAGCAGCAGGGAGAATACGTTCTATAATAATCACTTCATGTTGAGTAAAAGCAGCAGGGAGAATACGTTCTATAATAATCACTTCATGTTGAGTAAAAGCAGCAGGGAGAATACGTTCTATAATAATCACTTCATGTTGAGTAAAAGCAGCAGGGAGAATACGTTCTATAATAATCACTTCATGTTGAGTAAAAGCAGCAGGGAGAATACGTTCTATAATAATCACTTCATGTTGAGTAAAAGCAGCAGGGAGAATACGTTCTATAATAATCACTTCATGTTGAGTAAAAGCAGCAGGGAGAATACGTTCTATAATAATCACTTCATGTTGAGTAAAAGCAGCAGGGAGAATACGTTCTATAATAATCACTTCATGTTGAGTAAAAGCAGCAGGGAGAATACGTTCTATAATAATCACTTCATGTTGGGTAAAAGCAGCAGGGAGAATACGTTCTATAATAATCACTTCATGTTGGGTAAAAGCAGCAGGGAGAATACGTTCTATAATAATCACTTCATGTTGGGTAAAAGCAGCAGGGAGAATACGTTCTATAATAATCACTTCATGTTGGGTAAAAGCAGCAGGGAGAATACGTTCTATAATAATCACTTCATGTTGGGTAAAAGCAGCAGGGAGAATACGTTCTATAATAATCACTTCATGTTGGGTAAAAGCAGCAGGGAGAATACGTTCTATAATAATCACTTCATGTTGGGTAAAAGCAGCAGGGAGAATTCGTTCTATAATAATCACTTCATGTTGGGTAAAAGCAGCAGGGAGAATTCGTTCTATAATAATCACTTCATGTTGGGTAAAAGCAGCAGGGAGAATTCGTTCTATAATAATCACTTCATGTTGGGTAAAAGCAGCAGGGAGAATTCGTTCTATAATAATCACTTCATGTTGGGTAAAAGCAGCAGGGAGAATTCGTTCTATAATAATCACTTCATGTTGGGTAAAAGCAGCAGGGAGAATTCGTTCTATAATAATCACTTCATGTTGGGTAAAAGCAGCAGGGAGAATTCGTTCTATAATAATCACTTCATGTTGGGTAAAAGCAGCAGGGAGAATTCGTTCTATAATAATCACTTCATGTTGGGTAAAAGCAGCAGGGAGAATACGTTCTATAATAATCATTTCATGTTGGGTAAAAGCAGCAGGGAGAATACGTTCTATAATAATCATTTCATGTTGGGTAAAAGCAGCAGGGAGAATACGTTCTATAATAATCATTTCATGTTGGGTAAAAGCAGCAGGGAGAATTCGTTCTATAATAATCATTTCATGTTGAGTAAAAGCAGCAGGGAGAATTCGTTCTATAATAATCATTTCATGTTGAGTAAAAGCAGCAGGGAGAATACGTTCTATAATAATCATTTCATGTTGAGTAAAAGCAGCAGGGAGAATACGTTCTATAATAATCATTTCATGTTGGATAATAACAGCAGGGAGCATTCATTCTATAATAATCATTTAATGTAATATAATAACAGCAAGGAAAATTCGTTCTATACAACAGCGTGTCTATAAATCGGTATTGTTGGAGTTTGTGTATATGAGCCAAATATGTGAACAGAACAACGAGTGGTGCACGGCACGGGGTGTTTGAGGGACAGACACTCTAGTCAGAAGGCACACAAGCCGTCAGGAGGACACGCTAGCCAGAAGATGGACACACAATTATAAGACACGTGGATAGACAGGAGTGCTGGCCAGAATATGGACTCACAATTATAAGACACACGGATAGACAGGAGCGCTGGCCAGAAGATGGACGCACAATTATAAGACACACGGATAGACAGGAGCGCTGGCCAGAAGATGGACACAATTATAATACACCTGGATAGACAGGAGCGCTAGCCAGAACATGGACACACAATTATAAGACAGGTGAATAGACAGGAGCGCTAGCCAGAAGATGGACACACAATTATAATACACGTTGATAGATAGGAGCGCTGGCCAGAAGATGGACACAATTATAATACACCTGGATAGACAGGAGCGCTAGCCAGAACATGGACACACAATTATAAGACACGTGAATAGACATGAGGGCTAGCCAGAAGATGGACACACAATTATAAACGTGAATAGACAGGAGGGCTAGCCAGAAGATGGACACACAATTATAAGACACGTGAATAGACAGGAGCGCTGGCCAGAAGAAATATAGACGGACAGACAGACACCTAAAATTACACGGATATGCAGACATAAATCCTAGTATAAGACACGTGGACACACATACATACATCCTAGCATAAGACACATGGAGATACATACATACATCTTAGCACAAACATGTGCTTATACAGACATATATCCTAGCACAAGACACATTGAGATACATACATACATCTTAGCACAAACATGTGCTTATACAGACATATATCCTAGCACAAGACAGATGCACATACTTCCTAGCACAAGACACGAGGGTATACATATAGACAGGTGAAACTAGCCAGAAGATCCGTGGACAGAAAGAGACACTAATCAGAATACACGTTGACAAAACGATACTCTTGTCAGAAGAGACATAGACAGCCAGATACACTAGCCAGAAGGCATGGACAGGCAGACGCACGAGCCAGAAGACATGGACAGACAGACGCACTAGTCAGAAGACATGGACAGACAGACACACTAGTCAGAAGACATGGACAGACAGACACACTAGCCAGAAGACATGGACAGACATACACACTAGTCAGAAGACATGAACAGACAGAAACACTAGCCAGAAGACATGGACAGACAGAAACACTAGCCAGAAGACATGGACAGACAGACACACTAGCCAGAATATATGGACAGACAGAAACACTAGCCAGAAGACATGGACAGACAGACACACTAGCCAGAATATATGGACAGACAGACACACTAGTTAGAAGACATGGACAGACAGACACACTAGTAGAAGACAATTGGGCACATAGTCAGACGCCTCCAAGAAGAAGCATATATTAGCAGACTCGCTAAACAAACACACAAGTTAAAAGACAAACGGGCAGACAGACATGGTAGCCAGAAGAAACGTTCGCGGACATGTCTACTTGACAGGCGAACCACGGACAGACACGCTAGTCAGAAAACAAGTGTAGGGGCAGACATGCTAGCCAGAAAACACGTATTGGGACAGACATGCTAGCCAGAAAACACGTATTGGGACAGACATGCTAGCCAGAAAACACGTATTGGGACAGACATGCTAGCCAGAAAACACGTATTGGGACAGACATGCTACCCAGAAAACACGTATTGGGACAGACATGCTAGCCAGAACACACGTATAGGGACAGACATGCTAGCCAGAAAACACGTATTGGGACAGACATGCTAGCCAGAAAACACGTATTGGGACATAAATGCTAGCCAGAAAACACGCATAGGGACAGACGCGTTAGCCAGAAAAAAAACAAAACAACAGAAGGACATGCAGCGTTCGCTAGTTAACGCATAGATACGTGCCACAGATTGATACACACATAAGTAACTAGATACAAATTGAATCTATAGACTTGCAAGTTAACAGCCAGGAAAATAAGTTATATAGCAACGTAGGTTGTAATAGACAGCAATACTGACCTGCCCGGCTCTCACTATCCGCAGGTTTCACTTGTATGGGTCTGTTCATCTGTGGGCGAGAAAACAGAAGGGGGGGGGATAATGCAGTCTATTCATCTGTGGGCAAGAAAATAGAAGGGAAGATAACACAAAGTCTGTTTATCTGTAGGCAAGAAAATATAAGATAAGATAACGCAAAGTATGTCTATCTTGTGAGAGAAAAGATAAGTGAAGATCAAATAAAGTTTGCTCGTATGTGGACAAAAAGAGGGAACGGGTTATTATATAACGTCTCTATGATAATGTAAAGTCTGTACATCTGTGAAAGACGCAAACATCGTTACCCTTTATAAAAACAAAGGCGACAGAAGCGACTGTAACAACTATCGCGGCATTTCCCTACTCAGCATTACAGGCAAGATTTTTGCCAGAGTAAGCCTTAAAAGATTACACATTCTTGCTGAAAGAATCTACCCCTAATCGCAGTGCGGATTTAGACCCAACAGGTCCACCATCGCTATGATTTTCTCACTCCGGCAGCTCCAAGAGAAGTGCAGAGAACAGAAGAAGCCATTATATATTGCCTTCATCGACCTCACAAAGGCATTTGACCTCGTGAGCAGAAGCGGCCTTTTTAAGGTCCTTGAAAAGGTTGGATGTCCACCCACCCTTCTTAGTCTCGTGAAATCATTCCACGAAAACATGCAGGGGACCATTTTATTTGACGGCTCAACATCCCAGTCATTCAGCATCAGCAGCGGAGTAAAGCAGGGCTGCGTGCTTGCTCCTACACTCTTCGGTATCTTCTTCGCTGTTCTCTTAAGGCAGGCATTTGGGACTGCCACTGAAGGCATATACCTCCACACAAGATCTGATGTCAAACTTTTTAACCCATCAAGACTCAAGGCAAAGACCAAAATAAGATCAACATGCGTATGAGAACTCCTTTTTGCGGATGATGCAGCACTGACTACTCATACAGCAGAAGATCTCCAAAGGCTCATAGATCGTTTTGCAGCCGCCTGCAAAGACTTTGAGCTCACCATTAGCCTAAATAAAACACAGGTGATGGAACAAGATGCTGGTGCGCCTCCGTCTTTCAAAATTTCTAATTACGAATTGAAGGTCGTCCACGAGTTTGTGTATTTGGGGTCGACAATATCAGATAATCTTTCATTAGAGACAGAAATCGACAGACGCATTGCAAAGGCAGCCACAACATTTTCCAGACTAGCTAAACGAGTTTGAGAGAATATTAGACTAACAGAGCGTACAAAAGCTCAAGTATATAAAGCTTGTGTTGTTAGCACACTACTCTATGGGTCTGAATCCTGGACCCTGTACTCAAGACAGGAAAGGAAGTTGAATTCCTTCCACATGAGATGTCTGAGACGTATCCTGGGCATAACATGGAAAGACCACATAACAAACAAACAGGTGCTTGAAAGAGCAGATATTACCACAATGCACAACCTCCTCAAGCAGAGACGCCTCCGGTGGCTGGGCCACGTATCTCGAATGGAGGATGAACGTATTCCCAAAGATCTCCTTTACGGAGAACTAGCCACAGGAAAGAGGCCAACCGGAAGACCCCAAATGCGATATAGGGATATGTGTAAACAAGATATGAAAACCATCGGAATAGATCCAGACACGAGGGAGAGAGTTGCAACAGACAGATGCTCCTGGAGAAGAGATGTACGATACGGACTGGTGCTCTTTGAGCGCAATCTGATCCAACAAACTGAGGATAGGCGGCACAGGCTCAAAGCGCAGTCACTTACTGCGGGACCTGCCTCGTCTTACAGATGCGGAAACTGTGACAGAGATTGTCACTCTCACATTGGACTATACAGTCACCAGCGGTGCTGCCAGGCACCTCCCAAGCGGCATAACTCTATAGTCCTTCAGGACTGAAAGAGGCCTACTATTACTACTACTACTACTACTACTACTACTACTACTACTACTACTACTACTACTACTACTACTACTACTACTACTACTACTACTACTACTACTACTACTACTACTACTACATCTGTGAGGAAGAAGAAATGAAAGATACTATAATGTATATTCTTCTGTGGGAAAGAAGAGACAAGTGAAGCCAATGTAAAGTATGTTCATCTGTTGGGAAGAAGTGAGAAAGGAAAGGTGATGTAATGTATATTCTTCTGTGGGACAGAAGAGAGAAGGAACGATAATATAACGTGTTCATCTGTTGGGAAGCAGATAGAAGAGAAGATTATTTATTCTGTTTATCTATCAGAAAATATGTTACTTCATTTTTAATCCACCACAAACAAACCGCGTAATTATTTTTAGCACTGACCTAGATCTGGTGGGATCGTCGATGTTCAGAATAGGGATATCAGGATTCACTTCGTGGTCGGTCTACAAGTGTGTTTGCAGCAAGATGTACCAACAACTGCATGTCATTGTCTTCGCAAACTGAGTGCAGACTGTCACAATGCTGCCGACAGATAGAAGTGGCTGTGGTTGTGTATAGTGTATGTCAGTGTGAATACTGTGCCGGACGACTGATCAACAACTATGAGTCATTATAGAACACCGGTTCGCGCACACACAAATCTTTATTACAGATTTAACCACCCCTGATCCTAATTACCAATTCCCATGAAAATATCTTTCTGGGTTTTCCCTTTGTTTTATCCCCTCTCCAGCACGCTCCTCTCTGCCCACGGGTGACTCAAACTGGCATGTACGTGCTATAACAATCCACTGTGTTGGGGCTCCCACATTGTCTTGGAACTTCTTAATCAACTTCTCTGCCCCCCCCCCCCCCCCATATCCGCCTTACTCTCATTTCACACCTGTAACCTAGGCTTGTTATTTTCAAATTCTTAACCCCTACATCCGCCCTATCTTGGCGTTTATCACACACGTTACACAGACACATGGGACATACACAAGATAAGACGAGTAGCACAAGATACGGATATACACTCCGACTTCAGTGAGGGTCCTCAAGGTCAAAAAAATATTTATTGCATCCATCGATCGGTCCAGCAATCCACCACACAATCAACCGGAAGTAATCGACAAGTTGCGCAGTATATCAACCCACCCCTACACCAACTATGGAATCACCCTGATGCCACGTGATTTCCAGGGAAATCCCGGAATTCCTTTGCGGTCAATTAAAAATACCGTAAAAGTACCGAAAATATAGAGAAAGGAAGATAATACACCTGTTCATCTGTGGGAGAGAAGATGGAAGGAAGATAATATAAGTCTGTTGATCTGTGGAGTAGAAGATAGAAGAGAAGATAAAAATGGCTGTTCATCTGTAGGTGCCCATTCCGTATGGCAATAAAGCAGTAGTTTTAGTGTGTCGTCGCTATATGTTATTGTTTCCTCATTGTCTACATTGATTATCAATATTTCATGTCTGTTGATCTTATTTCCCTTCTCCCATTATCACCCACTTTCAGTAAAATCACATTGCTTTAGTTGAATTGGAGTTTCTTGCTTCTTTATAAATTGTCCATTATTGACAGCCAAAAGCTACTTTTTTTTCTGTACAACAGGATACATTGTTAGTGATATGATGAAATCTGTATTTACAGCTTTACTCTATAGACCAGGAGTAATTGCATGCAATTTACAACGATGTATACATGGTTTTCCCAAGAGACAATTAACAGTTTAAAGTGAAGGATTTCGTACTATCAACTCCATATATCATGTTACAAATTCTACACAGAATTATAATGATAAAATCATCATCATCGTTATTATCATCTTCCCCTTTTGCCGTCAATATCGTTGGGAAGAATAATCAAGAACAAAAATACAGACATAAATTAGTGAAGAACAGCATGAAATTGTGGAACGGAAGGGAAAAACAAAAATGCAATATAAAGATATTACACACTAATAGAGAGATCAACGGAGATACGGAGGGACCTACACTTGAGTGTTATAGATTACACCAAGGCAATTGATATAGTAAAATATTCTAAAATGATCAAAATATTGGAGGATATTAAAACTAATGGTAAAGATAACAGAATAATGAAAATATTTACAGGAAACAGGTAACAGGAAAAACAAAATGGGAAATAAAATGGTCATTTATGAATAAGAAAGGAATATGACAAGCATGTATGATGTCGCCGGATCAATTTCTCTGTTTAGCGAAATAATAGTGAACGAGAAAGAAGTTAGAACAGAAACAAGAGTTTAAAGTAATAATATACACTATCTCTGCGTCATGAAGATGGCTCAGCACTCATAGCTGATAACACACAAGATCTGCATACAATTGTTGGAAGTTGTAACTAACAGAGAGCGCCAAACACGATGTCTTTTGTAGATCGAGAAGAACGGAAACAACGATTACATCATACAACACGATATCCTCATGAGGTCATCTAAAAGAGAAGAAAAGTTGCTTCACCAAGTGGAAACAAAAAATCAAAGATTTAAGAGAATTTAACATCACATGTTAGTTGCATATCCTTTACAGGACGTCGCAATCAACGCCAGCATTGTTTGGCTGTTTGTGATCGCTTGGCAAGTTTACGTTGAGTAGTTTGCCATTGCTTTCTGAACGACCGGCACTCATACCATTTTATAAAAATCCCAACGTAAGGCAGTCTGCTGCCACATAGCCCGCAGGTGTAGTTAACTGAGGTTTAAAGACGGGAGGGCTAATTTCATTGCACCTTGTTTTATATCGTATGGCTCGGCCTACTGAATGCGTTGCACAAAGCACAAACTCCTTATCTCCAGCGACGACCCCTAGTAGTCTCCGAGAAAACTGCCCTCGTGAACCGAATGACAGAATCTGGACTCTAACCCCAAACCTCTGAAGCTGGAGGCAAGCAGACTCAACTGCCTTAATGAACCGGTCTGGTGTTGTCAACCCACCAACATAATCTTCTGGAATTACCCAGACTTTTGACATTAACTGCACATTTTAGAAACATCTGGTTCTGTCACACTGGGTCTTAGGCTTAATGGGATAATGAGACTCTCAGAAGAAAGAGATACTAGTACAGGATAGTTACACATCACTATAATAAAAAGTTAGTTGCACATCCTTTACAGGACGTTGCAATCAGCACCATACATTTTTGCTGTTGTGATATCTTGGTAAGATTACGTTCAGTAGCTTGCATTTGCTTTCTGAACTACCGACACCCATACCATTTCGTAAAGAAAAACCAAACGCGGTCTGTTGCCAAATCGCGCACGCTCACAACGCGGGTATGCGGGATCTCGAACCGCGCCTGTAACACCTTCGCCACGGAACATGCATCACTGTTATAATGATTATTATATATATATATATATATATATATATATATATATATATATATATATATATATGTATGTACATAAACATATACATGTACATACATACACATACATCCTGGGGTAGTGAATCTCCTTTGTTCTCTTTTCACTGTAATAGACTGCAAGAATTGTGCGTGAAGTACAAGCGGTACGTTACTAACCATGGCCAGTTGCTATTCATTGATGGAAGAGAGCAGATGGACTGTGTTGTCTAAGAATAAGAATACCTAGAAAGGTATTTCTCTGGAAGATAAACCATTTTCCATTCGGGAGTTTCGTTCTCTTAGATATATATGTATAATTCAACTATGAAAAATTATACGATTGGCCGGGAACGAGAGTTGCCAAAGTCGTTTGATGGTTTGAATAAAACACGATGAATACCAAATTACTGAATTGTTGATGTTGTCGTGTTTCAAGAGGATGACTTCCACCTCCGTCTGTCTGAGTGTATCCATTAATCCCAAACTACTGGAGAATTCCACGGTGATTCTGATTTCGCTTACTGGAGTAGCCATATCTCACAGACATTCACATATGATTCAACTTGATACGGTTCCTCATGATAGTTCCTATATTAAAGCGGTATAGTTATAATATTAAATTACCCTTATGTTGAATCACTGAGGGAGTGTCAACTTGTGACGCGATTGGTCTGTCGTATGTCTGTTTATGATCTTAACATCTGCATGCACGCACGCGCGCGCACGCACGCACACACGCGCGCACACACACACACACACACACACACACACACACACACACACACACACACACATATATATATATATATATATATATATATATATATATATATATATATATATATATATATATATATATATATATAGATAGATAGATATGGCAGCAGACAGACCACCTTGGTATGGGTACCCGCCGTTTAAAACGCAATGACAAACTACTGAACGTAAACTTGCCAATAAATCACAAACAGCCAAAGGGGGCTGGGGTAAACTGCAAAGTCCTGTAAAGGATATGCAACTAACTTTTTAACCGCGGAAATGACTGCGTGAATGTTATTCAGCAGACTGGGGAGTGGCTGATTATGTGACAATGTTTGAATATCTGAGTCAGCAGACTCGAGAATGGCTGATTCTGTGACACTTGTGGAATATCGGAGTCAGCAGAAGGGAGAGTGGCTGATTCTGTGACAATGGTGGAATATCGGAGTCAGCAGACTGGAGAGTGGCTGATTCTGTGACAATGGTAGAATATCCGAGTCAGCAGACTGGAGAGTGATTGATTCTGTGACAATGGTGGAATATCGGAGTCAGCAGACTGGAGAGTGGCTGATTCTGTGACAATGGTGGAATATTGGAGTCAGCAAACACCACCACGCACACAATCATGACAAGGGCTTGGACCAGACAGCTCTGTACCCGCTCCCAGAGTCCACAGATGGAAGGAAGAAACAAAGTAAACCAGCAAAGAAACAAAGTATATTTACATACTATAACAAGTAACAAATTTCTCCTATCTTGGACAAGTAATAACAGATGATGACAGAAGTGAAATAGAAATTATAAAAAAGAGAATAGGTATAGCCAAAAATGCTTTCAACAGCATGAAATCATTACTAACTTTTAGAGAGATTAACAACGCATTAAAAACGAGAATTGTCAAATGCTACGCATATTCAACGCTACTGTTTAGTGCGGATGCCTGGACATTGAAGAAGCATCCAGAAAGTCAAACAGAGGCCCTGAAGATGTGGATATACAGAAGAGTATGTCATATTTCATGAAAACAAAAGCAATCAAATACAGAGGTTCTCTAAAAACTGGTGATGAAAAGAGAGTTGATGAAAGTAATACAAAAGAGGCAAGTGAACTATTTCGGCCACGTTAACAGACATAACACTCTTTAAAAACCATAGTGGAGTGCAAGGTTGAAGGCAAGCGAGCAAGAGGTAGACAACAATACAAGAGGGAAGATAACATCAAGAGATGGACGGACATCAATCTGACAGTGTGTACAGTCAGGGCGAGAGATAGACGGTGTTAGAGATCCATTGTAGCCAACCTTCACTGTGGAGACGGCGCATGATTGATTGACTGAACATACTGTGGTTCCTGTTTAAATTATCTGTCATGTTTGTCAGCAAGAAACCACTCTAGAATCGAGCTACTGTTATTGTTTCTCTCTTCTATCTGCCTGTCTATTGTTCCGTGGTATGTGGCATCCCAGACATTACTGTTGATTCTTTGGTTCACGTTACTCTGTGTGTCAACCTCATTCGTTTACATCACTCTTGTCATGTTACATTCCCCAGAGTTATCTGCCCGTGTTTCCATTCTCCAATTGTCTATCAACAATAGTTTCCGTCCCCGCGGAATGTCGCTTCTATTGTTACACATCGTGTCTATTATCCCTGTTTGATAGAGCTAATTGTTACAATAACCTATTGACTAGTGTAGCAACAGCCCCAGACAGATGTTACTGTAACCACTCTCTATATCTTTAGCCGATTCTATCATGAAATCTTCTTACCGCTGCGAAGTGGGTAGCAGCTCGCCTGCA
Source organism: Cepaea hortensis (assembly GCA_963921405.1). Classification (NCBI taxonomy): domain Eukaryota; kingdom Metazoa; phylum Mollusca; class Gastropoda; order Stylommatophora; family Helicidae; genus Cepaea; species Cepaea hortensis. The sequence goes on from OY992891.1 coordinate 53,072,614, forward strand.
GGCCTAATAGACATGAGTTCGAATTCGCAAGGGGTCGCGACATAATTTTAAATTGGCCTGGGCTCCCAAGTGGTCCTAGGCAGAAATGACCACCCGGAATTGTGTTGGACAGTAGCTTGGCCGGTGAGATACTGACCGGATGTCTCTTCCCCCCCCCCCCCTCCCCCCCCCCCCCCGTGTGTGTGTCGACTGGTCTATACAGTTATGAATCTACCACCATGTGCCCGGAGCGCCGCAATGGCTAGAACGCTGGCCTGCCGCCCTGTGGTCGTGTGGTCGAATCCCCATAGAGGCTGGGGTATCTCTAGAAAGTGACTTAGGCTCTCAGCCAAAATGAGTACAAGGAAATCTTCTGGGAAATAAAGGCGGCTGGGGTGAGAATGACCACATCAGCCATCGAGTGATGGTTGGTCTATGACAGCTTGGGGATAGAACCATATATGCCATACGACTCATGGCCAGTAAAACGGGTCTTTACTTATTTTGTTCTAAACGTATTCTTCAGAATAACATTTGCTCAATCATTTTTAACTCGTAAAGGTCGAAAGGCCAGATTTATGGTGTTGGTAAACTGTCAGTGTGTCGTGGTTATATTTTAAACTATTCGAGTTAACGGTTGGTATCATAAAACACTTTGATGTTATATGCAGATAATCGGGTTTCGATTTTAAGTGCTAATGAACATTCGGAGAGAGAGAGAGAGAGAGAGAGAGAGAGAGAGAGAGAGAGAGAGAGGGAGGGAGAAAGAGAGAGAAAGAGAGAGAAAGAGGGAGAAGAGAGAGAGAAAGAAAGATTATATAGAAAGAGAGGGAGGAAAGAAATAAACTAGAGACAGAGAGAGGCCATATAGAGATATAAGACCGAGAGAGTCAGAAAGAGAGTAGAGCAAATGATACAGAGAGACAGATATAAATAGGAGGGTGGGGTGGGTAACGATAAAGACAGAGAGATGAGAGAAACAAGATAAATAGAAAGAGAGACGTAACAGAGATAGAGCGAGGCCTAGTAAGAGAAGCCATAGAGAGACAGAGAGAGGAAAGAAACATATTGACGGAGAGAGAGAGGGAGAGAGAGAGAGAGAGAGAGAGAGAGAGAGAGAGAGAGAGAGAGAGAGAGAGAGAGAGAGGGAGAGCGAGCGAGCTGTCTTTTACAATTTAACTGTTCGTAAATCAAAGAGAGGTCACATTTCTGCATGAAAAAGTAAGCAAACCATCAATAATTATGTCACTCTTTTTGTGTGTACTCATTTGTTGTTCATAAACCAGTTAATATATATATGTGTGTGTGTGTGTGTGTGCGTGTGCGTGCGTGTGAGTTTGTGTGTGTGTGTATTTGTGTGTGTATTTTTAAAGGTAAAGTTAGTCCCATATGAGACACTGTCCGTATGCTGACAAGTGCTAGGCCTTCACATATTCTTGCATAATGAGGAAGGTTGACAAGTTCTCTTGCAAGACAGTTTCCATGCAATTGCAAAAAAAAAAAAAAAATCAATTTCTGTGGAACATTTACAAATCATTACAATCAAATAATAATATTAGCATCATTAACTTCGGTGAAGCAAGATTAGACAGAACGTTTGGCAAAATCATGACCACCAATGTCTGCTCCACTTCATGTATTTGAATATAATAATAATAATAATAATAATAATAATAATAATAATAATAATAATAATAATAATAATAATAATAAGACGGAGGAGAAGAAGAAGAAGAAGAAGAAGAAGAAGAAGAAGAAGAAAAAGAAGAAGAAGAAGAAGAAGAAGAATAGGAGTAGAAAGAGGGAGAAGAAGAAAATGCATCACGTCTTTTTTTTCCAATCCGTAATGAACTTAATAAAGGGAAACTACCAAAATATTAAAATATAAATGTTAGTTTCATTGCCAGAGTTACCTTTGATAACCATTAAAGGCCTCTAAAGTGAGCAAGAGTTGCAAGACCTAGTGGAAGAAGTAAACAGGCACAGTGCAGAATGTGGCTTAGATATTAACATCCAAAAAAAAAAAAAAAACTATGATAATTAACAGTGAAAAGGAAAAGTCATCAATGAACATCGCAGTAAATGGGCAGATACTAGAACAAGTAACACGTTTCTCTTATCTTGGACATATAATAACAGATGATGGCAGAAGTGAAATGGAAATCAAAAAGAGAATAGGAATGGCCAAAAATGCTGTGAACGGAGCATGAAATCAGTATTAACATCTAGAGCAGTGGTTCTCAACCTTTTTTGGCCCATAATTTTAGAACGTCATCACCCCCCCCCCCCCCACTTTCGTATTTCCTCCCTACAAATTTCCCCTGCCCCCAATCAGTAGATGTAATAATTGAAGCTAAATTTAATAGCACATACTAAAACAAGTCTAGTAATCTACATAAAATGTGATTTGCGGATCTACTTACGTTATAAAATGAATTTCAGAAGGGTGATACGTACAGAACCGTAAAGTATGAAGGGAAAAACAATATCAAGTATTCGGTTCTTGTATTAACGCAATCTAGAAATAATCTTAATTCCCCCCCCCCCCCCCCCCCCTGAAAACCCTAATATTCCCCCCTGAGGGGGGGGGGGGGTGGTTATTCCCCACCGGTTGAGAACCACTGATCTAGAGAGATTAATAACGCATTAAAAATGAGAATTGTCAAATGCTACGTATATTCAACGCTACTGTAAGGCGCGGAAGCGTGGACATTTAACAAGCGACTAGAAAGTCGCATAGAAGACCTGGAGATGTGGATAAACAGACGAACAGGTCGTATTTCATGGAAACAAAAAGAATCAAATGCAGAGGTCCTAGAAAAACTGGGAATGAAGAGAGCCTTGATGAAAGAAATAAAGAGGAGACAAGTGAAATAATTTGGCCACGTTAAAAGACATGATACTCTTATAAAAACCATACTGGAAGGCAAGGTTGAGAGCAAGCGAGCAAGAGGTAGACAACGATACAAGTGGGAGGATAACATCAAGAGATGGACGAGCATCAGCCTGAGAGAATGTACAGTCAGGGCGAGAGACAGACAGTGTTGGAGATCCATTGCAGGCAACCTTCATTGCGGAGACGGCACCTGATTGATTGAAAGGACTCTACGATCGCTATGATGCGCACTGGTTATTTGGCGCTAGCCCTATTTGTCCATAGACCAGTGGGCATTAGAAAAGTCATGTGATCAATATCACACTAGCGCCTTCACGTAACCGAACATTCCCTACTTCCCATTGTAGTCTGGGTCGACCTGAAGGCGGAAGTGAAATTAAAACCAAAACATATTCTGCGCATTTACGTGCGTTAACACGTCTATCAGGCAGGGAGTCACTCGGTAAGGCCCCAATGTTAGTGCATGGGTTGTTTCTTCTTTGCAGATGTCACATGCGCGAGTACACGTATACACGCACACTCAAACATACACATCAACACACACACACACACCCACACCCACACGCCCACACCCACACCCACACACACACACATACACCCACACCCACCCACACACACACACACACACACACACACACACACACACACACACACACACACAAATCTCTGTTGTATTATTTATGATTGTTACATGAGGCGGATGTTGCACATCTAATCCACTCTCACACACACACAGACACACACAAACACACACACATATATATATATACACACATACACACACGTATACGCGTACACACACGAGCGAGCACACACACACCAACACATACACAAACACATACTTACACACGCACAGACAAACACATCGATGTTCCCATCACTCACTAGATATAATTGAAAGCATTGTTTATGGCTGTTACACTAGGCGGATATTGAACATCTAAGTCACTCACACTATTCACGGCGCACACAAACATGCTCGCGCGCGCGCACACACACACACACAAACACACACACATATATATTTATACGCACACACTCACACACATACACAAATACAATCAGCAGACTATTTGAGTTCTGTACGGGCTCGAACTCGAGCGCGCGCGCGCGTACACACAAACGCACACTTATATATATATATATATATATATATATATATATATATATATATATATATATATATATATATATATATATATATATATATATAAAACGTGCCCCGGGAAGGTTAACCCGGTCAACAAATGCCCGCAGAAGTCGGATGTGTCGGCCTAACGGTGCAAGAACCCAGCTCTGCTTTAAACAGGCACAACGCAATCACATCCGAAAAAAAATCTCCGGATGAACGCAGAAGAAGATATATAACGTGAGGTTGTGTACTAGCTCCCACCCTGTTTGGAATGTACTTTACACTTCTACTGAAATATGCCTTTCATGATCAGGATGGTGGTATATACATTCACTCATGCCCAGATTGCGGACTCTACAATGCTCAGAGATTGAAGACCAAGGCCGAAATTAGGAGGGTACTGATCAGAGAGTTACATTTTGCAGATGCTGCTGCAATTACGACCCACTCTGGGGAAGAATTACAACGTCTACTATCTGCATTCTCCAATGCTTGTTCTGAATTTGGTTTCACAATTAGCAAAAAGAAGACACAGATTAAGTCACAAGGTGTACATGGGGGTACCATCAATCTGGAGATAGTAGACCATTTTACATATCTACGATCAGAGATAAACAGCAAATTCTCCCCACATCAGGAAATCAACATCAGAATTGGTAAGGCAGCAACAACAGTTAGTTAGTTAGTTAGTTAGTAGCAGTTCCAACTTCACAGCAACGGGTCATCCCCATTATGCTCCGTTCCTGTGCCAGTGAATATCACACAAAACGCTCCCCACTGCCTAATGTGAATAGTGGAAAAGACAGGAGTCTTGACAAACAACAGCCCGCACAGATACACTGTGCATAATGCTGCCGCCAGAATGTCAACACAATAGTCCCCCACAAAACACCCAATTCATTTCTGATGGAATCGGCAGTCATTTTCCCAACTGGATGTTTCCTAGATGTTCACCCACACAGTCCACGAAATACAGTTCATCGTCGATGGCAGTGGCAGTCAACCAGAAGCCCAGCAGCCACGCATTTCTGCATAAGGCAAGAACCGGTCAACTCTGGGACATAGCCATCTGCCATCGCTCCGAACATGCAGTCACGTTCCAAAAAATCTCGGGCAGATTCAAAAGCATTTCACACGAAACTCACAGCTCACAGTGTCGCGCCACGCACTCACTCAGTAGCAGGGCGACGGAACCATCAAGCCTCCTTAGTCGCCTCTTACGACTTGCGTGGTAGGCTGCAGTGTTGCTATTCTTTGCTTCCCTTATGGGCCCCGGCAACACACGGGTGGGCAGCAACAACAATGAACAGGTAAACAAAACAGTTTAGTTTAGTCGATGGATCAACATCACGGCACACGGGTGCAACCCATAAGTGCTCCGTTCTCCTCCTAACTCAAACCTGAGTCTGGAGAAACTCAGCTCAGTGCAAGAACTCCGTAGCACCGACAAGGATCCTGAAATACTTTGGGTAGATTTTTAACTCGAAATTTTGCCCGGGCAGCGCCTTTAGGCTACTCTTTTTCGATTTCCAACTGCCAAGGGATTGTTTACGTGCGCAACAATACACACGGGCGTCCGATCTCACTACCCAGAGACCAGGGGAAATTTTATTACTAGAAGTCCACGAGAAAAAATCCCGGTCATCACCGGGGCTTGAACCCGGGACCTCCAGCACTCGAGGCGGACACCATACCTCGAAACCACGCAGCCCCCCAGAACAAAAAAGAGTTTGAGAGAACAGGAAGCTTATTGCCAAAGCAAAAGTCCTCGTCTATCAAGCCTGTGTCCTTAGTACTCTTCTTTATGGCGGTGAAACTTGGTCAACTTACTCACACCAAGAGAAACGTTTAAATAGCTTTCATATGCGGTGTCTGCGTAGAATACTTGGTATTAAGTGTCAAGACAAAATCGCAAATACTTATTAAATTATTGGAAAGATCAGGTTGTGTGACGGTTTGTTCCATGCTCAGTCTTCATAGACTTAGATGTATAGGACACGTTAGGAGGATGGATGATGGTAGAATACCAAAGGACATCTTTTTTGGTGAATCACAGATGGGTTAGAGATCTCAGGGTCGGCCTGTACTACGATACAAAGATGTGTGTAAGCGGGACATGATTGATACAGGCACTGATATTGCATATTGGGAGTAAGTCGCCGCTGAACGTGTTGCATGGAGGGCAAATATCAGAAATGGAATAAAGACAAAGGAGAAAATTATTACAGATAGATCACACACTGAGCGTGTGAGACATGTGTTCATATGCATCCATTGTAGACGGAAATTTACAGCGCAAATTGATCTGATCAGTCACATTAGCTACTGATACGGGTTGTAGTTATTATACCTTTTGAAGCACAATGTAACAAACTATCGTCTGTCAAGACGGCAAGGTGCCAATAAATTAAAACATATCTCTATGTTGAGGTTTAAGATATTATAAAGAGTATATTCAATTTTACTTATTATTTGTAGTGTGTGAATTTATATCTGGAAATCCTAATATTCGGGTTATTTCCCTTGGACTACTAGCGGTAGAGTTACAGCTTGCGTGAAGAGGCGCTCCCAGAAAGCAGGTGGTCAAATGTGCATATATTACATGCTGATTGCCACAATCAACACGTCTGGCCTTCTTCTGTTCTCTGCCGTGTGGAATGTTGTGACCATTGTACTACACGGGGTTAAAGTAGTTCAGAAGTACATCGTTCTTCTTTAACTTGAAAAGATCCGGGGTAAAAGAAATGTCTTAGAATCCCAGGCTGTGATACTAACATGAATTTCACCCTGATACTCGTAAATAGACAGTCGTGGGAGTCTGTGATGTCATGGGGACCGTGGTAGGGGATAGTAACGGTTCAGTGAAGATCTCAGGTAAATGAGTGGAAGTGATACATGAAAAAGGGGCGGAAGTTAAGGAGGGAAACTGGAAGCAATGGAGATGTGATGGTGGGCCGAGAATGAAACATAAGAAGGAATGTCCCGGTGGAAGTCCATACAATGCATGAATGGGTGTCGGTAAAGAGTTGGCCATAGTGGAAGAATGTTAAAAAGCAATGATGTGTGCACTAAGTGATTAATATGCATATGTACAGCATGCTTAGCATGGTGTTTATTTCACTTGCTTACCAAGATAATCTCTAGCATGGTGTTTATTTCACTTGCTTACCAAGATAATCTCTAGCATGGTGTTTATTCCACTTGCTTACCAAGATTGTCTCTAGCATGGTGTTTATTCCACTTGCTTACCAAGATTGTCTCTAGCATGGTGTTTATTCCACTTGCTTACCAAGATTGTCTCTAGCATGGTGTTTATTCCACTTGCTTACCAAGATTGTCTCTAGCATGGTGTTTATTCCACTTGCTTACCAAGATAATCTCTAGCATGGTGTTTATTCCACTTGCTTACCAAGATTGTCTCTAGCATGGTGTTTATTCCACTTGCTTACCAAGATAATCTCTAGCATGGTGTTTATTCCACTTGCTTACCAAGATAATCTCTAGCATGGTGTTTATTCCACTTGCTTACCAAGATTGTCTCTAGCATGGTGTTTATTCCACTTGCTTACCAAGATTGTCTCTAGCATGGTGTTTATTCCACTTGCTTACCAAGATTGTCTCTAGCATGGTGTTTATTCCACTTGCTTACCAAGATTGTCTCTAGCATGGTGTTTATTCCACTTGCTTACCAAGATTGTCTCTAGCATGGTGTTTATTCCACTTGCTTACCAAGATTGTCTCTAGCATGGTGTTTATTCCACTTGCTTACCAAGATAATCTCTAGCATGGTGTTTATTCCACTTGCTTACCAAGATTGTCTCTAGCATGGTGTTTATTCCACTTGCTTACCAAGATAATCTCTAGCATGGTGTTTATTCCACTTGCTTACCAAGATTGTCTCTAGCATGGTGTTTATTCCACTTGCTTACCAAGATTGTCTCTAGCATGGTGTTTATTCCACTTGCTTACCAAGATTGTCTCTAGCATGGTGTTTATTCCACTTGCTTACCAAGATTGTCTCTAGCATGGTGTTTATTCCACTTGCTTACCAAGATTGTCTCTAGCATGGTGTTTATTCCACTTGCTTACCAAGATTGTCTCTAGCATGGTGTTTATTCCACTTGCTTACCAAGATTGTCTCTAGCATGGTGTTTATTCCACTTGCTTACCAAGATTGTCTCTAGCATGGTGTTTATTCCACTTGCTTACCAAGATTGTCTCTAGCATGGTGTTTATTCCACTTGCTTACCAAGATTGTCTCTAGCATGGTGTTTATTCCACTTGCTTACCAAGATTGTCTCTAGCATGGTGTTTATTCCACTTGCTTACCAAGATTGTCTCTAGCATGGTGTTTATTCCACTTGCTTACCAAGATTGTCTCTAGCATGGTGTTTATTCCACTTGCTTACCAAGATTGTCTCTAGCATGGTGTTTATTCCACTTGCTTACCAAGATTGTCTCTAGCATGGTGTTTATTCCACTTGCTTACCAAGATTGTCTCTAGCATGGTGTTTATTCCACTTGCTTACCAAGATTGTCTCTAGCATGGTGTTTATTCCACTTGCTTACCAAGATTGTCTCTAGCATGGTGTTTATTCCACTTGCTTACCAAGATTGTCTCTAGCATGGTGTTTATTCCACTTGCTTACCAAGATTGTCTCTAGCATGGTGTTTATTCCACTTGCTTACCAAGATTGTCTCTAGCATGGTGTTTATTCCACTTGCTTACCAAGATAATCTCTAGCATGGTGTTTATTCCACTTGCTTACCAAGATAGTCTCTAGCATGGTGTTTATTCCACTTGCTTACCAAGATAATCTCTAGCATGGTGTTTATTCCACTTGCTTACCAAGATAATCTCTAGCATGGTGTTTATTCCACTTGCTTACCAAGATTGTCTCTAGCATGGTGTTTATTCCACTTGCTTACCAAGATTGTCTCTAGCATGGTGTTTATTCCACTTGCTTACCAAGATTGTCTCTAGCATGGTGTTTATTCCACTTGCTTACCAAGATTGTCTCTAGCATGGTGTTTATTCCACTTGCTTACCAAGATTGTCTCTAGCATGGTGTTTATTCCACTTGCTTACCAAGATTGTCTCTAGCATGGTGTTTATTCCACTTGCTTACCAAGATTGTCTCTAGCATGGTGTTTATTCCACTTGCTTACCAAGATTGTCTCTAGCATGGTGTTTATTCCACTTGCTTACCAAGATTGTCTCTAGCATGGTGTTTATTCCACTTGCTTACCAAGATTGTCTCTAGCATGGTGTTTATTCCACTTGCTTACCAAGATTGTCTCTAGCATGGTGTTTATTCCACTTGCTTACCAAGATTGTCTCTAGCATGGTGTTTATTCCACTTGCTTACCAAGATAATCTCTAGCATGGTGTTTATTCCACTTGCTTACCAAGATAATCTCTAGCATGGTGTTTATTCCACTTGCTTACCACGATAATCTCTAGCATGGTGTTTATTCCACTTGCTTACCAAGATAATCTCTAGCATGGTGTTTATTCCACTTGCTTACCCAGATAATCTCTAGCATGGTGTTTATTCCACTTGCTTACCAAGATTGTCTCTAGCATGGTGTTTATTCCACTTGCTTACCAAGATAATCTCTAGCATGGTGTTTATTCCACTTGCTTACCAAGATAATCCTCTTCTCCTACTCAATGTGCCCCATTAGGACACATACCATCAACCAACACAGCCCAAGCGATCCTGCCTTCAGCAATCCCATACAGCTCCATCCATGTCACAGTATATGATTCATGTCTGTCGCTATTTCTCTACTTGGTGTGTTTTTGGGTTCTCTTCTTTTATTTGTATAATTATTGTTATTATTATTATTATTATTATTATTATTATTATTATTATTATTATTATTATTATTATTATTGTTATTATTATTATTATTATTATTATTATTATTATTATTATTATTATTATTATTATTATTATTATTATTATTATTATTATTATGTTTTTTTTTTTGTTTGGCCTTGTCGATTCCAGACAAAGGAATTTCTAGTTTGAATGTTCTCAGGTGTTCTCAGTGTATGGCCTATATGGCGCCAGCGTCATCTCTTCGACTGTTCACTGGTAATTTCTAGATCTATCCACGAGCTTCACATTGGTGATAATATCATTCCATTTTTGTCCTTCTATTTTTCATATACACCAATAAATGAATGTTTGTGGTTTATTTATAATAATTTTAGTGGTTCTCATCGTTTCTGATCCATACAACAGTACTGTTTAACGTCGGAACTGGATATTACAGTTTGGTGCTAAGTTTAATTCCTTTTGACTTCCACAGATTGCCTAATGTTATAAAAGTTGCCCTAGCCTTCTTATTCTTATTTTGATATCGTTACATGTTCCAGCATCTATGTCTATGTTGTTGCCTAGAAAGTTAATTTCATATCCTTTACAGGACGTTGCAGTCAACCTCAGCATTATTTGGTTGTTCGTAATCTCTTAGAAAAATTATGTTCAGTAGTTTGCCATTGATTTTTGATCGACCGGCACAGATAATTTTGTATGGGCAACCAACGCAAAGCGGTCTGCTGCCAAATCGCCCGCAGCTGTGTTTCGAACGCGGTATGCGGGATTAAGAATTGCGTCCGTAACTTCTCCACCACGGAGCCGGCTGTTGCCTAGATCGGTGTATCATTCCAATTGTATTCTGGTTCAATTCTCTGCTCTTTGAGCAGGCCATTTACGAGCAGTCTTGTATAAGGTACCACAAAACTGACTGTCTTCCCATAGATTTAACACTGAAAGTGTTACCCCTGTAGTGGCGGGGATCGTTTATCTTTTGCCGAGCACGACGGCCCAGCTTTAAAATATGGTAGCAGACATTTGTCCAACATTTTCTGGCATTGTTTACTAGCTGTCCACACTCATGATGCCGTGGTATAGAACGGTGAAGGGAACTGGCTGCCCACACTCATGATGCCGTGGTATAGAACGGTAAAGGGAACTGTCTGCCCACACACATGATGCCGTGTTATAGAACGGTGAAGGGAACTAGCTGTCCACGCTCATGATGCTGTGACATAGAATGGTGAAGGGAACTGGCTGTCCACACTCATGATGCTGTGACATAGAACGGTGAAGGGAACTAGCTGCCCACGCTCATGATGCTGTGACATAGAACGGTGAAGGGAACTGGCTGCCCACACTCATGATGCTGTGACATAGAATGGTGAAGGGAACTGGCTGTCCACACTCATGATGCTGTGACATAGAATGGTGAAGGGAACTGGCTGTCCACACTCATGATGCTGTGACATAGAATGGTGAAGGGAACTAGTTGTCCACGCTCATGATGCCGTGGTATAGAGCGGTGAAGGCCCAGTACTTCTCATCCCAGTGGCCATGTCGGCTATGGGGCTACATGGACATTTTCTGTTTCTCCTATAGTCTGGAGACCTATAATGCTATCAACAAGTGGCTGGGTAAGAATTATTCCATGATTCTACAATTGTGGATTAAGGTGGATGACAGAACCGGATAATGATTACACTTTCCAAAAATATATCACAAGCTGGCCTATGATAACTTAGTCTTGTTCTTTCAGTGAAACGCTGTCATTTGCAGGCGTTCATTTGAAATCCGTCCGTGCCACACCGCGCGTAATTGCGTACCTTGAACACCATCATGTCATAGTCATGTGTTAAGTACTGACCAATGAATAAAAGAGCACGTGCTTATCGTCCCATGATGCATAGGTTCTGTTTCTGACCGTTGAGAAAATGGCCGGGTTGATCCAAATCCACCCAAATAAGCACAAAGAGCGGTGATTCAGTTTCTTTCATTTGAAGGATTTCGACAAGTGGATATTCATAAAAAAATGCAGGCAGCGTACGGTAACAAATGTGTGTCGAAGACAACAGTGAGAGACTGGGCACGAATGTTTCGGAAAAGACGTCAGTTCACGACAGATCTTCGACGGCCGGATCAAGCGCATATTGTTGCAACAGAAAAAAACAACAACAAAAAACCATAGCCAAAATTGATGCAGCAGTACAGATGAACCGTTGTCGAAGCATAGGTTCGCTAGCGAAAGAATTTGATGTGATTGTAAGAAATTGCAATATCGGAAGGTGTGTTCACAGTGGGTACCACGGATGTTGACCGACCACTAAAAAAAAAAGAACGCATGGGATGGTGTTTGAACCACTTGCTGCGTTACAGAGTGGAGGGTGATACATTTATCTTCCGCATAGTAGCAAGCGATGAATCATGGTGTCACCACTTTGAGCCAAGCAGCAAAAGAGAGAGAGAGAGAGAGAGAGAGAGAGAGAGAGAGAGAGAGAGAGAGAGAGAGAGAGAGAGAGAGAGAGAGAGAGAGAGAGAGAGAGAGCATTCAATGGAAGCATGCTGGATCACCAAAAGCCAAACAATTCAAGTTATAGGTTTCCGCTAGTAAGGTTATGCTGAGCGCATTTTTTTTTAATCACGAAGGGCTAATGATGGCCGACTTTAAAGAACCTGGTGTCAACATCAACTCTACGCACTACTTTCAAACACTAGACATGCTGCAAAAAGCCACCAAGAATAAACGACCCGGCATGCTTTCTCGCGGTGTGATTTTGTTGCACGATAATGCTCTTCCGCGTGTCGCAAAGACTGTGCAGTAAGCATTAGCTTGGAAGAAGTGGGAAATTCCTCAGTATCCAGCCTATAGTTCTGATTTGTCACCATGTGATTTTCATTTCTTCGGACCTCTAAAAAAAGCTCTCAAGGGGCAAAGATTTCACACAGATGCAGACGTTATGAACGCTGTAAACACTTGGTACAGTGAGCAACCACAATCCTTTTTGGCGGACGGCATTCACTGCTTACCTAAGCATTGGGATGCTTGAATGAATGCCTATGGCGACTTATTCTGACCAACCCATGGTGATTAATTCATTCAAAATGAATGCTTTGTTTAATTCTGCCACACCTTTTAATGTTTCTTTCATGCTTTTGTAATAAAGCCACTGGAACGGGTTTCAAATGAACGTTCCTAATACTTCTGGTTTGCATATAACTTCGATTTTGTTAGTCAGTTAGTTAATTAGTTAGTCGCGGTTCATCACGGCAAAGGGTAGCCCCATTATCTTCCGTTCCTGTGCCCGTGAATATCACACGAACTGCTCCCCACTGTCTCATGTGGCAGGTGGAACAGATAGAAGTTTCGACAAACCAATAGCCCGCACATGTATACTGTGCACAATGCCGCATGGGGAATCCAAGATAAAAGTCCTCCACGAAATATACAGTTCATCGTCATGGAAGAGACAATCACTAGAAAACCAGCAGCCACACATGAGTTAATGGTTTCGAAGCCCTACTACTGAGTTGTGTGCGTGGAGCGACACTGTGAGATGTGAATTTCGTGTGGAGTGCTTTTACATCTGCCCATGGTTGTGTGTAGCTTCCATTTTGTTATATTGTGCCATCTTGTCTCTATTTCTTTCCTTTACTTATATGATTGTCAATCAATACCGTGAGTTTAATTATCCAGATCTTGTTCGCCTCGTCTAATCATCTGAGACTCCATCAGTATTCAAACCTGACTCCGACTCTGTACACTGTGTCTAGAAGTCAATATTGCTTGCTGTCTGCTGTTCTGACATGCTGTGTACACTGTGTCAAGAAGTCAATGTTGTTTGCTGTCTGCTGTTCTGACATACTGTATACACTGTGTCTAGAAGTCAATGTTGTTTGCTGTCTGCTGTTCTTACATGCTGTGTACACTTTGTCTAGAAGTCAATGTTGTTTGTTGTCTGCTGTTCTTACATGCTGTGTACACTTTGTCTAGAAGTCAATGTTGTTTGCTGTCTCCTGTTCTCACATGCTGTGCACACTGTGTCAAGAAGTCAATGTTGTTTGCTGTCTGCTGTTCTTACATGCTGTGTACACTTTGACTAGAAGTCAATGTTGTTTGCTGTCTACTGTTCTTACATGCTGTGCACACTGTGTCAAGAAGTCAATGTTGTTTGCTGTCTGCTGTTCTTACATGCTGTGTACACTTTGTCTAGAAGTCAATGTTGTTTGCTGTCTGCTGTTCTTACATGCTGTGTACACTTTGTCAAGAAGTCAATATTGTTTGTTGTCTGCTGTTCTTACATGCTGTGTACACTTTGTAAAGAAGTCAATGTTGTTTGCTGTTTGCTGTTCTTACATGCTGTGTACACTTTGTCAAGAAGTCAATGTTGTTTGCTGTCTGCTGTTCTCACGTGCTGTTTACACTGTGTCTAGAAATCAATGTTGTTTGCTGTTTGCTGTTCTTACATGCTGAGTACACTTTGTCTAGAAGTCAATATTGTTTGCTGTCAGCTGTTCTTATATGCTGTGTACACTTTGTTTAGAAGTAAATATTGTTTGCTGTCTGCTGTTCTTACATGCTGTGTACACTTTGTTTAGAAGTCAATGTTGTTTGTTGTCTGCTGTTCTTTCATGCTGTGTACACTTTGTCAAGAAGTCGATGTTGTTTGTTGTCTGCGGTTCTTTCATGCTGTGTACACTTTGTAAAGAAGTCAATGTTGTTTGCTGTCTGCTGTTCTTACATGCTGTGTACACTTTGTCTAGAAGTCAATGTTGTTTGCTGTCTGCTGTTCTTACATGCTGTGTACACGTTGTCAAGAAGTCAATGTTGTTTGTTGTCTGCTGTTCTTACATGCTGTGTACACTTTGTAAAGAAGTCAATGTTGTTTGCTGTTTGCTGTTCTTACATGCTGTGTACACTTTGTCAAGAAGTCAATGCTGTTTGCTGTCTGCTATTCTCACGTGCTCTTTACACTGTGTCTAGAAGTCAATGTTGTTTGCTGTTTGCTGTTCTTACATGCTGTGTACACTTTGTCTAGAAGTCAATATTGTTTGCTGTCTGCTGTTCTCACGTGCTGTTTACACTGTGTCTAGAAGTCAATATTGTTTGCTGTCTGCTGTTCTTACATGCTATGTACACTTTCTCTAGAAGTAAATGTTGTTTGCTGTTTGCTGTTCTGACATGCTGTGTACACTTTGTCTAGAAGTCAATGTTGTTTGCTGTCTGCAGTTCTTACATGCTGTGTACACTTTGTAAAGCAGTCAATGTTGTTTGCTGTCTGCTGTTCTTACATGCTGTGTACACTTTGTAAAGAAGTCAATGTTGTTTGCTGTCTGCTGTTCTTACATGCTATGTACACTTTCTCTAGACGTAAATGTTGTTTGCTTTTTGCTGTTCTTACATGCTGTGTACACGTTGTCTAGAAGTCAATGTTGTTTGCTGTCTGCTGTTCTTACATGCTGTGTACACTTTGTCAAGAAGTCAATGTTGCTTGCTGTCTGCTATTCTTACATGCTATGTACACTTTGCCTAGAAGTCAATGTTGTTTGCTGTCAGCTGTTCTTACATGCTGTGTACACTTTGTATAGAAGTCAATGTTGTTTGCTGTCAGCTGTTTTTACATGCTATGTACACTTTCTCTAGATGTAAATGTTGTTTGCTATCAGCTGTTCTCACATGCTGTTTGCACTGTATCTTGAAGTCAATGTCTTTTGCTGTCTGCTGTTCGCACTGGTTGTTCATGAGCAGTCTTGTATAACGAACCATCAAACTGGCTGTCTGTTGATAGATGTTATACTGAAATTAATGCCGATCACTTCCTTGAGTCATATTTCAATATCTTGCCTTTACTAGTCACGCTAAATAATAGTATTTGTGCAGACACGCCCCCTCTGCGGTGACAGTAATTCTGACATCTCCAGCTGTCATGGTCTCGTTCTGATATTTGTAGGACGATTTGCATAAGGCCGCGTGTGTATCTACTGGCACTGATGTGTTCAATAGTAATGGTGCCAGTTCGCTTGCCTGCAGGCCCTGAGGCCATGTGTTCGAACCTGAGTCAGTGCTGGCAGACCGATACAGCTTAAAGCAGGTATTTTTAAATATTTTGGGAAGTAAATACGAGCGGTGTGACATTGACCACATCAAACATCTTAACTATATTTGGAAAAATACATCAAGTGCCCATTGGTGTTTAACATAGGGGCCAGCAATACATCTCCAATAAGCCTTGCATAGACACAGACTGCATTGCATAACAAGATACCATTTGCTTTCATCCCCTACATGTTTCCCAGATTCTCAGTCTCCATATGTCCTGTCTGCAGTACTGTGTTCCTGCCTGTATTACTGTGTTCCTGTCTGTAGTACTGTGTTCCTGTCTATAGTTCTGTGTTCATGTCTACAGTACTGTGTTCCTGTCTATAGTACTGTTTTCAGATCTATAGTATTACGTTCCTGGTTGTAGTACTGTGCTCCTGTCTATAGTACTGTGTTCATGTCTATAGTACTGTGTTCCTAGTTGTAGTACTGTGTTCCTGTCTATAGTACTGTGTTCAATGTCTATAGTAATGTGTTCCTGGATGTAGTACTGTGCTCCTGTATATAGTACTGTGTTCCTGGTTGTAGTACTGTGTTCCTGGTTGTATTACTGTGTTCCTGGTTGTAGTACTTTGTTCTTGGTTGTAGTACTGTGTTCCAGATTGTAGTATTCTATTCCCGGTTGTAGTAATGTGTTCCTGGTTGTAGTACTGTGTTTCTGGTTGTAGTACTGTGCTCCTGTCTGTAGTACTGTGCCCCTGTCTGTAGCACTGTGTTCCTGGTTGCAGTACTGTGGTCCTGGTTTTAGTACAGTGTTCCTGGTTGCAGTACTGTGCCCCTGTCTGTAGTACTGTGTTCCTGGCTGCAGTACTGTGTTCCTGGTTGTAGTACGGTGTTCCTGATTGTAGTACTGTGTTCCTGGTTGTAGTACTGTGTTACTGGTTGTAGTACTGTGTTCCTGGCTGCAGTAATGTGTTCCCGGTTGTAGTACGGTGTTCCTGGTTGTAGTACTGTATTCCAGATTGTATTACTCTATTCCTGGTTGTAGTAATGTGTTCCTGGTTGTAGTACTGTGTTCCTGGTTGTAGTACTGTGCTCCTGTCTGTAGTACTGTGCCCCTGTCTGTAGTACTGTGTTCCTGGTTGCAGTACTGTGTTCCTGGTTTTAGTACTGTGTTCCTGGTTGTAGTATTGTTCCCCTGTCTGTAGTACCTTGTTCCTGGTTGTAGTACCTTGTTCCTGGTTGTAGTACTGTGTTCCTGGTTGCAGTACTGTGCTCTTGTCTGTAGTACCGTGTTCCTGGTTGTAGTACTGGGTTCCTTGTTGTATTACTGTGCCCCTGTCTGTAGTACTGTGTTCCTGGCTGCAGTACTGTGTTCCTGGTTGTAGTACGGTGTTCCTGGTTGTAGTACTGTGTTCCTGGTTGTAGTACTGTGTTACTAATTGTAGTACTGTGTTCCTGGCTGCAGTACTGTGTTCCTGGTTGTAGTACGGTGTTCCTGGTTGTAGTACTGTGTTCCTGGCTGCAGTACTGTGATCCTGGTTGTAGTATGGTGTTCCTGGTTGTAGTACTGTGTTCCTGGTTATAGTACTGTGTTCTTTGTTATAGTACTGTGCTTCCGTCTATAGTACTGTGTTCCTGGTTGTAGTACTGTGTTGCCTGGTTATAGTACTGTGTTCGTTGTTATAGTACTGTGCTCCTGTCTGTAGTACTGTGTTCCTGGCAGTAATACTGTGCTCTTGGTTGTTGTACTGTGCCTATGGCTGTAGCTAATTATATTATGTTCGTGACTTCTACTTTAGGTCTACTTGTCACTCCTATATAACATGAAAATGTAACAGCGGGCGCTACACACAGCGTCACTTCTGTATTTACATTTATAAAATAGATCAAACATAACAGTAATGTGAACATAATAGCTCTACAAACACGACAAACATGAAGACATGCAAATGTTCGATTTTCTCGCGTAATTTTCATAGGTTTCCCGTGGTATTTCACGCGCCTACATGTAAACTGAAGTAAACACACCACGAAGTAAATCACGAAATATTTCATCAACTTTTGATCAGTGATGTCTCCAACAAATCCCCGCTCACTGAGTAACCACACGAATGGGGACGCAGCCTAGATATTTGGCTGGCTTCAAGATGTGGCCGACTCAAGTCACGTTAACAAATGTTCGTTTCCATGGTAGCAACAGGAAATGAGAAGAAAAAGTGATGGCGTTAATGCTGTCATCGCCATCTTGTTACTAATTACTTGTTATCAGGCGACTTTTAGCCTATTACCAGTTGCTTGGGGAAATCTGTTTGTCAGTCGACATTTGTCTTTGGCGTACCAGTTCCGTTTGTCTCAGTGGCATACCAGCTTGATCCTGTCAATCGGTAAGCGCGTTCTCCTGCTAACCAAAAGTTCATGGTTCAAGTCACCCAGGGACGATATTGATGGGTAGGGGTAAAAGGGTGAATGGGTGGGGTGGGGGTCTCCGTGGCGAAGTGGTCAAGCTATCTGCGTCACGCGCAGTTTGTGAGTTAGATTCCGGACATTGATAAAACAATAAATACATTGATAACACGATACATACATTGATAACACGATTAATACATTGATAACACGATACATACATTGATAACACGATACATACATTGCTAACACGATACATACATTGATAACACGATACATACATTGATAACACGATAAATACATTGATAAAACAATAAATACATTGATAACACGATACATACATTGATAACACGATTAATACATTGATAACACGATACATACATTGATAACACGATACATACATTGCTAACACGATACATACATTGATAACACGATACATACATTGATAACACGATAAATACATTGATAACAATAAATACATTGATATCACGATTAATATATTAATAACACAATAAATACACTGCTAACACAATAAATACATTGGTAAAACAACAAATACATTGATAACACGATAAATACATTGATAACACAATACATACATTTATAACACAATAAATACATTGGCGGGTGTACATCGCCACTAATAGAATACATTCATTCTTCTTATTGTCTACGTCGTGTGGCGTTGGTGATCATGCCTATCCACAACCTTCTGTCTCGTGTGCTGCCAGTCATGTCTGACACTGATGTTCCTCCATGTCAAACTGTCCAGGACCTTCTCTCCTAGTCTTCCCTGCCTCTCCTTCTCTTCAACTTTCCAATTGTGACACCATACTCCAGTTTTCCATTTCTCAAAACAGGTCGAAAGAATGTGGATTCTTCCATTCTGATACAAGCAATCAGTTCTCTTTGTGAGTTAACTTCTAAGTTATATTCAGTGCTCTTTCTATCCGTCTATGGCGTTTCAGAATTCGTCTATAAACCATATCTCTGCAGTTTTCACATAACCCCATACTGTCTGCTAATTGTCAATGATTCACTTTCCTACATCAGGCTCGCTCAATATAGCTCTTAAAACTTTTTGTGCTTACTTCGATTGACAAAGATCAGTTTGCAGAGAATAATCTTCATATTGTAAATGATGCATTTGCTTGAGCTATTCTCCATATTTTTTTGTGTGGGTGCATATCCTTCTTACAGGACATCGCTGTCAACGCCAGCATTTTACTACTGTTGTTGATGTCTTGACGTGTTTAAGTTCAATAGTTTGCTATTGCGTTCTGAACCACTGACTCTCATACCAACTCGTTAAAACCCAGCGCTACGCGGTCTATTCTACATTTACCTTGCTTAATACATCTTCCATCTGCTATTTTTAAAGTACCCAGATATTTAAATACAATGACTTGTTTCAGACTAGTTCCATTGCAATATGTTTCTTTATAATAACTATCACTTCTTTATTTTCATTATTCAGACTATTTATAATAACAATTTCTCCTATTTGTCTATTATTCAGACTATTTATAATAACTATTACTTCTACTTTTCTATTATTCAGACTATTTATGATAACTATTCCTTCTGTTTTTATATTATTCAGACCATTTATAATAAATATTACCATTTATAATAACCATTACGTGTTATCAATGTATTTATTGTGTTATCAATTTATTGATTGTGTTATCAATGTATTTATTGTGTTATTAATATATTAATCGTGATATCAATGTATTTGGTGTGTTATCAGTGTATTTATTGTGTTATTAATGTATTTATTGTTATCAATGTATGTATCGTGTTAACAATGTGTGTATCGTGTTATCAATGTATTTATCGTGTTATTAATGTATGCATCGTGTTATCAATGTATGCATCGTTTATCAATGTATTTATTGTGTAATCAATGTCCGGAATCTAACCCACAAACTTCAGAGCGTGACGCAGATAGCTTGATCACTTCGCCACGGAGATCCCCTCCCAACCCATCCACCCTTTTCCTCCTACCCATCAATATGGTCCCTGGGTGACTTGAACCATGAACTTTCGGTTAGCAGGCGAACGCGCTTACCGATTGACAGGATCAAGCTGGTATACCACTGATACAAACGGAACTGGTACGCGAAAGACAAATGTCGACTGACAAACAGATTTTGAGGAAAGAGACAAGCAATTAAAACTAGGCATACCTTCAGCTATTCTAGAGAGGCTATTAAAATTATGTACCGCCAACATACAATTCTTCTAAAAAAGTCATACCGCCAAATTGACGGAGTGGCCATGGGGAGCCCGCTTGGTCCTATTCTAGCGGACATCTTCATGGCACATTTAGAAGAAAAGAGATCCTCAGACATCAATAACTTGGCCTTCTACCGTCGCTACGTGGACGATATACTAATTATCATCACAGACAAGCTACAAGCAACGTCGTTCCAGGCCACATTGAACGGGACACATAAAAACATCTCTCTATCTGTGGAACACGAACACAACGAAGCGTTGCCGTTTCTAGATATCCTAATGAGACGTAAAGCAGACGGCACAATTCAAAGATCATTGTACCGTAAAGAAACATGGACTGGCCAATACTTAAATTTTCAGAGCTTCGCACCTGTCCAGTACAAACGGGGCTTAGTACGGACCCTGTTTGACCGTGCTAGGAAGATATGCACCCAGGACACACTGACAGAGGAATTTGAAACTCTGAAGAATGCCTTAAACCTGAATGAGTACTCCACAGAATTTATAAAGCGCCACTGCCAACAGCCCAAACCGAAACCAGCAGAAACTACAGTCCCTAAATTCAAGGTATTCTTCCAGTTAACCTTCCGAGGAGATGACGTAATGCAACGTCTGCAGGACCGGCTCATCACAGCAGTCGGGCGAACATTCTGTGCTGCAACTCCAGTTATCAGGTACAGAATCACACCTATCCCCACCCCAGCAGTAAAAGAACCTGTAGCTTTGTACGCCAAATCAAATTGTATTTACCAATTTACATGCAGGTGCGAGGCCATCTACATAGGTAGAACAGAACAACAGTTACATTCAGGGTTTCGGAACACACTCCGAGACACACCGGAACAGTCCTGATTCATCGGTCGCGAGACATGTGCCCGAGAGCGATCACGTGGTTGAAAGAGACAGTGCCTTCCGTGTGTTGTTCAACACACAAAGTAGTCGCTTGTTAGAGTTTACAGAAGCTATACTAATTAACCTACGTAAGCCGTCCTTGCGCAAGCAGAAAGACATGTTAGTCAGTTTAAAATTACCATGGTAGACAGTCGACATTACTGTGCGAACATGTGTATATTTCGGTTTGAAGGATTTATCTAGTTATTTCACTTTATGTTGTGTGATTTCTGCAATATGTACCTGACGAGATGCAGCGAAATCTGCCAGGCCATAAATCGTGCAATCTATTGTTTGTGTCTTCGTTATTCAAAATAACGATTACTTCTGTTTTTCTATTATTCAGACTATTTATAATAACTATTACAATGGTTTAAAAAAAAACATGTATTCAAGCTTTTTATGGTAACTATTACTTCTTTTTTTCTATTTTCAGACTAAGTCTTTCGTTTTGACTTTTTCTTGCGAGATGACCCCAAAATATTAAAACCGAAAGGTTTCTTTTTTTGACGACAGAGCACAGGTCGAATGAAAGGTGTAATGTGTACTTCGACAAGACACCTTTATAAACATTAGCCAGTCTATCATCCACATTAACCCAACACTATGAAACACAGAAACGTGATAGAACAGACATATGAACAGATCTGTGAGTGCAATAGAGTTTGAACACTGTCATTGCCTTACCATGTTGGCGTTTCGCTTAAGGAACACATCGAATGGATTCGAGCGCTCGTTCTTAAATATCCGGTGTGCTGATGCCGAGGTATAGGGAAGGCAGGGAAGCACCGTGTTACAACAACGCAATCATTCATGACAGAGTTTACGCTGCGGTTAGCGAATCTACGTCGGCGTGCAAAAACAATGACAATAAGACTCCAATATAGCTCCATAAAAATGCCCCCAAAACAAACAAGCACTTTCACAACGGAATATACGCAGTAGACAGACGGTATCCCAAGAAAAACGATCAAACCGGAAGTAGTGTCGGCTATTCATCTCCTGTTCCTGCCCGTTCATTTCGTCACTTCCTGTCAGCCGATCTCTACTTTGGAGCAGACTAATTGCTTTTCTCGACTAAATGGTGACCAGATATATAGTTTTAGTTTTGATAAATGTTGTACATATTTCTTTAGCTGTATCTGTCTTCTCTACTGTTTCTGTGTTATTGTTTCCCGGGGAAGACTGAGAGCGAGTGGGGAAAGAGGGAGGGGGGAAGTCAAAGGCTTGGAGGATCGATCTCATTGCACCAAGTTTTATCCCACACCACTAGGTCTCTCTAAGCAGGTCGGCCTGTCGATAGTTCCATAGCTCCAGCGACAACCCCCTGTTTGAGTCTCCGAGGAAACTGCATTCGTGAACCGAGTGTTGGAGTCCGCGAACCAACCCGCAGCCTCTAAAGCGATAGGCAGGCGGCTTAACTACTTCGCCACGGAGACTTCTGATGATATTATGTAACCGCCAGGTCTCTCTCTCCCTTCCCTCTCTGTCTCTCCCCTCTCTCCCTACCCCTCTCTATCCTTCCTTCCCTATCTCTATCTCTCTCCTCCTCCCTCTCTCTCCCTGTCCATCCTTGTCTCTCTCTCTCGCTCTCCCCCTCTCTCCTCTCTCTCGCTCTCCATCCCTCTCTCTCGCTCTCCCTCTATCTTTCTCTCCTTCTCTCTCGCTCTCCTCCTCTTCTGGCTCTCTCCCCTCCCTCCTTCTCTCTCCCTTCCTCTCTCTCCCTCTCTCTCTCCCTTCACCACTCTGTCCCCCTCTCTCCCTCCCTCACTCTTTCTGGCTCTCTACCTCTCTCCCCCTCTCTCTCCCTCAATCCCCTTCTTTCTCTCCCTCTCTCACTCCCTCACTCTTTCTGGTTCTCCCCCCTTACCTCTCTCTCCATCTCTCTCCATCCCTCTCCCTCCCTCCCCTTCTCCTTCTCTCTCTCACCACCTCTCTCTCCCCTCTCCCTTCCTCCCTATCACTTGTCAGTTAATTCGCCTTGTTAACTCACGTGTTCCCCTAGTCTCCATTGTATTTCTACAGCTTGCCTTATTCATCGAGCAAGTGCGCCCAGGCACTGTCATATTTTGAAAGAAACAAGTTCGAACCTAGGAGTGTCCACAAATTAGACAGCCGATGTGGCCCAGTAGTTAATAAACCTGTTCGCAACGACAGGGGTCTGGGTTTAACCCCAGCAGTGAGATGAATATTTCTTCCTACCAGCACGGCCAGGTGAAATAGGCACCAGACACTTGTCTGAATTGTCTTCAAGTAGTCCATGTAGGAGCCGTCTCTCTGGCCGAGGGGTTACAACACTTTCTCCGTAATCCCGTTTATCACGCAGAGTCTCGTAGCGGGCGAGAGCTGGATGCGGTTCGACCCCAGCTGGTGACTTACGGGATAACTGAGCCGGCCAATCAGAAAGCAATGGCAAACTACTAAGCGTAATCTTGCCAAGAAATCAACAGACAGCTGAAAGATGCTGCTGTTGACAGCGATGTCCTGTAAAGGATATGCGAATTAAAAAAAATAAAAAGTCCATGTAGGACAGGATGTGATGACAGAAACCCCTCCCCTACTTCACTATGTCGTTGACCCATCATATGTGAATACCTAACATTTAAAGTCTCTAGAGCAATATCTGCTATAGGACTACCTTTTTACCTATAAGTTCCAGGATTTTTCATTTTTCTTCCCGACGTCTTCTATGGATACTAGGCAATACTTACGAATTTATTTCTGTTGTTTTTTTTAGTTTAAGGGTTTTAGGGGTTTGAGATTAGCTGTAGATTATTTGTAAGCTGTCAACCTTGCGCAGATAATGATGGTATGGGCATCGGTCGTTCAGAACGTAATGGCAAACTACTGAACATAAATATTGCCTAGTAAATCACTAACAACCAAAAAAATGCTGGGGTTGATTGTAACGTCATATAAAGGATATGCTACTAACTTTTAGCCTCAGAATATGGGTACTAAAGATTCATCTGGGAAATGAAGGGCATGATGCTGCTGTTCTATGAACCTAAAGTATAGATCAAGCATCCCGGAAAGGTTAGCCCGGTCAACAAATGCCTGCAGAAGTCGGATGTATCGGCAGAAAGGCGCAAGTATCGCAGCTCTTCTGTAAACAGGCACAACGCAACTACGTCCGAAAAAAACACCACACAGCAGAAGAAGAATATTCATTCAATCATTCATTCATTCATTCAGGAGCATGTCCTGTGCTGAACCTCGCTCCCATAACAATCGTCCAGAAAACTTCTCAGTCATAAGCAAGATGTCCCATGTCCGATACATCCATCTGGAGATCATCTACCACATCCTGCACCCATCGTCTCTTTGACCTTTCTTTTCCTCTCTTCCTGGGCATACACTTCTCAATGACTGTTCTCTTCAATCTTTCATGACGTAACAAGTGACCAAAATATTTCAATTTTCTTTGTTTTATCGTCTTTAGTAGCCAACTGTCTTTAGTATTCAACTCTTGTCGTATGGATGCATTTTTGTTTTCCTATTCTGTATCAAGATATTCTTATAACTCGTCTATATCATTTATATTCAAAGGCATTTATGCGCTGTTCAGCTTGTTTAGTAAGTGTCCAGGTCTCACAGGCGTATGTGTCACAGAATGATGATAGTTTAGTGATTCCCAGATAGATTTGGATGTACCATTAATGGCAATATCGGAGAAGGGTTAACAATCGTGTACTTCATTCTGAGATGAGGACGAATAAAAGATCATTGACCGACAAATATGAAAATAGGATACATGTGTTCGCAAAGTTCATTGCTTGACAGACTGACCGGACACGGGAAACGGTACGATCGCGCTGGGGGAAACTTCGACACCGGACAAACACAGCGGGAGACGGTGATCAGAGAATAGATTTCTTTGAAGTATTTCGCGTACGGGGAACGGAGGAACAGCGTAACAACGGAGGAAGCGAACAACAAACCACTACGTGATTTCTCCGCTGTTTGATGGGCCGGATACGGCAAATTTGATTGTGGATCAAACAACCAACGGATTGGACACTTGTTATAAATAAGTAGCAACTGGGGTTGCTAGTTAGTATGTGTTCCAAACTGGGCTGAATGAGATATGCTCATGAGTGGGGAAAGAAATACACGTCCCTAATGGTTTAAAGAAGAGGGGATATTAGTGTGTTATTCGCTAGTGTATTTCGATTCCATGAGGATAAGTGCATATATAAGGTATTAATACTTTAGAGTAATAGTTTAGCATAGGATCATAGATGTGTAAGCATAGGGTTTATAATTGCTTTCTATTAGTGAATAAGTTAGACTGTGATGAATTCATATGTCTTATGTGGGTGTTTACTTCGGAAGCCTTGTCATTATGGCTGGAGAAGGACACTTGCATAAGTAGTATTAAGTGGCAGACACTTATCACTGGATCTGTTATACTTTTCACAGGTTTAACTCCTATCCGTGTGTGCTGGAAAAGCTTTGAAGATAAAACTAAAGGCATTTCATTTGTGGGGAGAGCAAATACCTCCATAAACCAAGTAATAAATTAGACAGGATCAAAGAAGAAATAAACTATACTTTTAAAGGAACTTTGAAAAAGAAGAATAGAAGATCCAGATAACCAAAGTAATCATGGAAAAAGAAAGATAAGTTTGCAGAAAGCGAAACAAAATAAAACTACATACGTCTTGTAGGCATAGACAATAGACAAGTAAAAACATTGCTACTCATAGAGACAATATGATGAATTGTGGTGATGTGGTGTTTTTTCAATGTCGGATAAATACTTTCATGAAACAGACTCGGGCGAAGTCATAAACTGACCGGATTATTATTACTGTACAGTGATACAGCGGTGAACAGTTTTGTTTCATTCAATAACGGATTTATCGTCAGACTCAAGCATACGGATCATCCAGGGTGAGATCTTTCCTGTTTGATGTGCTGTCCTGTGGTTTTGCATAATGAATGGACGAGATGTGACACCGCTGCTAGACATTCAGAGTTCATTCTGGCACTAACAATAGAATACACTATCAACTACGCTTACACAGTCCATACATACACCAGACATAGTTTTTATTAATAAATCTTTTATTTATCGTTGAAAGGAACTGTTGTCAGAGTATGTGTTGAGGGAATAACAGAGAGAGTGAAAGAAATAGATATATGGAAGGGAAGACAGAAGGGAGGAGTGTAGACAGAAGTCAGTCAATAATCCCAACAGATAATAAGTTTGAAGATGTGCTTGTTGATTCCACATTCCTCCCGGGTAAACAAGTGACATAATTGGTGGAGCGAGCGGGGTAGAACATAATACCCATATGACCTGGAGGCATAACAGGGCATATGCATAGAGGGGTACCTGCATATTGGCACAGGCATAGCGGAGTACCTGCATGTTGGGACATACTGATGGGAATAAAAATAAGTATACATTGATGACTTTTAATGGAAGGACGTCCATTGGATATATGGTGCCATTACATTTATGGTGGAAACATTTCATTAACGCTGGTGACTTTACAGTGAGAAAGTTCCAGACAGGGTGAATGTGGATAGGTGGTAAGACACATTACATACCTAGTCACACGGTCACACGTCTACATAAGTCTTTATCCTATATCTCCTCTTGTGGATGAGAGAGTGGTTGTGATGTACTGTGTGGTGTTGTAGACATTATAATATTAGATATACATAGGGGAAAATGATATAGGTTCTAGGTAGATTATCTGTTTATAGGAAGGACTTCTTTATTGCTTTGAGGTGTCTGTACTCAACTTGCTGACTTACCTGCTTTAACTATGGCAACTCCTAAAGTAACTACTGCCGAATTGAGGGCCAACGGGGAGGCAATTGGTTTAGCTGGTTCGGAACTAACTGATTACATACAGGAAAGAGAGAGGGAAATTCGTCATGCGGAAAGAGAAGATCGAAAGATTGAGTTGGAATTGAAACGGAAGGAAATGGAACAGAGCAACAAGAGACTTGACGCGGAAGAGGCCAACAAGATACGGGAACATGAATACCGCATGAAAGAGATGGAACTCAAAACACAAACTAAGGGAGAAATAGATGGCGCGGAAGGCGGATCATCGATACGTGGTGCAACCAACATGAGTGGATCTAGCTACCATGCAATGAAGTTTCCCTTAGCTGTTTATGAGGAGTCTAAAGAAAAATTTGACAACTTTGCGAATCGGTTCGAGGCAATGGCAGTCGCTATGGGACTGGATAGGAGCAGATGGGCTCTTAAATTATCCCAGGCCTTACGTGGTTCAGGGTACGAGGTCTACACACGCCTACCACCAGGACATGAAAATCAGTATGAGGAATTGAAAGCCGCTTTGATGAAACATTATGAAGTCACAGCACAAACGTATCGGAAGAAGTTTAGATCGTCTAGACGAGAGCCGGGAGAGCTATTCGCCGCCTACAGTCTGAGGCTGAAATCCTATCTCCAGAAATGGATGGACTTGGCAGAATTCAAGAGGGATTATGAGAGTCTCGAAGAGATGATGGTGGTCGACCAGATGCGAAAGCAAATGTCGAAACCTCTCAGAACCTTCTTGGGAGAACAAGGGGCGGAACGGATCGAATTTGTGAATAAGCTGGCGGAACGATTCGTAGAGGTACATGGGGAGGCTGCGGAACTCAGTATTCAAACCAAAGGTCAGGAGAAGCAAGAGAAAAAGAAACCGAAAAACTGGGAAGGAGAAAAAGTGGAACCTTATATAAAGCACACAGAGGAGAGTTCAGAGAAGGTGAAGGAAGGAAACAAGAACACCTTGAATTCTCCAACGAAACGCCAGTGGTCCGAGAAGTGGTGTTCACTCTGCAAGGTGCCATCTCATAACACGAAGGACTGCAGATCGAAACCTAAAAGTTCTTACTTCGCAGCATGCAAAGTGATTCCTACGACGGTGATCACAGACAAGGCTGAGGTCGGCGAAGGAGAAAGGAACAAAAAGGACACACGGAAACCTAGGAAGGGAACATGGTGCAAACACTGCCAGTCGAAAATACATAATACTGTGGACTGCAGATGCAAGGCAGAAGACGCCAATTGCATAACCAACCTCGAGGAATCAAAAGAGGAAGGCAAGGAAACGGTCAAGGAGATGAAAGACACTCAAGACCAAGAGAGACCACCTGTGGTTGAACTGATTGAAGTCAATGGCCAGCAGGTTGTTTGTCTCTACGATACCGGTTTGGATGGGGAAGCTGTGATAGACGCCAGCTTGGTACGCCCAGACCAACTTACAGGGGAGACCATAGAGATACAGCCGGCAATGAGGAGTGCTGTTACCATGACGCTGCCAATCGCCAAGGTGGAGATTAAATCCAGGTACGTCACGGGCATTATTACTGCGGCTGTATTAGCTGACTCCCTATTCCCAATGATCATTGGCACGAAATATGTCTTTTTGGGGGATGCCCAAACAGCCAGCCCACCAGGGAACAGTAACCAGTGGATCTCAGGGGAAGGAAAAAGAGGCAGAGACACTATGTGACCACTCAGAGATAGGAGAATTGCATACTGCCCAGAGGAAGGATACTACGCTGCGTCCTTGCTACAGGAAGCTGCAAAGAAGTGCTGAGCCACCAGAACGGGGACAGTACTTTCTGAAGAATCGACTACTCTATCGGAGAGCTGGGAGGGGAGATAACCTGCACGAGCAGTGGGTGGTTCCAGAGACCCACCCTCCTCATATTCTTCAGAGTGGACACATCATAGGCGAGAATCGACATATGGGTGTCAGAGAAACATTGCAACAAATTTCCTGCCATTATTGCTGGCCAGGAATGACCGGAGATGTACGCCGGTGGTTGAAGTCTTGTTCGGAGTGCCAGAACGCACTACCCAACAAGCGGACTAAGAGTAACATAGCTCTTAAAGTGGAAGACAAAGTGGAAGTGTGGGGTCCAGCAGAGACCAATATACTTCAAGTAGGATGGAAAGGACCTTATCCTGTGGAAAAGGTGGTGTCCAAGAACATCTACAAAATCCGGATCGGGGAAGAGCAGAAAAATCTCCCTAGGCATCTCATTAGGAAATATGAGGAGAGATCCGGGAGCAAAGCTTCGCACTTTATGGTGATGGCAGCCATTGGGACAAAGGTTACCAGTCCAGACGAAGACCAGAGATCGCCAGTACAACATAGGAGAGCCTATGGGACAGTACGTGATAGGTCAGATTTACCCAACGGAGGGAGTAGGGAAATCACACGTCAGGGAAAGGACAAGAGGGAAACTTTCCCCAGTAACCAAGTTCAGAAGGGGTGGGTAACGTCGGGTAAGGCGAGAAATACCCAGGACTCCAACCGAAGAGGGGCTGACCAGATCCAATATCGTCCAAGATGGTCCTGGAAGCACAAGTCCAGGAGGTTTGGGCAAGACGATTCGGTCCAACGCGGACGAGGCGGAACAACCCCAGAGGCAAAGCCGGGGGAAACCAAGAGGACATGGAAGCAGTGTTACAATCAGGATGGGACAATCCGTCTGTATTGTGAGCCGTCGCTTAAGCAAGTCGAAAGGAGGTCGACCGGACGTATAGGAGCGAGGAGCCAACACTAGTTTCATTCGTGAGTAGTATAGTAGGGTGTCAATTAGAGAGCCTACTGAATAAGGAGGATCCATGTGAGGATCCAATCATACCATCAGCACGTGATGTTAATAGCTACTTCGCAGAAGCTCAACGCACGGTGGATGTGATGGTCGTTGTTGGGGCAACAGGACAACTTCACAGTGGAAGATCTCTGGTAAGGAGAATGTAGGAGCGGATTTCTTATCTAGACATCCAACTCCAGAGGAAGAGGAATAAGTTGGAGGATCATAGGAATCAAAACTACATTGAAGAAGAGTCGACGCGGTCAACTCTCTTTGTCACAGAATGATGATAGTTTAGTGATTCCCAGATAGATTTGGATGTACCATTAATGGCAATATCGGAGAAGGGTTAACAATCGTGTACTTCATTCTGAGATGAGGACGAATAAAAGATCATTGACCGACAAATATGAAAATAGGATACAGGTGTTCGCAAAGTTCATTGCTTGACGATCTGACCGGAAACGGTAAACGGTACGATCGCGCTGGGGGAAACTTCGACACCGGACAAACACAGCGGGAGACGGTGATCAGAGAATAGATTTCTTTGAAGTATTTCGCGTACGGGGAACGGAGGAACAGCGTAACAACGGAGGAAGCGAACAACAAACCACTACGTGATTTCTCCGCTGTTTGATGGGCCGGATACGGCAAATTTGATTGTGGATCAAACAACCAACGGATTGGACACTTGTTATAAATAAGTAGCAACTGGGGTTGCTAGTTAGTATGTGTTCCAAACTGGGCTGAATGAGATATGCTCATGAGTGGGGAAAGAAATACACGTCCCTAATGGTTTAAAGAAGAGGGGATATTAGTGTGTTATTCGCTAGTGTATTTCG
This sequence comes from Cepaea hortensis, assembly GCA_963921405.1. Classification (NCBI taxonomy): domain Eukaryota; kingdom Metazoa; phylum Mollusca; class Gastropoda; order Stylommatophora; family Helicidae; genus Cepaea; species Cepaea hortensis. Next base: position 53,103,455 of record OY992891.1, read on the forward strand.
ATTCCATGAGGATAAGTGCATATATAAGGTATTAATACTTTAGAGTAATAGTTTAGCATAGGATCATAGATGTGTAAGCATAGGGTTTATAATTGCTTTCTATTAGTGAATAAGTTAGACTGTGATGAATTCATATGTCTTATGTGGGTGTTTACTTCGGAAGCCTTGTCATTATGGCTGGAGAAGGACACTTGCATAAGTAGTATTAAGTGGCAGACACTTATCACTGGATGTGTTATACTTTTCACAGGTTCAACTCCTATCCGGATATAACAAGAAGATAGACACATACTTCGTGTGTGCTGGAAAAGCTTTGAAGATAAAACTAAAGGCATTTCATTTGTGGGGAGAGCAAATACCTCCATAAACCAAGTAATAAATTAGACAGGATCAAAGAAGAAATAAACTATACTTTTAAAGGAACTTTAAAAAAGAAGAATAGAAGATCCAGATAACCAAAGTAATCATGGAAAAAGAAAGATAAGTTTGCAGAAAGCGAAACAAAATAAAATTACATACGTCTTGTAGGCATAGACAATAGACAAGTAAAAACATTGCTACTCATAGAGACAATATGATGAATTGTGGTGATGTGGTGTTTTTTCAATGTCGGATAAATACTTTCATGAAACAGACTCGGGCGAAGTCATAAACTGACCGGATTATTATTACTGTACAGTGATACAGCGGTGAACAGTTTTGTTTCATTCAATAACGGATTTATCGTCAGACTCAAGCATACGGATCATCCAGGGTGAGATCTTTCCTGTTTGATGTGCTGTCCTGTGGTTTTGCATAATGAATGGGCGAGATGTGACACCGCTGCTAGACATTCAGAGTTCATTCTGGCACTAACAATAGAATACACTATCAACTACGCTTACACAGTCCATACATACACCAGACATAGTTTTTATTAATAAATCTTTTATTTATCGTTGAAAGGAACTGTTGTCAGAGTATGTGTTGAGGGAATAACAGAGAGAGTGAAAGAAATAGATATATGGAAGGGAAGACAGAAGGGAGTAGTGTAGACAGAAGTCAGTCAATAATCCCAACAGATAATAAGTTTGAAGATGTGCTTGTTGATTCCACATTCCTCCCGGGTAAACAAGTGACAGTATGTAGCAATGAGAAAGATGCATGCCCTTAAAATTCTAATTGGTGTAGTTCTATGGGGAGGTAACTAACAATTACGTGTGCGTGAATTAAATAACCATTATGAAGAAACGATTAAATATGGGCACCATAACACCTCAGTAAATGAATACATTTACAAATATGTGTTGACATACATGCAATTTAAACTAGTTTACAATAATTAACGAACACCCTGGAGGACATTGAATTAAAATGCTATAGAACAATTCTGAGAATTTTTTGATTTCCATGGATCAAGAACAATAACAATACTGACATCTACAAACGTGAACATGGAAGGAATTCTGGCTTATAAAAATCAAGTTGTGATGGATGATGAAGTGTGTCGGCCGTTTGACCAGGGAAATCGCTGAGAGAGAACAGTAATGGGAGGCTCGGTCTCTGGGAGCAGGGGCTGGGCTATTGTGAACAGTAAAAGCCCATTTGAAATAGTAAATGCAAATATACGTAATGTCGATGGTAGTATTTACACACTCAATGTTCCCCAAAAGTGGAATGTATACACTCAAGTTTCGCCCAAAGTTGAATGTAAACACTAAAGTTTCATCAAAAGTTGAATGTATACACTCAAGTTTCACCCAAAGTTGAATGTATACACTCAAGTGTCACCCAAAGTTGAATGTATACACTCAAGTTTCATCCAAAGTTGAATGTATACACTCAAGTTTCAAGATGGTGACGGACGGTCGTGTTGTTTTGTGTTCGTTAACTTTTTCGCGTAGGGGATGGATTTATTCATCTCTTGTGTGTAATTGGTGTGCCAGGATGTAAAACCAGGAGTTTCTACTCAAGATCTGCGCGAGTGCTACGGAGTTCGTGCATCGAGCGAAGCTATCCTTGAGTGCATTTTCAGCAGCGTGTGTGGTTTTCAAAGTCTGTGTTTACGTTTTTTCAACATGGCGGAACAACGTGTGTTCTTCGTGCGGTCTGCAGTCAACATACCGAAGCGGCGGGGTAGCCGCGCAGGGAAAAAGAAGCAAGGTAAGCGTGGAGGTTTGAGGCGTTTTAGACTCAAGTGTCACCGTCTAGGACTCAGGAATATCCGTATTCTATATTGGAACTGTGCCAGTGTAAAACAACGGGCTCTATTTTAGAAACCCTAGTTTACAGGAACGACATTGTAGCACTCCAGGAGACGAGACTGGGCGATCAGCTACTCCAGATTGCCGGCTTCAAATGTTTCTACAACAGACGACATCTGGGAATGGCGATTCTCGTTCGCGACAGCATGGTGGCGTCAGAGCTAGACATGTCCAGTTGGGACAGTGACGATATACAAATACAGGCGTTGAGAGTTCATTCCAGTATACCATTCGTGGTGGTTAATGTTTATGCCCGCAATGACAGTGTGGACGCCCAGAAGTGGCAGTGCTTAAGTGGCATATTAGGCCTCGAGAGAAATGTTATTTTCTGTGGTGATTTCAACGCTAAAGGCAGATCATGGGGAAACACTTCATCCAATACACAGGGGGAGGAGCTCGAGACTGCACTGGAAACCATCGACCTGGTTTGTATCAACAGTGGCTGTGTCACCAGGACAGCAAGCCGTCCGGGCGATGAGGACAGTGCTATTGATCTGGCGCTAGTTTCACCTTCACTCACTACAGTGTGTAGATGGGGTGTCCTAGGACACCATGGCAGCGACCACCACCCGTGCAGCATACTGGTGGAGAAAGGCAGAACCAGGCAGCACAAGCTAAAGGTAAAGACGTTCCAGTATGACAGTACAGGGCAAGATGTGGTGAGTAAAATAAGACGTGACAAGCGCAGAACGTTTCAGGGCAGGAAAAAAAGCTGGGAGCAGCCACCGTGGTGGAGTTTCGAGGTGGAGAAGGCTTGGGTGGATAAGCGTAGTGCTGTAAGGAGATGGCAAAATGCCAAGAAGAACAGAGCTGGTCATCCTAGTCCCTGCTTGCACTTAGAAAGAGAGATGCACACAAAAGTAAGCTACTTCAAAAAACTGGTCAATTTTGTTAAAAGCGAAAAATGGGCAGAGGTGTGTCAAAGAGTAAGCACAGACAAGTCACTGAAATTGTTCTGGCGACTACATAAAAGCATGAGTGGTGTAGTCAAGAATAAGAGCATTTCTGACTTCCAAGGTGCTGACCTCATCTGGCAGAGGACTGACGAGGACAAGGACAAAGCCCTCTTTGAACGCTACCTTGAGCAAAGCAACCAGACAGACATGGGAGGCCGAAATCTGGCCAAGGAGGTCACCTTAGACAGATGCAAGGCCCAGGACACTTCGGATGAAGACACAGTGACAGTGAAAGAAATCAAGGCTGTGCTTCGACGATCAAAAAACAGTGCTTCAGGTCCTGATGGTATAAGATACGACGACATTAATAGGTGTACCGACAATGAGCTAGAGAAACTAGCAGACATGTACAACAACAGTATAGGGGGTGCTAGCATCAAGGAGGAATGGTTACACAGCTATCTGATTCCCTTGCCGAAGCCTGACAAAGACCACAAAAAAATTCAGGGATATCAAATTATAACCATGCAGAATACAATAGGCAAGATGCTGGAGAAGGTAATTGCCAGGAAAATATCAAGCCAACTAGAGAGGCAAGGTGTTTTCCCACCCACCCTGGGTGGGTACCGTCCAAAAAGGGAAACCTGGACCAATGCAGCAGTCTTTGCCCAGGATGTCTATGAAGGTTTCCACTCAGGCACTGAAACCGTTGCTGCAGCGATTGATCTTGAGGACGCATACAACAGAGTACCACTGGATTTTTTAATGTTTCAGCTTCTCGAACTAAACATAAGTCCATTCCTCCTTAGTTGGATCGCTGCAGCCCTCTTCCAACGGAAAGTAGTTTTTAGATGTGGCAGTTGGACTTCGGAACCAATAACAATATATCCTGGCCTACCACAGGGATCACCATTATCTCCGGTACTGTTCAACGCCTACACAGTGAGAATCACCAGTGAGCAGATCACTGGACCTGGCAGGACATTGTCATATGCCGATGATGTTTTTGTGTATCGTCAGGGGAAGGATAGAGAGGAGGTTGCTGTGGAACTACAAACCGAACTCAATCGCATAATGCTTGGTGTGATGAAGCTGGGGCAATGGTCAACCCAACAAAGGCAACAGTGACTTGGTTCTCGTTGAATAATCATATTGTCAACACTCCAACACCAACTGTAATGCTGTGTTCAGAGACGGTGGAAAGAACGCAGGCAATGAATTACCTGGGGATACGGTTTGATCTTGGTTAGAGCCTTGCTTATAATGTGCACATAGACCAGGTGATAACAAAGGCCAAGCGGGGTTTGGCAGCGATGCGGGTGATGGCGGCAGCAAACTGTGAGCAGCGCCATCTATGTCTTCTGTACGAGGGGTTGGTCATGTCTGTTTTGGAGTATGCAATGGCAATCCTAACTCTCAGCCATAAGCAGATAGAACGGATGGAAAGGATACAGAATGAAGCTATGCGCATTATTCTTGGATGTACAAGAGATACAGCATGCAGGTCGATGCGCTACCTTCTTGGGTTTCCAACCATTGAAGAGAGAATACAAGATTGCAGGGCACGCGCCTACCTCAGAATTAACGCAAACACACAACATCCACTGCATAGTGAAATTAGGAAGGTGAAGGGCAGCAGGTTAAAAAGAGGACGGTCGTGGATGGGTCAAGCCGAAGACATTCTTCAACAGGTGTGTTCACTTGAGGACTTAGAACCTGGCGAGGAGTGGGTGCAAGTGCCAACAGACTTCTGCACATCCTTTTCAGTTTGCATCCAACTTGACAGAAAATGCAGACAAGAAAATCCGGCTGCTGTTGAGGCTGAATTACAAGCGTTGATTTTCGAGAATTCGCTAGACGGTGACGCGGTCATCTACACAGATGGGTCGGTCGTCCGACATGTGAGAAGCTCATGGGCCTTTACAGCTCGGGCCGGAGGGAGAATTGTGAAGGAGGACTCTGGTGCTTTTACTGAAACCACAAGTAGCCTGACCATGGAAGTCATGGCAGTAAGTAAATCAATAACATGGCTCGAGACACAGACATTCACTAGGGCTTGTTTCCTTAGCGACTCAATGAACATGATCAAGAGGATAGAGGAGGGGTCGATCCGAAGAGAATGGTTGCTGCCTCTGGAGCGGTCTCGACTGGCAAAGATTAGTTTCATCTTCGTGCCAGGGCATGCGGGAGTACAAGGAAATGAGCGGGCTGACAAGCTCGCAGGTGAGGCTACTGTGGAGGGCGGACGCGCCATGGACCAGGCCGACATTCTGAATGCTCTACGAGATGTAAGACTTTTGCGAGAACCAAGTGATGACTGTGAATCTACAACAATGGCCAGACTGCGAGAGCAGCAAATTAAAAGAGGTGTGGCCAAACAAGAACACTACGCAGGAAGCCAAAGAAGATTGATAAACCAACACAGAACTGGCGTCGTTAGCCGCTACACGCTGCGGGATTTGCTGAGGAGGGGATCCGAGCACTTATGGACTGAATGGTTCGATGTGCAATGAGGATGATCTGTCGACTAACTGACTAACTGACTAACTGACTCAAGTTTCGCCCAAAGTTGAATGTCTACCCTCACGGTGCGCCCACAGTTGAATGCACATACTCAATGTTCGCAGATAGTTGAATGTACATACTCAATGTTTGCCACTACTTGAATGTACATACTCAATGTTCGTTCATAGTTGAATGTACACACTCAATGTTCGCAGATAGTTGAATGTACATACTCAATGTTCGTCCATAGTTGAATGTACATACTCAATATTCGCAGATAGTTGAATGTACATTCTCAATGTTCGTCCATAGTTGAATGTACATACTCAATGTTCGTCCATAGTTGAATGTACATACTCAATGTTCGCAGATAGTTGAATGTACATACTCAATGTTCCTCCATAGTTGAGTATATATACTCAGTGTTCGCCCACTGTTGAATGTACGTACTCAATGTTCGCCGGCAGTTGAATGCACATACACAATGTTCAACTACTGTTGAATGTATATAATCAATGTTCGCCCACTGTTGAATGCATATAATAAATGTTTGACCGCAGTTGAATATTCACACTCAATGGTCGCTAATTTGAATGTGCCAGTTTAGTCTCTCCCGACTGTGTTACCAAGAAAATCCCCTGTGTCAGACTAAGAAACAGAGACTAGGAACGTGGAATGTGAGAAGTCTGTATGAGGGAAAGCTTACAGTAGTATGTGATGAGATTGAGAGGTTAAATATTAGCATTTAAGGAATTAGCGAACATCGCTGGAGAGGCAAGGGAAATTTTGAAAATGGAAGTCTTTTCATATACTCGGGTAGAAACGTTGGAGGCCAGAGCAGAGTGGCATTCTATTTAGATAAAACAACTGCAAAAGCTTTAATAGGATATAATCCAGTTAGTGATAGAATGCCCACTATCAGACTCAAAGGCAGTTTAAAAAAAACACTCTCATACAGATGTATGCACCTACTTCAACAGCAGAGGAAGACAACATTGAAGAGTTTTACAACACACTGCAAGAAACATCAAATACGATTGGTCATAATGATATAACAATAATAATGGGTGATTTTATTGCAAAAGTAGGTAGAGAAAGAGTTGAAAATGAGAGACACGATTTAGGAAAATTTGGTTTCGGAAATAGAAATGATGCAGGTGACACATTAATTGAATTTTGCACAAAAAATGAGTTAACGGTAGCCAACACACTTTTTAAACAACACCCAAGAAGACTCTTCACATGGAAGTCCCCGGACAGTACTACCAAAGACCAGATAGATTATATTTTAATACAAAAAAGATGGAGATCAAACATAACATCTGCAAAATCCCTACGAAGTGCAGACTATGATACAGATCATCAGTTATTAGAAGCAGAGCTGAAATTAAAACTCAAAAAGCTTACCCGAGGACCAAAGCCACATCGTTTAGATCTCACAAAAATACCAGATGCATACAACGTAGAAGTGAGGAATCGTTTTGGGGTCTTGATGTCTGTACAAGAGGAAATGATACATGATGAACTGGCAGTACAAGCTAGAGATATCTTGATAACAGTAGCCAAAGATTTAATTCCGACCAAGACTAAGTAGCATAAGCCTTGGTAACACCAAGCACATTTGAATTAATAAAACAACGAAGGGAACTGAAAAAAGGAGAAACCGATAACAGCAGGATGAAGTATAAATCTTTAACACGAGAAATAAGTAAGAACACAAGGAAAGACAAAAATCAGTATATACAAGATTGTTGTATTAAAATAAAGCAATATCATAAGAATGGAAGAGATTACGAAATGAAGTTATTGACAAGAAATGTTCACCTCAATTAAATGTTATCTGTGACATATTGGGAAATACTTAACACAATCTAGACAAATTCTAGAAAGATGGCAGGAATACTGCAGTGGAATGTATGATATGAATGACTGTGAGGATATGAATGAGATACATGAAACAATGACAGCAGAGACAGAACCTCAACCCTCATTAGATGAAATTGCATGGGCAATAAAATACTGAAGAATGGCAAATCACCTGGATGTAATGAGATACCAGCTGAACTAATTAAAGCGGAAGGAGAAGAAAGCATACAAATCTATCTCGCATTATGTAAAAAGATATGGACATATGATATATGGCCAAAAGATTAGAAGAGAACTATCTTCATTCCAATACCAACAAAGGACAACCAATTATGCACCAACTATAGAACTGTTGCCCTGATCAGTCATGCAAGTAAAATTCCACTAAAAATCATAATGGGAAGACTTCGTAAGATAATAAAAGAAGAAATTCAAGTAATTCAAACTGGATTTAGACAAGGAAGAGGTACAAGAGATCACATTCGCAACATGCGTTTAATAATAGAGAAGTTCAGAGAATTTAATGTGAACCTATTCTCATGTTTTGTGGATTATTCAAAGGCACTTGACTGTGTACAACATTAGAATCTTTGGGAAATCATGAGGAGTATGGGCTTTCCATCACATGTAGTACAACTCATAAAAATTCTATATGTAGACCAACAAGCAGCGGTTAGAATTGAAAGCGAGACAACAGACTGGTTTGACATCAAGCAAGGAGTCCGTCAGGGCTGTGTGCTGTCACCCTCCTGTACGCCGAAAATACAATGGAAAATGTCAGAGATGATATAAACAGGGAGCAATATGATGCCCTAAATATCGGTGGTCATGAAATACCAGAGATTCGATATGCTGGTGTTATAATATTACTATGCACCTCACAGAATGGTATAGAAAACCTTATAACCTTAACCCAAAGAATATATATATATATATATATATATATATATATATATATATATATATATATATATATATATATATATATATATATATATATATATATATATTAGCATAGCAAAAACAAAGATAAAGCATACAGATACAACTACTATGAAGAAAGAAATATATGTTAATGAGGAAAGGTTGGAGGTGGTGGAAAATTTAGAATATCTTGGGTCATTTATTAACAACACCACTTTTTGTGCGATTTTTGCATTAATGCCAAATTCCGTTCACCAGTACAAGACGTTAGAGCCTACAGAGGTGCAGATGCTGGCAGCGATCACAATCTATGCATTGCCAAACTAAAAATAAAGCTCAAGACTCTGCACAGATCACCCAGAATTAAGAAAATAAACTCACAGTCCCTACTGACTAAAGAACACCAATTCGCATTCAATTCAGAGGTACGAAGCAGCTATGCTAACAAAGAAAGTGTATCGAGCAATGCGAATATTAAAAACAACATTGAAGAAAATTGGAATTTCCTAAAAAATACCTTGCTTAATGCTGCAACAAACACATTCGGCTACGTACAAAGACAGAAGAAGAAGTGGCTAAGCGATAACACCTGGACGAAGATACAAGAAAGAAAACAAGCAAAACTAACACTTCTTTCTGCAAAAGACACATCTACATATGAAACCCATAAGCAAAAATACTCCATGTTGGATAAAGAGGTGAAATCAAACGCACGAAAAGACAAACAGAACTTTATTCACAGCCTGGCCTCCGAAGCCGAAGCAGCTGCCAGAACTGGAAACAACAGAGCCGTATTCCATATCATGAAGCAACTATGCAATCACTCACCTACACCAAATATACCCATCAAAGACAAACAAGGCAATCAATTGTTATCCGATGACCTTCAAAAGCAACGATGGGCAGAACATTTCAAAGAAATATTAAATAGACCGCAGCCTGACACTGTTCCGAACCTGGATGGAGAAATTACTATTCCCCCCACTAGATGCCTCCTGCGAGTCATTCACCATGGAAGAGATTAAAGCAGCCATCAAAAAATTGAAGAACAACAAAGCTGTTGGTGAAGATGAAATCTCAGGAGAAATGCTCAAAGCAGCAGATGAGAACACCTTACAACGTTTGTTACAGCTGATCAATGAAATCTGGCAAAGCGAATCCCCACCACAACAGTGGATAGATGGTGTAATTTTCAAACTGCCTAAAAAGGGCGATATGTCTGATTGCAATAATTGGCGTGGTATCACTCTATTGTCAGTACCAGGAAAACTTTTTTGTAGCATGTTACTTGAGAGATTGAAAAAGGCGATAGATGAAAGGCTCAGAGAAGAACAAGCAGGCTTCAGACCAAAACGGTCATGCATAGACCACATTTTCACCCTCAGAATAATCATTGAAGACTCCGTAGAATTCCAGTCGAAATTAATTACCAACTTTGTCGACTTTCAAAAAGCCTTCGACAGTATCCACCGTCCTTCACTTTGGAATCTACTTAACATCTATGGTTTTCCTACCAAATATACCAACGTCATAAAATCTATCTACAAAGAAACACGTTGCTGCGTAAGAACAGAAACAGGCAACTCTGACTGATTCTCAGTCGAAACAGGAGTGAAACAGGGTTGTGTCTTATCACCGATGCTTTTTGGAATAGCTATCGACTGGGTCATGCGCAAATGCACAAACAACACAAATATAGGTATCCATTGGTTTGACAAAATTCTAGAAGACCTGGACTTTGCCGACGACATAGTGCTTTTGAGTTCAACACACCCGGATGCCCAAGAGAAAATAAACCACCTCCAAAATGTTTCAGGGCAAATTGGTCTCCAAATTAACACCACAAAAACAAAGACTATTGATCTTACCAACAGTTCAGATGACACCAAATTGAACAGCTACGTTCTTGAAAAAGTCAACAGCTTTACATACTTAGGAAGCAAAATGACATCTACAGGGGACTCAACGCCAGAAATATCATCTAGAATCGCACTGGCATCTGGCTTCAATAAACTGTCAAACATCTGGAAGTCAAAGACACTCAGCAAACACACAAAACTTAAAATCTTCAACTCTTGTGTGATTCCAGTGTTAACATATGGATGTGAAAGTTGGAAATCAACGGTAGCTTTAGATAAAAAATTAGACAATTTTGAGAACAAATGTCTTAGAAGACTTCTAAACATCCACTGGACAGACTTCAGAACCAATTCGCAAATAAGACAAGAGACTAAGCAAGATACAGTATCCAATTTCATAAGAAGACGCCGTTGGAACTACATCGGCCATGTACTCAGAATGGACAAGTCAAGACTTCCCTATCAAGCCCTCATATGGTCACCAATAGGGAAAAGAAAACGGAGAAGACCAAGAGAGACCCTGCGTAGAACCATCATTAGAGAAGGCTCATTCAATGGCCAAGTAAATATCCAAGATCTACAACAGGTAGCAGCGAACCGCCAAGCATGGAGAGCCAGGACTTCTGCCCTATGCGCCGCCTTAGGCTCAAGAGGAAAGACTAACTAACTAATAGTGACAATGAAAGAAATTAAACGACTACTATCAATTGCTCTTCAAAGACTAAAACAACTGAATAAAGTATGGTGGAGTGGGATAGATAGAACAACAACAATTAGATTTTTAAGAGCATGCATCTTTCCCATTGCAATATAGGCATGTGAGACGTGGACACTTACTAAACAAGCTGAGCAGCGCATAAATGCCTTTGAATATAAATGTTATAGACGGGTTCTAAGAATATCTTGGCTAAAGAAAAGAACAAATGCATCCATACTTCAAGAGCTGAATACTGAAGAAGGTTGGCTATTAAAGACGATAAAACAAAGAAAATTGAAATATGTTGGTCACTTGAAATGTCACGAAAGTTTGGAGAGAATAATAATGGAGGGGTATATGCGTGGGAAGAGAAGAAGAGGAAGGCCATAGAGAAGATGGGTGCAGGATGTGGCGGATGATCTCCAGATGGGTGTATCGGACGTGGGGCATCTTGCTTATGATCGAGAGGCTTTCCGGAAGGTTGTTATGGGAGCGAGGTTCTGCAAAGGACATGCTACTGAATGAATGAGTTTAGTCTTTGCTTAAGTGACTACTAGCTTCATGACGTCACAGCACGTGCTGCGCTTTCATAGCGTCCCTTGCAGCCAAGGCTGATTTATACACACCACCCATTGACACATCACAAATTAGGAGATCGGATGGGCAGATAATGAAACGTCACCCAGATTTGGGCTAAACACTGGGGAAAAGGGGATCCATCTAGATCTAAGGAACTCCCAGGGAAGCCATTCATCATGTTTGAGGGGTGGATTCAGGAAAGAAATGAACAATTTATTTTAGTACAAAATGAACGAGAAAGACTGGACATCACAATTTATCTTAGTCAACAAAACAAAAACAAAACAAAAAACAAAGACAATCAAGATAAAACGCAGGAAAAAACACACACACACGCACACGCACACACACACACAATTACTATTACTACAAGTACTATATAAGTACTATATAAAGATAGTGAAACGCACAGTTTCAAAATTCCCCAAGATACCGAGTCGACGGTTCGTAGTCAGACGCTGGCGATTTGTAAGTGGAGCGTTTTGCGTTGATTTCGATGGTATTGGACATTTATCTGAATATCTATGTGTTCGACTATCTGTCATTCGGTCTGTGTTTCCATATTTGTGCTTATTTGTGCTTGTCTCTGTGTCCGTATGTCTGCTTCTCTGAGCCTCTATGTGTTCAATGAGTCTACCTATATATCTATGTGTGTAATGAATCTACCTGTAGATTTATGAGCTTAATGAGTCTACCTGTAGATCTATGTGTTTAATCAGTCTACGTGTAGATCTATGTGTTTAATGAGTCTACCTGTAGAGCTGTTGTTAAATGAGTCTGCATATAGATCTATGTGTGTAATGAGTCTACCTGTAGAGCTGTTGTTAAATGAGTCTGCATATAGATCTATGTGTTTAATGAGTCTACCTGTAGAGCTGTTGTTAAATGAGTCTGCATATAGATCTATGTGTTTAATGAGTCTACCTGTAGAGCTGTTGTTAAATGAGTCTGCATATAGATCTATGTGTTTAATGAGTCTACCTGTAGAGCTGTTGTTAAATGAGTCTGCATATAGATCTATGTGTGTAATGAGTCTACCCGTAGATCTATGTGTTTAAGGTGTCTACCTGTAGATCTATGTGTTTAATGAGTCTACCTGTAGAACCATGTGTTTAATGAGTATACCTGTAGATCTATGTGTTTAATGAGATTACCTGTAGATCCATGCATATACTATTACAGAACTGCAGAGTTATCATGTCGTGTGCTTTGGTTGTTAGCTTTTTTTTTCTTTTTACATTTGGTTTTCAAGAAATGCTAAGAGACGTTTAAAAGGCAAGAGGGTCGACTTCATTGCACCGGGTTTGATACCACATGGCTCAGTCGTTTTCCTCATAGAGTACTGTCGAAAGCGTCGCACAAAGCTCGAACTGCGTAGCTCCAGCGTCGACCTCCAGGAGTCATCGAGAAAACTGAAGTCGTGGGCCAAACTAGGAAGCGAACTCACAATCTTGGTTGTTCGAGGCAGGCGGCCTACCCACTTCGCCATGGAGACTCCCTAAGAAGAAGTGCAGAAATGTGCATGGAGCATGTTCTGTTTTATAAATACGAGACGCGTTTACTTCCCGTGAAAACACACGCCTACATTTGATTGGTTTCGATTTAATGTAGGCACGATGTGACGAGAGGCAATACATCAGTCATGGTGTACCCAGATTCTACCCGCAGACAGCAGAATCATTGGAGATAAAATCTGGATTGTAGGGCTAACCCAAACATCGTTAGATAACTATAGGCTTCCATCTTGCATTGTTCCCACTTCCGTCTTGTAATGGTTCGAGAGAGTGTTATTGTCGTGTTCCTTTCGCCGTGCCACTGAGACAGATATGTCTGTCATGTTTCCTGGACATATACACGACCAAATAATCACACACACACACACACACACACACACACACTTACACACACACACACACTCACACACACTCACACACTCACACACACTGAGTGAGAGCACATAAACCATACTCTCATATACACACTTGCACACACGTAAATGGAAACATACTGCCACGTATATATCCACGCAAAAACATGTCAAGATGCACATGCACACACACACACACACACACACACACACAAACACACACACACACGAAAACACACACGAACACACACACACACTCACAGACACACACGAACACACACACACTAACACACACACTCACACTAACACACACACACACACACTCAAACACATACACACACTTACACACACACACACACACTCACACACACTCACACACTCACGCACACTGAGTGAGAGCACATAAACCATACTCTCATATACACACTTGCACACACGTAAATGGAAACATACTACCACGTATATATCCACGCAAAAACATGTCAAGATGCACATGCACACACACACACACACACACACACACACACACACACACACACACACACAAACACACACACACACGAAAACACACACGAACACACACACACACTCACAGACACACACGAACACACACACACTAACACACACACTCACACTAACACACACACACACTCAAACACATACACACACACACATACACGCACACACACACTCACACACACATCATACTAGTTAGTACGATGGCTCGCCAAGACGCAGGTTCAGATGTAGCGGAGATTTTTGCCAACCAGAATGGAGTTGAGGTCACCCAGTCTCCAAAAAATGAGTTAAAAGATAGCCGTATATTTTTTTACAGGGTGGTGCAATCAAGTCCGTCATTTACTGACAATATTATAATTTTCTGGGAATTGTTTGAGAAGGAAACGCGGCGAGGAACGAAACATGCCGCACCGTCCCATATGTCGCCATACAGAATGTGACTTGGTCTATATTTCAGATCCCAGATGCAAAATCTGCTGTAGGACTTTCTTATTCATCTGTATCTGTGTCTTGTCTGCCTTTCCCTCCCTCCCTCCCCCACCGTCCATCCGTCTCTCTCTCTCTCTCTCTCTCTCTCTCTCTATATATATATATATATATATATATATATATATATATATATATATATATATATATATAACCTCTATGTGTATATGTGTGTGTGTCTGCCGTATATGTGTGTGTGTGTCTGTGAGTCTTTCTGCATGTGCGTAGATGTTTGTGTTCTCTAATTCCGTTAAGCTCGACACCCCCTCCCCCTCTCCCCTCTGTTCCCGTCAAACGAATGAACGAAAGGAAAATCCCCATAAAGAACAAATGCACACAGAAATAGATGTAATCACGCTGTGGAATCTACATGTAAACTGCTAATGTCACGTTGTATTACAATCTTCAGTCTATAAGCCTCACCAGCGCTGGTGTCACGTTGTATTACAATCTTCAGTTAAGAAATTTCACCAGTGCTGGTTCTACATTGTATTAAATCTTCAGTTAAGAAATTTCACCAGTGCTGGTTCTACATTGTATTACAATCTTCAGTCAAGAAATTTCACCAGTGCTGGTTCTACATTGTATTACAATCTTCAGTCTATAAGCCTCACCAGTGCTGGTTCTACATTGTATTACAATCTTCAGTCTACAAACTCCACCAGTGCTAGTGTCACGTTGTATTACAAACTTCAGTCTATAAGCCTCACCAGTGCTGGTTCTACATTGTATTACAATCTCCAGTCTACAAACTTCACCAGTGCTAGTGCCACGTTGTATTACAAACTTCAGTCTACAAACTCCACCAGTGCTAGTGCACGTTGTATTACAAACTTCAGTCTACAAACTCCACCAGTGCTAGTGCCACGTTGTATTACAAACTTCAGTCTACAAACTCCACCAGTGCTAGTGCCACGTTGTATTACAATCTTCAGTCTACAAACTCCACCAGTGCTAGTGCCACGTTGTATTACAAACTTCAGTCTACAAACTCCACCAGTGCTAGTGCCACGTTGTATTACAATCTTCAGTCTACAAACTCTACAAGGTGTCAAGCCAGAACTAGGTAGCTGTGACAAATTCTGCTCTTTATTTGCGGAGCTGGTAACACTCGCACATAGTTTAAAAGTTATATTACAGTACATCGCAAACAACCCAAGCATGTACTAGCTTTGTGTGATTTTATTTGTTGCGAGTTTCTACACAAATTTATGTTCACTAGTTTGCCATTGCTTTTTGAACGGTCGACGCTCATAACATTATTAAAATCAACACACTGCTTCTGTTTCCAAATCGATATCGGTTGACTTCGAGTCTGATATTCAGAGATTGAGCAACTGTGTTCATGACCCGTAAGCCACAGACATTGGCTGAGTAACATCTGTAAAAAGATACTTGGCCATAAAAATAAACTGAAGGTATGTAGAACAACTGGCTAATCTTCGCGTCTCTTGCCCCGTTTTCTCTACGTCACAACCCTGAATGGTAGGGCGGGGATTACGGCATAGCGAGGCATTGCTGATTTCACTGAAACAACACGAGACACAAATACACAAGTGGAGTTAGAATTAAGTTGCAAGAGATTATTGGTCATCATTAAGAAGAAAGAAACACCACACTGTAATATACGGGTAAATGGGAATATTCTTAAACAAGTGAATCTGTACAACCATCTCGAACAGTCATAACATCTGATGTGAGGTGTCTTAAAGAGATTAGAAAAAGAATCGCCATGGCTAAGATTGCCGGTCTCTCTGGCTGTGGGGTTACAACACTTTCTCTCTGTAATCCCGTTTATCACGCAGAGTCTCGCAGCGGAGCGAGAACTGAGGTGGTTCGACCCCCGCTCGTGACTTGCGGATACTGAGCCGGCCGCTCAGAAAGCAATGGCAAACTACTGAGCGTAATCTTGCCAAGAGATCAACAGACAGCTGAAAGATGCTGCTGTTGACAGCTAAGTCCTGTAAAAGGATACGCAAAAACATTATTATGGCTAAGATTGCCCTTTGCAAGACGGAAAACGTTTTGACCAAGAAAAACGTGTTAATTGAAACGAGAAAACGATTGTTGAGGCGCTACATATAATCTGTACTTTTGTATGGGTATGAAACGTGGACAATGACCAGACAAGCTGAACAAATCTAATGGCAGTGAAAATGTGGTTTCTGAGGAAAATGCAAAGTATACCATTGACAGACAGAAAATCCAATGAGCAAGTCGCACAAGAAGCAAATAAGAAACGTAAACTGATTAGAGAAATTAGACGTAGACAGTCAATGTATTTTGGGCACAAACTGAGAAGAAATACACTACAGAACTCGGTGAAAACTGGCAAGACTGAGGAGAAAAAAAAAACAACAAGGGTAAGGCAGCGAGGTAAATATCTATATGGCTTGTCCACGTGACATACTAGGGACAAAAACACAGCTGATTCACGACTATGATGATTGTGTGAGATGGCGAAACATGACCGCCCACGCTTTTCGACATGGTACATAATGATGATTGATTAGCACTCATAGAAGACAACACATCGCAGCAAAGAGAAGAAGACTCATTAGACAAAATACACATTACATGATTTAGTAACAGAACACTGAGATTTGAATCTGTCAGCCCCAGATAACGACAGAGCTGTGCTGAAGGAAGAGATGAGCTACGCCGTTCGATAAAGTAGATGAAACCAAATGAAGAGAAACTAACAACTGAGAGATCAAGAGGTTATGTTGCATTGGTTGGCTGTTGAGTTGGTTGGGCTTGGGTTGGAATTCGCATATAGATGGACACTGAAAATGGAACTGGACTCGCGGATCGACTGAGTCTAATATGGAATGTACAGGGAAGTGGGGGTGGTTGCAATGATATAGATGACATAACTCACTGAGTGGGAAGGTTAACCTGGTCAACAAACACCCGCAGAAGTCGGATGTGGCGGCCTAAGGGCGCAAATAAACTTGGCACAACGCTATTACATCTGAAAATACACCCCGGATGAACGCAGCAGCAGAAGAAGAAGTACAGCATCACTCATCGAGTAGAGATTAGTCTATACAAACATGTGTCTTGTTCCACTGTCTGGTCTATAAAGACATGTGTCTTGTTCGACTGTCTAGTCTATACAAAAATGGGTCTTGTTTCACACAAATCATCGAGTGCTGCCTATTCTATACAAACATGTGTCTTGAACTACATACGCAGTACGTATAGTAATGGGCTCCTTTATTTACTGTAACTACTTAATATAACATGTGCAAATCGAAGGGCCTCAAAAGTCTCCTTCTGCTAAAGGCGACTTAACCTGACGCATATATTGTGCCGCGTGAAGTATAACATATAAATATTTTTTCATTCTAGTATGTCTAGAAGTCACTTCCGGTAGTATTTTTGTTGACAAGGTCAGCTGTAAGTTGACCTCAAGCAACGAACTTCAAACTACTATACCTAACATCCCCGACATATTCTCCCGAAATACGAGCTTATGAAACTGTGGCTTTTGAGCATTAGCACCAAGAGTTAAAATCCTAAACACGGTGAATAATTCATGTTTGTTCTAAATACAGCGATGTTGCAACACATTTGGTTATTTCGCAACACCCAGAACGTATTTCGGATCAAATTTCTAATTTGTTGATACATTGCCAAAGTAACACATCAAGTAATGGCTGAAGACATCACTAAACAATGTCCAAGGCCAAGTTAAAATCTGAACCTGTAAATAAAAGAACATTTGGAAAATTGACATTTCCTGAATCCGATCTCTTGAAAAACCTGGATGGTCGGTGGGATTATTTAACACAAGAACTAGATTGCCCACTGGATATCGAACCGCGCGTTTACACACGCACACACGCACACGCGCGCACACATATACACACATACACACACAAAGAAAGAAAGAGAAAAAATAGAGAGATAGACAGAGAGAGAGAGACAGAAAGAGAGAGAGAGAGAGAGAGAGAGAGAGAGAGAGAGAGAGAGAGAGAGAGACGGAGGGAGGGAGGAAGGGATGGCCTAGAGAAGCGACCCTGTCTAAAAAATATTTCTTGGCGATCAGTGAAGCTCTCTAACGAACCGTCATGTTCTCATTCCGGTGCCTGAGTGGACGCATAGACAACTCTGAAGAAGATAATGCACTGACCGCAGTCCTTATACAATACCGATTCAACCAGGACGGTGCTGTCGATTTTCTCAGTATGACGCACGTCTTCGAAATGCCCCTTACATGTCTTTTTTTTTTCTTCTTTCTTTAAAAATGCCACACATTTATAACGCTCCTTTTCGGTGCCGCCTGATGCGACCGCCTCCATATGTATCATAGCACGGCACCGCCCTGGATTCAACCTTGTATTTTAAGATCAAAATTAAAATGGAAGAGAGCTGGCCATTTTACATCGTGATGTAGCGACCATATGTTTAAATGATAAATTCACTTAAGCTAACTGAGAGCTGACCATCCATCCGTCCATCATGTGCCATGCCGATAAGCGTGGGCGGTCATGTTCTGCCATCTCACTCGATCACCAGAGTCGTGGATCAACTCCGTGTTCCTGTCTCGACCAGGCCACGTGGCCAAGCCATCTAGGTATTTACTTCTCTGTCTTCCCCTTGGTCTCTTCCCTTCAATCTTGCCAGTCGTCACCAAATTTTCCAAGTCATTTCTTCTCATAACATGCCCACAAATTTTGACTGTCTACGTCTAATGACTCTAATCAGTTTACGATCTTCATTTGTTTCTTGAAGGACTAGTTCATTGGTTTTTCTGTCTGTCCATGGTATTCTTTGCATTTTCCTCAGAAACCATAGCCCACCATAAGTTCTGACAGAATTTCTTCACGCCACGATATCAAGGTGTCTGTCATATTCTCTCTGTCAGGATGTCTAGCATATTCTCTCTATCAAAATGTCTATTATATTCTCTCTATCAAGATGTCTATCTTATTCTCTCTATCAATGATGTCTATCAGATCTCTGTATCTAGATGTCTATTATATTCTTCCTATCAAGATGTCTATTATATTCTTCCTATCAAGATGTCTATTATATTCTCTCTATCAAGATGTCTATCAGTTCTCTTTATCAAGATGTCTATCTTATTCTCTCTATTAATATGTCTATCAGATTCTCTCATTCAAAATGTCTATCAGATTCTTTCTATCAAGATGTCTATCATATTCTCTCTATCAAGATGTCTATCATATTCTCTCTTATCAAGATGTCTATCATATTCTCTCTATCAAGATGTCTATCAGATTCTCTCTGTCAATAAGTCTATCATATTCTCTCTATCAAGATGTCTATCATATTCTCTCTATCAAGATGTCTATCATATTCTCTCTATCAAGATGTCTATCATATTCTCTCTATCAAGATGTCTATCATATTCTCTCTATCAAGATGTCTATCATATTCTCTCTATCAAGATGTCTATCAGATTCTCTCTGTCAATAAGTCTATCATATTCTCTCTATCAAGATGTCTATCAGATCTCTCCATCAACATGTCTATCTTATTCTCGCTATCAATGTGTCTATTACATTCTCTCTATCAAGATGTCTACAGATCTCTCCATCAAGATGACTATCAGATTCTCTCTACCAAGATGTCTATTATATTCTCTCTATCAAGATGTCTATCAGATTATCTCTATCAAGATGTCTATCATATTCTCTCTATCAAGATGTCTATCAGATTCTCTCTATCAATATATCTATCATATTCTCTCTATCAAGATTTCTATCAGATTCTCTCTATCAAAATGTCTATCAGATTCTCTCTATCAAAATGTCTATCAGATTCTCTCTATTAACATGTCTATCAGATTCTCTCTATCAAGATGTCTATCAGATTCTCTCTATCAAGATGTCTATCAGATTCTCTCTATCACGGTGTCTATCAGATTCTCTGCCGGTCTACCATTGCCTATTTTCGCTTCGAAAGTTCGGGTGACATTTTCCAGTTTAACCTTCTCCTGTGATATCGCAGGAATGTGGATTGTCTACTTCTGATACCAATGAGCAGTGCTATTCATGAGTGTTTTTTTTTTCTCCTTCAAAACATCTTCACCACACTTTATTTCTGTCTGAAGTGTTCTCAATTCTCTTCTAAAGAACCATGTATCTAGACAAGCGAGCAAGCCATTATCACATCACAGAGAATGTTTTTTATGATTTCCCTAATAAGGCTCTTGTCAATTTCATCATCATCATCAAGTGCCCTACCAGCTGGCGTAGGCGTTCATGTCTCACCACAGATCTCGGCCGTTGGTGTTCTAGAACAACTCTACTGATGATATTCCTCCATGCCACCGTCTCAGTCCACCCAGCATCATTTTTCTTTGTCTGCCTCTGCCTCTCTTCCCCTCGATCTTTTCAGTTGTCACGATGTTCTCCAATGCCTCTCTTCTCGTCACATGACCGAACAAAGCTGTTGGTATCTTTTGTATTGTTTACATAGTGTTCTAGTTTCATTAGTCTTTTTCGTGCAATCGTTGTTAGTTACTCTGGCAGTCCATGGAATTCGTAGGAACAACATCCCTATGGTTTCCACGTTTTTCCTAATTTGTTCACTGTTATACAGAAAAACTTATCAACATATGGGAAAATAGCATACCTATACATTCTCAAAGTGAGACCTGTTAGAAAAGTATCGGACCATTGATCAGAAAAAATTCAGTTACTCACGTGGAGGTGTGAAAGCCTAATCCCCTTCAGAGTGTTATCTTTGGGAATACATGCTTCTCACAATGGTCCCGCTATTGATGGAAGCATTTCAGGAAGATCACTGGGCTACTTCTCACAATGGTCCCACTATTGATGGAAGCATTTCAGGAAGGCCACTGGGCTACTTCTCACAATGGTCCCGCTATTGATGGAAGCATTTCAGGAAGGTCACTGGGCTACTTCTCACAATGGTCCCTCTATTTATGGAAGCATTTCAGGAAGGCCACTGGGCTACTTCTCACAATGGTCCCGCTATTAATGGAAGCATTTCAGGAAGGTCACTGGGCTACGTCTCACAATGGTCCCGCTATTGATGGAAGCAATTCAGGAAGGTCACTGGGCTACTTCTCACAATAGTCCCGCTATTGATGGAAGCATTTCAGGATGGTCACTGGGCTACTTCTCACAATGGTCCCGTTATTGATGGAAGCATTTCAGGAAGGCCACTGGGCTACTTCTCACAATGGTCCCGCTATTGATGGAAGCATTTCAGGAAGGCCACTGGGCTACTTCTCACAATGGTCCCGCTATTGATGGAAGCATTTCAGGAAGGTCACTGGGCTACGTCTCACAATAGTCCCGCTATTGATGTAAGCATTTCAGGAAGGTCACTGGGTTACTTCTCACAATGGTCCCGCTATTGATGGAAGTATTTCAGGCAGGCCACTGGGCTACTTCTCACAATGGTCCCGCTATTGATGGAAGCATTTCAGGAAGGCCACTGGGCTACTTCTCACAATGGTCCCGCTATTGATGGAAGCATTTCAGGAACGCCACTGGGTTACTTCTCACAATGGTCCCGCTATTGATGGAAGCATTTCAGGAAGGCCACTGTGCTACTTCTCACAATGGTCCCGCTATTGATGGAAGCATTTCAGGAGGGTCACTGGGCTACTTCTCACAATGGTCCCGCTATTGATGGAAGCATTTCAGGAAGGTCACTGGGCTACTTCTCACAATGGTCCCGCTATTGATGGAAGCATTTCAGGAAGGTCACTGGGCTACTTCTCACAATGGTCCCGCTATTGATGGAAGCATTTCAGGAAGGCCACTGGGCTACTTCTCACAATGGTCCCGCTATTGATGGAAGCATTTCAGGAAGGTCACTGGGCTACTTCTCACAATGGTCCCGCTATTGATGGAAGCATTTCAGGAAGGCCACTAGGCTACTTCTCACAACGGTCCCGCTATTGATGGAAGCATTTCAGGAAGGTCACTGGGCTACTTCTCACAATGGTCCCCCTATTGATGGAAGCATTTCAGGAAGGTCACTGGGCTACTTCTCACAATGGTCCCGCTATTGATGGAAGCATTTCAGGAAGGCCACTGGGATACTTCTCATAATGGTCCCGCTATTGATGGAAGCATTTCAGGAAGGTCACTGGGCTACTTCTCACAATGGTCCCGCTATTGATGGAAGCATTTCAGGAAGGTCACTGGGCTACTTCTCACAATGGTCCCGCTATTGATGGAAGCATTTCATGAAGGTCACTGGGCTACTTCTCACAATGGTCCCGTTATTGATGGAAGCATTTCAGGAAGGCCACTGGGGTACTACTCACAATGGTCCCGCTATTGGTGGAAGCATTTCAGGAAGGTCACTGGGCTACGTCTCACAATGGTCCCGCTATTGATGGAAGCATTTCAGGAAGGTCACTGGGCTACGTCTCACAATGGTCCCACTATTGATGGAAGCATTTCAGGAAGGTCACTGGGCTACTTCTCACAATGGTCCCGCTATTGATGGAAGCAATTCAGGAAGGTCACTGGGCTACGTCTCACTATGGTCCCGCTATTGATGGAAGCAATTCAGGAAGGCCACTGGGCTACTTCTCACAATGGTCTCGCTATTGTTGGAAGCATTTCAGGAAGGCCACTGGGCTACTTCTCACAATGGTCCCGCTATTGATGGAAGCAATTCAGGAAGGTCACTGGGCTACGTCTCACAATGGTCCCGCTATTGATGGAAGCAATTCAGGAAGGTCACTGGGCTACTTCTCACAATGGTCCCGCTATTGATGGAAGCTTTTCAGGAAGGCCACTGGGCTACTTCTCACAATGGTCCCGCTATTGATGGAAGCATTTCAGGAAGGCCACTGGGCTACTTCTCACAATGGTCCCGCTATTGATGTAAGCATTTCAGGAAGGCCACTGGGCTACTTCTCACAATAGTCCCGCTATTGATGGAAGCATTTCAGGAAGGTCACTGCGCTACTTCTCACAATAGTCCCGGTATTGATGGAAGCATTTCAGGAAGGCCACTGGGCTACTTCTCACAATGGTCCCGCTATTGATGGAAGCATTTCAGGAAGGCCACTGGGCTACTTCTCACAATGGTCTCGCTATTGTTGGAAGCATTTCAGGAAGGCCACTGGGCTACTTCTCACAATGGTCCCGCTATTGATGGAAGCAATTCAGGAAGGTCACTGGGCTACGTCTCAAAATAGTCCCGCTATTGATGGAAGCAATTCAGGAAGGTCACTGGGCTACTTCTCAAAATAGTCCCGCTATTGATGGAAGCTTTTCAGGAATGCCACTGGGCTACTTCTCACAATGGTCCCGCTATTGATGGAAGCATTTCAGGAATGCCACTGGGCTACTTCTCACAATGGTCCCGCTATTGATGGAAGCATTTCAGGAAGGCCACTGGGCTACTTCTCACAATAGTCCCGCTATTGATGGAAGCATTTTAGGAAGGTCACCGCGCTACTTCTCACAATAGTCCCGCTATTGATGGAAGCATT
Source organism: Cepaea hortensis (assembly GCA_963921405.1). NCBI lineage: Eukaryota > Metazoa > Mollusca > Gastropoda > Stylommatophora > Helicidae > Cepaea > Cepaea hortensis. The sequence continues at coordinate 53,127,359 of OY992891.1, forward strand.
TCAGGAAGGTCACTGGGCTACTTCTCACAATAGTCCCGCTATTGATGGAAGCATTTCAGGAAGGTCACTGGGCTACTTTTCACAATGGTCCCGCTATTGATGGAAGCATTTCAGGAAGGTCACTGGGCTACTTCTCACAATGGTCCCGCTATTGATGGAAGCATTTCAGGAAGGCCACTGGGCTACTTCTCACAATGGTCCCGCTATTGATGGAAGCATTTCAGGAAGGTCACTGGGCTACTTCTCACAATGGTCTCGCTATTGATGGAAGCATTTCAGGAAGGCCACTGGGCTACTTCTCACAATAGTCCCGCTATTGATGGAAGCATTTCAGGAAGGTCACTGGGCTACTTCTCACAATGGTCCCGCTATTGATGGAAGCATTTCAGGAAGGTCACTGGGCTACTTCACACAACGGTCCCGCTATTGATGTAAGCATTTCAGGAAGGTCACTGGGCTACTTCACACAACGGTCCCACTATTGATGGAAGCATTTCAGGAAGGCCACTGGGCTACTTCTCACAATGGTCCCGCTATTGATGGAAGCATTTCAGGAAGGCCACTGGGCTACTTTTCACAATAGTCCCGCTATTGATGGAAGCATTTCAGGAAGGTCACTGGGCTACTTCTCACAATGGTCCCGCTATTGATGGAAGCATTTCAGGAAGGCCACTGGGCTACTTCTCACAATGGTCCCGCTATTGATGGAAGCATTTCAGGAAGGTCACTGGGCTACTTCTCACAATGGTCCCGCTATTGATGGAAGCATTTCAGGAAGGCCACTGGGCTACTTCTCACAATAGTCCCGCTATTGATGGAAGCATTTCAGGAAGGTCACTGGGCTACTTCTCACAATGGTCCTGCTATTGATGGAAGCAATTCAGGAAGGTCACTGGGCTACTTCTCACAATGGTCCCGTTATTGATGGAAGCATTTCAGGAAGGTCACTGGGCTACTTCTCACAATGGTCCCGTTATTGATGGAAGCATTTCAGGAAGGCCACTGGGCTACTTCTCACAATGGTCCCGCTATTGATGGAAGCATTTCAGGAAGGTCACTGGGCTACTTCTCACAATGGTCCCGCTATTGATGGAAGCATTTCAGGAAGGTCACTGGGCTACTTCTCACAATGGTCCCGCTATTGATGGAAGTATTTCAGGCAGGCCACTGGGCTACTTCTCACAATGGTCCCGCTATTGATGGAAGCATTTCAGGAAGGCCACTGGGCTACTTCTCACAATGGTCCCGCTATTGATGGAAGCATTTCAGGAAGGCCACTGGGCTACTTCTCACAATGGTCCCGCTATTGATGGAAGCATTTCAGGAACGCCACTGGGTTACTTCTCACAATGGTCCCGCTATTGATGGAAGCATTTCAGGAACGCCACTGGGTTACTTCTCACAATGGTCCCGCTATTGATGGAAGCATTTCAGGAAGGCCACTGGGTTACTTCTCACAATGGTCCCGCTATTGATGGAAGCATTTCAGGAGGGTCACTGGGCTACTTCTCACAATGGTCCCGCTATTGATGGAAGCATTTCAGGAAGGTCACTGGGCTACTTCTCACAATGGTCCCGCTATTGATGGAAGCATTTCAGGAAGGTCACTGGGCTACTTCTCACAATGGTCCCGCTATTGATGGAAGCATTTCAGGAAGGCCACTGGGCTACTTCTCACAATGGTCCCGCTATTGATGGAAGCATTTCAGGAAGGTCACTGGGCTACTTCTTACAATGGTCCCGCTATTGATGGAAGCATTTCAGGAAGGCCACTGGGCTACTTCTCACAACGGTCCCGCTATTGATGGAAGCATTTCAGGAAGGTCACTGGGCTACTTCTCACAATGGTCCCCCTATTGATGGAAGCATTTCAGGAAGGTCACTGGGCTACTTCTCACAATGGTCCCGCTATTGATGGAAGCATTTCAGGAAGGTCACTGGGCTACTTCTCATAATGGTCCCGCTATTGATGGAAGCATTTCAGGAAGGTCACTGGGCTACTTCTCACAATGGTCCCGCTATTGATGGAAGCATTTCAGGAAGGTCACTGGGCTACTTCTCACAATGGTCCCGCTATTGATGGAAGCATTTCAGGAAGGTCACTGGGCTACTTCTCACAATGGTCCCGTTATTGATGGAAGCATTTCAGGAAGGCCACTGGGGTACTACTCACAATGGTCCCGCTATTGATGTAAGCATTTCAGGAAGGCCACTGGGCTACGTCTCACAATGGTCCCGCTATTGATGGAAGCATTTCAGCAAGGCCACTGGGCTACGTCCCACAATGGTCCCGCTATTGATGGAAGCATTTCAGCAAGGCCACTGGGCTACTTCTCACAATGGTCCCGCTATTGATGGAAGCATTTCAGGAAGGCCACTGGGCTACGTCTCACAATGGTCCCGCTATTGATGGAAGCATTTCAGGAAGGTCACTGGGCTACGTCTCACAATGGTCCCACTATTGATGGAAGCATTTCAGGAAGGTCACTCGGCTACTTCTCACAATGGTCCCGCTATTGATGGAAGCAATTCAGGAAGGTCACTCGGCTACTTCTCACAATGGTCCCGCTATTGATGGAAGCTTTTCAGGAAGGTCACTGGGCTACTTCTCACAATGGTCCCGCTATTGATGGAAGCATTTCAGGAAGGCCACTGGGCTACTTCTCACAATGGTCCCGATATTGATGTAAGCATTTCAGGAAGGCCACTGGGCTACTTCTCACAATAGTCCCGCTATTGATGGAAGCATTTCAGGAAGGTCACTGCGCTACTTCTCACAATAGTCCCGGTATTGATGGAAGCATTTCAGGAAGGCCACTGGGCTATTTCTCACAATGGTCCCGCTATTGATGGAAGCATTTCAGGAAGGCCACTGGGCTACTTCTCACAATGGTCTCGCTATTGTTGGAAGCATTTCAGGAAGGCCACTGGGCTACTTCTCACAATGGTCCCACTATTGTTGGAAGCATTTCAGGAAGGCCACTGGGCTACGTCTCAAAATAGTCCCGCTATTGATGGAAGCAATTCAGGAAGGTCACTGGGCTACGTCTCAAAATAGTCCCGCTATTGATGGAAGCTTTTCAGGAAGGTCACTGGGCTACTTCTCAAAATAGTCCCGCTATTGATGGAAGCTTTTCAGGAAGGTCACTGGGCTACTTCTCACAATGGTCCCGCTATTGATGGAAGCATTTCAGGAATGCCACTGGGCTACTTCTCACAATGGTCCCGCTATTGATGGAAGCATTTCAGGAATGCCACTGGGCTACTTCTCACAATAGTCCCGCTATTGATGGAAGCATTTTAGGAAGGTCACTGCGCTACTTCTCACAATAGTCCCGCTATTGATGGAAGCATTTCAGTAAGGTCACTGGGCTACTTCTCACAATAGTCCCGCTATTGATGGAAGCATTTCAGGAAGGCCACTGGGCTACTTTTCACAATAGTCCCGCTATTGATGGAAGCATTTCAGGAAGGTCACTGGGCTACTTCTCACAATGGTCCCGCTATTGATGGAAGCATTTCAGGAAGGCCACTGGGCTACTTCTCACAATGGTCCCGCTATTGATGGAAGCATTTCAGGAAGGTCACTGGGCTACTTCTCACAATGGTCTCGCTATTGATGGAAGCATTTCAGGAAGGCCACTGGGCTACTTCTCACAATAGTCCCGCTATTGATGGAAGCATTTCAGGAAGGTCACTGGGCTACTTCTCACAATGGTCCCGCTATTGATGGAAGCATTTCAGGAAGGTCACTGGGCTACTTCTCACAATAGTCCCGCTATTGATGTAAGCATTTCAGGAAGGTCACTGGGCTACTTCACACAACGGTCCCACTATTGATGTAAGCATTTCAGGAAGGTCACTGGGCTACTTCACACAACGGTCCCACTATTGATGGAAGCATTTCAGGAAGGCCACTGGGCTACTTCTCACAATGGTCCCGCTATTGATGGAAGCATTTCAGGAAGGCCACTGTGCTACTTTTCACAATGGTCCCGCTATTGATGGAAGCATTTCAGGAAGGTCACTGGGCTACTTCTCACAATGGTCCCGCTATTGATGGAAGCATTTCAGGAAGGTCACTGGGCTACTTCTCACAATGGTCCCGCTATTGATGGAAGCATTTCAGGAAGGCCACTGGGCTACTTCTCACAATAGTCCCGCTATTGATGGAAGCATTTCAGGAAGGTCACTGGGCTACTTCTCACAATGGTCCCGCTATTGATGGAAGCATTTCAGGAAGGTCACTGGGCTACTTCTCACAATAGTCCCGCTATTGATGTAAGCATTTCAGGAAGGTCACTTGGCTACTTCTCACAACGGTCCCACTATTGATGGAAGCATTTCAGGAAGGCCACTGGGCTACTTCTCACAATGGTCCCGCTATTGATGGAAGCATTTCAGGAAGGCCACTGGGATACTTCTCACAATGGTCCCGCTATTGATGGAAGCATTTCAGGAAGGTCACTGGGCTAACTCGGCTACCACACAACAATCCATTCCCAAACAGTAAGTCAGTCAAGTCAAAGGTCCATGTTGACGCCTTAAGATACATTGGACATGTGTTGCTAGAGCCAGATTTGTTCTAGAGCAATCATCACTTGGCCGGTGATGTGGTCAGTATCACCACAACCGCCTTTATTTCCCGAGAAATTTCGCGGGGCTCATATTAGCTTGGGTCGACTTGGAATTCCAGGTCAATGTTTATTCAAAATCCGCTTGATATGGATTTGAATCCATGTCAGCCAGGTGGGCAGGTGTGCAGCAACCCACTAACTTAGGCTACCCATTAACCTGGGCTACCCACTTACCTGGGCTAACTACTCACCAGGGCTAACTACTCACCTGGGCTAACCACTCACCTGGCCTACCCACTTACCTGGTCTACCCACTTATCTGGGCTAACCACTCACCTGGCCTACCCACTCAACTGGTCTACCCACTTACCTGGTCTACCCACTTATCTGGGCTAACCACTCACCTGGGCTACCAACTCACCTGGCTTACCCACTCACCTGGTCTACCCACTTACCTGGTCTACCCACTTACCTGGTCTACCCACTTACCTGGTCTACCCACTCACCTGGTCTACCCACTTACCTGGTCTACCCACTCACCTGGTCTACCCACTTACCTCGTCTATCTACTTATCTGGTCTACCCACTCACCTGGTCTACCCACTTACCGGGTCTACCCACTTACCTGGTCTATCTACTTACCTGGTCTACCCACTTACCTGGTCTACCCACTCACCTGGCTTACCCATTCCCCTGGTCTACCCACTCACCTGGGCTAACAACTTACTTGGTCTAACCACTCACCTGGGCGGCCCTTTCCACAAGAAAACTTCTGACAGTGATTCCAACAGTGGCGGAACAGCTGGCAGGAGTGCTCAGACCTCCAGGAGTGTAATCATATTTCTTCCGTCCAAAGTTTGGATATTTTAGTTAAAATAGATCTGGTATTATTTAGAGGTGTCTAGTTGGTCATACGTCGAGGTACACTCGTTCCTGCAGCGAGGAGCTCACATTTGGAAGTAACAAGGTCGAATCCGGTCAGTAACAACAGCTTCCAATGTTTATGTTGTCCAATGAGACCCCCAGTCTCTACTTCATTCTTCTTACTTCTATGACAGTCAAACTATACATGTGTTTCTTTATGAACTGCTTTAGTGGCCACAAACGATATTATGTGGGTAATACGTTTAAAGCATTGCAATCATTTCGCTTCTTTAAATGTTCGTGAATATACTGGACACATCATTACCGTTCGATGTCTTTGTATGTTTGTTATTTGACAAATGCTGAAGTAATATAAAATTCTGAGACATATGGTGCTAACTCAATGGTTAGATACGAATGCTAACCGTATTCCATAGATGTGGGTTCATGTGTATAATAGACCTGGCTAATTAAGACAGACACCTGTTAGTTGGGCATGCGTCGAAGTACACTTGTTACTGCAGCGAGATACGGTCGTCAATTGGACCTGTCGGATAACTATAGTTTTACATTGTCTATGTTGTCTAGTGCGTCTTCTAGTCTCTACTTCCTTCTTCTCACTTCGATTAGCGCAAAACAATGCATCTGTGTTTATTTATGAACTGATATTAAAACTAGTGTTGTTCTTCGATAATCACCACTGTCTGCTTTAATTCTTGAGGTCTCTTGTTTAACATCGATTTTGTCAAACTTTCAACGATTACAGTGCCTTTGTTTCATATCCCGTATCTCTCCACTGTTTACAACGGCATGCTTAAGTGAGTTAATTATCAGAGAGCGCTGTACAGTTTTGTTGTCTACGTACGGAACACATTTAGCCAAAATTAGGTAAACCACATGCTAGTCGGGTTTCACGTATGTATGCGTGCGCACTTATTTTACATTTCTTTGTTTGTGCGTGCAACAAAGTTAGGTGCATGTCCTTCACAGGACGTAGTGATTAACTTCACTCTGTCCTGACTATATGATAGTTACTACAAGTCTTACAAATACAAACGAAAACCGTAAACTAATTAGAGAAATTAGAAGGTAGAAACTCAACATATTTTGGAAGCATTATGACAAGAAATACATGAGAGAACTTGGTGGCAACTGGCAAGATTGAGGGTGAAAGAACCAGGGGAAAGCAGAGAAGTAAATACCTGGATGTCTTGACCACGTGGTATGGTGGAGACAAGAACACTGAGCTGATCCACGACTCTGGTGATAGTGTGAGATGGCGAAACATGACCGCCTATGCTTATCGGCATGGCACATGATGACAATGATGATTTACTAGGCAATGTTGTGTTCAATTGTCTGTCATTGATTTCTGAAACGGCCCAGGCCTCAGATTCGGAAGCTGGTCGCTTTGCGATGTTTTCGAAGGTATAGGGCATGTGGTATAATAAAACGTCCTTACCCTTTCCTATTTATGGACCCCCTTAAAAAATAAACAAACCCTTACAATTACTGTTTAAGTAACTTACTTAATGTAGGAGAAAATAAAACAGCGATAGACTGACCGTGGCACAGCTAAATTTATTTTGGCTTGTTTTCTCTCCCTTATCTGGCCAATCCTGGCGAGGGGGAAAACAAAGACTGAAGCGGCCATTTCTAGTCAAGAGAACAGACAAGAAAGTCGACCTTTCCCTTCGGGGAGAAGGTAGTTTGCCTTAAAAACATGATTCTATTCAAGCTATTGGTATGTTATCTACATTATTAAGATATATTTATGTATTACATAAACCAGTATGTTTAATTAAGAATTAGTTACAATTCTCTTAAACCAGGCTGGATGATGTTTACTAAGGAAACACATGTGGGCGCCACGCTGTAATTTTTCCCATGTCTTACAATTTCAAATCTATATGTTAATATCTTGTATAGGCATTATAAACTTATATCTCACTGGTAGTGCTATAATCTATGAATATTATGTGTACTGTAAAGTATCAACTCTCATGTCTGAAACACATTCTAGAGATTTTCTCAATGTAGGAGCAGACCCCTGATTCATGCTTCATAGTAAAGAACTAGTGTCTGTCAATTTCATATTCCTATGTTAAAACTTCTAGGCACTGTGAACAATATCTCACTATTTATGCTTAGAAATCTGCAAATAATCTATGTACTATAGAAAGGTGTTTTATCCATGCGGGGACATACAAATGATTACGCGTATTCCTGACTCTTAGTCAGGGGATAAAATGCTTCGCCACATCATAATCTGTAACTTGGAACTATAGTGTTAAATTATAGTACTATCTTTTTGTTAACAGATTAGTAACCACTCCATATGAGGGTGAACATATAATCATTTCATAAAATAGTGTTAGGGACAGGCCATGTTTGAATATAAATTCATGAAGAATTAAAGTAAACGCGTGATGTAAATGCATGTTCAGATAGGATTCACTCCGCATCGCCTCACCGTAGTAGAAACAGAAGCGAAGATTGATGTGAATAAATTGCTTGCAATATTCAGAAGACTGGACCATGCGGCATAAGTTATTCTTATAAATACCCTCCGAATAATAGCAGTCATTGGCAAAACATATCACAGCGATTACTATCCTCATGTGCTGTACGCAGTGGGGGAAAACAATGGATGTTTTAGTTCATGAAGATAATTCAAAAACCTAGGCTCCCTGCATCATCATTATGATTATTATGTATGATTATCATGTACTTAATATCAGAGAAATGTACATGTATGTTTTTTGTTTTGGTATGAGAATTTTCTTTGTTCTGATTGTTACTTTTTACTGTGGGAATATACATTTTAATGTTGCACCTTGGGATTAGAGGATGTTGATGTAAGAATACATATGTATGTCAGTACTTAAGAAGCCAATGGTGAATAGTCTTGACCTAGTGATGATTATAGTGCCGAAATGAAGACGCGGCATTAGAAACCACAGGGATTCTGTATAGGCTATTCTCTTCAAGTAATGAGAGAGACAATATCAACATGTTAGATGGACAGAATGACTTCACCCATCCAATAGTCCCAGTAACAACAGAACAAAATATAAGTGAGAAAATACCTTACTCACTAGGAAGGGCCAGAATGGCTCTACTCAGCAATGAGGGACAGTGGAACATGGACACCCACTCCTTTCCCCTTCTCCCCTTGTTGTTTTGTATTTGTGTTTGTAATTGTGTTGTAAACCTTTTACCATAACACAGTAGGTTAATGCTAGTGTTGTATTCTTTGTCATCCCTTTTCTGTAGAAGAGAAGCAGGTGGTGGTTGAATTTGGTGGGACTATATCACTAACACTGGATCCTGGGTCAACAGCCATAAAGTGAATGTCCAAACCATAGTCTGGATCTAGCAATACCTCCATGTTTACTGCGGCGCTCAATAGCTCCATAGCGAGCAACAGATAAATTAGAAGACAACTGATTGGGTGAGTGATTAAGTCCTAGGTTAGTAGGAAGATCCAGGATGGACTTCAAGATCTAATAATCTACAAAGATGAAGATCAACAAAGTAACTGACAACAGTGACTCGTCAGTTATACGTTTGAGAAGTATCATCTATGGCCTCATCATTCAACAAAATCAGTGAAACTATGGGACAATCCTTCTACAAGTTATTAAAACTAACAACAGTGAGTAATCTTCAACTGTTGGTTGGATTACCAAGTTAATATCCACAATGGATAAGTCTTCGAAAGAACATCTCACAGCTGCAAAAGTCAAACATAAGGTTCCAGCCATGCAACACCAAGTTCTAGCTATGAACACCAACTCAAACAAATGGGAAGAAGACATTGAACCAATACAACCAAGGTGCCAACTGAAAACCATACCTACACCAGATTACCTCAAGGTTCCCAAACCTGAACACATAAAAAAAAAGACCACATGAAAGCAGCTAGCGGAGTAAGTGCCTCTACGCCTGCAACCACAGGAATCACCTGATGGCTTGCAACCCTGGATATGTGGTGGAGTCAATATTCTTCAGTTCCATGCCTGCAGCAGAATCCTGGAATTAATTCCAGATGAACCAAATGAATAACAAGCAGAATTGTATGTCTACACTGAAAGTAAATAATGAATCAGAACTCTGTGCTGGTCCCATGTCAGCCTAAATGCCAATAACGGTGGAATAGGTTATAGACTGATGACTAGGTGGGTGAAAAATCTGTGGGAACAAAATTGAGATTCGGATATTATAAGCCGAGACGCTGAAAGGTAGGCATCCTTTTCATCAGATATGGTGATATAGGGAAGAACCTTAGTCCAAGACCAAAGATGCATCTCCTGAAGGTATGACCAACCCAGGCCTCAATTTCACACTGACACCGAGCCGTTCGCAAAGAAGATTCTTGAATTCAGCTCCACGGAGGAGATATGTGGTGAATTTATTTCCTAAGGATTATAAGTAGTTCCGCAACCAACTTCAGTGGACATTAAACATGACTGTGAGTATTTATTGCTGTCACGGGTAAATATGGACATTAACTGCTGTGCACTGGAGAAGAATACCCATCCGCAATGCCCAAATGAACACTATAATTAATTAATTTAATTATTAGTATCAACTGTTTTCATGTGTGTTTTTTTCTTCTATGACATATAAAGAGTGTTAGTGTGTAATGAGGTATAACCAATGATGGTTAAGGTAAATAGTATTTTGACATCAACTCATTATTTTTAAATATGATAATTGTACATGGTGTCAGAAACAAAAATATATATGTTGGGTTTCTGCACCTAGACCAATGTGATTTTATCTAGGTACAATGAGTCGAGTAAGCAGAACCAATTTGTCGGTGTTGTGTTGTTTGTAATAACCTGGTTTTTTTTCTGGGGTCACTGGGTACTATGTTGTAATACTGCATATCATTCCCATGCCTGTCTGAAAATGCATAGTGTTTATTACACATCTATATATGTAATTGCAGATCTTGAGTTAATACCTGAACTGTTTGTCCAAAAGTGTCGTGTACATCAAGTAAATGTGGTGTCCAATAAGTGGTTGTTTATATGTTGTGAGCAATCAATCTCCTTCTAGCATCTATAGTTAATTTAAAGGGTGATGAAGTGGGAAGGGAAACCTACACACAGATGCCATTGTTTCAAGGATTGAACTCTTTTCTCCTGGGATTTGTGGTAAATATCCCTGATCACCCTGCATTCTGACCAGTGACCAGAGAATCAATAATACCCCCTAGACATTTTAACGAATCATTCTCAGGAACTAAAATCCACATCCCACACGTGTGGGCATCGTCCGTGAATTAAAACTCATGGTAAACATCACAATTGGTGTATTATTGTGAGTATATGAATTCAGGGAAAACCTCTCGCAGGTAAACCAAGTCACTTCAGAATGTTATAGTGTTAGTAACAGACCTAATCACTCATTAGTATGAGCTGAGTCAAGTGTTATATGAACCCATAATGGCTCAGATAAATATAGGTTTTTTTTTTGTACAAAACTGTTCACAGGTAATATCTTGATTCTGGCAGATGCATCAGGTAGTTGGTTGTTGGGTATGAGATTTTTTTTAAAAAACTCATATTTTATATCTTATTGATGGGAATGAACCTCCAGTAGTAAGGTCTCTGGGATGGTAAACTCACATAAGATAGGCAATTCAGTGAATGTTTAGAATTCATAGTCAGTCCCATTTGATGTTTGAGGTATGGTTCTGCTACTCTGGTATTCTCTTTAAATGGTTTAAAAGTGGTGTACTCATGAACACACTACTATATTATGTATCCATAAGGTTTATGTTCCTACATATGAATCATGTGTTAATTAACTATTTTGTCATTGATTATCATTGTATTTTCATGCTTGATCTGCTTGTATAATTCATGTAATATTGAAAAGTTACCAAGGCAGCAGAGAGTGATAGACAATTTTATAGATAATTAGGACAGATAAGTTAAAAATCCCCAAAAAAAATTTTTAAGGGAAAAATTTAATCAACAAATGATTCAGTAGTACAGTAAATAATACCTGAGAGATGAATTAAACCAGGGGAAAATAGCAGTAACTAAAGTAAATGAACTAATGGTAAGGCCAAAACCACCACTTGCAAAAATGTAGACATAGTTAATGGAAGGGAAGGAATATTGTAAGAATTTGCATTATTTAGGGGCACCCTAATTTAATCCTTTTTTTTTCATATAACATAACATGTTCTACAACACCGGTAGTAAAGTAAAGTGAATAAATGATGGATACTTAGGAAGAAAAGCCATACCGACACTTATTCTACTCCACCGGTGATATGAGTAGTATTATTAACTAACTCAGATGGCCCATATGTTAATAAATAGGGTCAACCAAAATATTCACCTGGTGATGTAAGTGAAACTGATCAACTCACTTACTGACCCAACAGAATATAAGGTATTTCTCTAAATTATCCACCCCGATTCCATTATTAATGGTAGCGGAAACAGACCGTATAGGTATGTAAAAGGTATAATTAAAGAATTAACTTAAGAAATTGGAATTTCAAATAAACTTCAGGAGATACCGGAAAAAATCTGTGCCAGTCTCTAGTCAGAGACTGAACATTTCAGAAATTGGCTCCTTAACTTTGAAATTTACAGTTTAATTCTCATTAAGTGAAATGTTCACTATGAGAAGTCCTCATCAAAAGGAGGAGAGAAACAACTTTTTAGTTAGCGATTAGCTTACGTAAAGTTATTTCAATAATTGCCTAACTAACATTAATATTCTCATAAGGGAAGAATTAAGAAGGGCAAAATAAGTAATACAATAGAGGCGCGCGACTCAATTGTATTTTCTTTGAAACTAACCGAGTAACTAAATTCTAGATAATGCTCGAAGTCTACTAATAGGTAGATGAATCAGAAATCAATCGCAAGGCGAAACAGATTTCTACATCTCAGTTCTGACTAGGATTATATGCCAGCATTAAATATGTGAAAGCAGATCGAGACTAACAGAGATTAGCTTAAATAACTGATACGAATCAGTAAAAGCAACAATTAAATAAACAACTCTTAAAATAGATGCTGTTTATAGATAGGACGAACCCTTTGACATAAAGACAGAGGAAACGCCTAAAACTTATACAGTGAACAAATGCTAGAAAAATGGAATATAGCTGTGTAAAAACCAAGCAAATTGGAGCATATAGCTGAAGAATTGCTTGATATTTACTAGATTAGGAATTTCAATCAGGAATCCAGCTAGTAAATTATATAACAGTTCAGAGATAGACCTTAGTCAATCTAAATAAATCCAGAGTTTCCACGTATTAAACGGATGAAAACAAAACTGGAGAGAAACATTAAGAGTACCTTACCTGTTATCCTGAGGACACAACTCAGGAGACGCCAGTATGAGAGGGATATACAGATGTAACAGTAATTTTACTAAGACTAGTAACCCACATCCATAACTGGAAAGTGAACCAGCAACTTGATTATCTGGAAGACTATCACAGGAATCACAAAAAGGGGCTTTTAACTTCTCACTGAACTGATTATATATGGTAGGAGACAATACGTCTGAACCTACATAACAATGTATGTTGCTAAGTTGAAAATAGTCTAAAACCTGGAGGGAGGCAGACGACGATCAATGTACGCCAAGCGACGCACAATTGCTCGTAATTCAACACCAAAGCAACAAATACAGAGTGAAACTCAAACACATCAAGTTAGAATTACTAATAAGGATTCTAGCGTAAAATAGATCTAGGTTAGAAGGAAAAGCAGAGAGAGAGAGTAAGCTAAGAATTACTTCGTTTCTGATAGATTCATGTTCCCCGGAATAGTCGGTTCAGAACGGAAATCTAGAAAAGTTGGACCTTGTTTACATGTTAGACGAGATTCTCGGGAAAAACCCGCAAGAGTAAGGGACACCACGCTAATCAGTAGTTATCAAAACTGATCGGAAAATCCCATAACTCGACTAATAACCCATACACATGATGTATTGGATGAAAATGTATTCAACAGGAACCATATTTAGCTTCCTTTAAATATCAGATCTATAGCTAAAACAAACGTCTAACTTACAGGGAGACGGGCGAGTTTAATATGCTATCAGTAGACGCAGAATTAACCGTCGGTTTTAACATAATCTCAAGATTGATAATCTAATGAGAGAGAAATCAAGCTTAATGATGATATTTCAATTGCTTCAAAAAGTCGGTTTGATGCAGACAAACTAGTACTTGAAAGTAACAAATTATCAGATAACCACTCATATTTCAAACAATAGCTGACAACAGTGGAGAGGGTGCTACACTCTTTCACTAAAAGAGAAATAATCCATTAGGGTTATGCCAGTTGTCGTGACTAGAAGAAAATGGGCGTGGCTCTGGTAGATTTTAATATAGGAAAGAAATGTAGTAAAGTAATAAGGGATGGATACTAGGGGAGTCAATGTAAAGACGGAAATTGTAGAGTACTACTCGACCATTTAATTTCTGAAAGAAATAAATGTCTTAAATTGGGGAGGCGTGTGGTATAATAAAACGTCCTTACCCTTTCCTATTTATGGACTCCCTTAAAAAATAAACAAACCCTTACAATTACTGTTTAAGTAACTTACTTAATGTAGGAGAAAATAAAACAGCGATAGACTGACCGTGGCACAGCTAAATTTATTTTGGCTTGTTTTCTCTCCCTTATCTGGCCAATCCTGGCGAGGGGGAAAACAAAGACTGAAGCGGCCATTTCTAGTCAAGAGAACAGACAAGAAAGTCGACCTTTCCCTTCGGGGAGAAGGTAGTTTGCCTTAAAAACATGATTCTATTCAAGCTATTGGTATGTTATCTACATTATTAAGATATATTTATGTATTACATAAACCAGTATGTTTAATTAAGAATTAGTTACAATTCTCTTAAACCAGGCTGGATGATGTTTACTAAGGAAACACATGTGGGCGCCACGCTGTAATTTTTCCCATGTCTTACAATTTCAAATCTATATGTTAATATCTTGTATAGGCATTATAAACTTATATCTCACTGGTAGTGCTATAATCTATGAATATTATGTGTACTGTAAAGTATCAACTCTCATGTCTTAAACACATTCTAGAGATTTTCTCAATGTAGGAGCAGACCCCTGATTCATGCTTCATAGTAAAGAACTAGTGTCTTTCAATTTCATATTCCTATGTTAAAACTTCTAGGCACTGTGAACAATATCTCACTATTTATGCTTAGAAATCTGCAAATAATCTATGTACTATAGAAAGGTGTTTTATCCATGCGGGGACATACAAATGATTACGCGTATTCCTGACTCTTAGTCAGGGGATAAAATGCTTCGCCACATCATAATCTGTAACTTGGAACTATAGTGTTAAATTTTAGTACTATCTTTTTGTTAACAGATTAGTAACCACTCCATATGAGGGTGAACATATAATCATTTCATAAAATAGTGTTAGGGACAGGCCATGTTTGAATATAAATTCATGAAGAATTAAAGTAAACGCGTGATGTAAATGCATGTTCGGATAGGATTCACTCCGCATCGCCTCACCGTAGTAGAAACAGAAGCGAAGATTGATGTGAATAAATTGCTTGCAATATTCAGAAGACTGGACCATGCGGCATAAGTTATTCTTATAAATACCCTCCGAATAATAGCAGTCATTGGCAAAACATATCACAGCGATTACTATCCTCATGTGCTGTACGCAGTGGGGGAAAACAATGGATGTTTTAGTTCATGAAGATAATTCAAAAACCTAGGCTCCCTGCATCATCATTATGATTATTATGTATGATTATCATGTACTTAATATCAGAGAAATGTACATGTATGTTTTTTTTTTTTGGTATGAGAATTTTCTTTGTTCTGATTGTTACTTTTTACTGTGGGAATATACATTTTAATGTTGCACCTTGGGATTAGAGGATGTTGATGTAAGAATACATATGTATGTCAGTACTTAAGAAGCCAATGGTGAATAGTCTTGACCTAGTGATGATTATAGTGCCGAAATGAAGACGCGGCATTAGAAACCACAGGGATTCTGTATAGGCTATTCTCTTCAAGTAATGAGAGAGACAATATCAACATGTTGGATGGACAGAATGACTTCACCCATCCAATAGTCCCAGTAACAACATAACAAAATATAAGTGAGAAAATACCTTACTCACTAGGAAGGGTCAGAATGGCTCTACTCAGCAATGAGGGACAGTGGAACATGGACACCCACTCCTTTCCCCTTCTCCCCTTGTTGTTTTGTATTTGTGTTTGTAATTGTGTTGTAAACCTTTTACCATAACACAGTAGGTTAATGCTAGTGTTGTATTCTTTGTCATCCCTTTTCTGTAGAAGAGAAGCAGGTGGTGGTTGAATTTGGTGGGACTATATCACTAACACTGGATCCTGGGTCAACAGCCATAAAGTGAATGTCCAAACCATAGTCTGGATCTAGCAATACCTCCATGTTTACTGCGGCGCTCAATAGCTCCATAGCGAGCAACAGATAAATTAGAAGACAACTGATTGGGTGAGTGATTAAGTCCTAGGTTAGTAGGAAGATCCAGGATGGACTTCAAGATCTAATAATCTACAAAGATGAAGATCAACAAAGTAACTGACAACAGTGACTCGTCAGTTATACGTTTGAGAAGTATCATCTATGGCCTCATCATTCAACAAAATCAGTGAAACTATGGGACAATCCTTCTACAAGTTATTAAAACTAACAACAGTGAGTAATCTTCAACTGTTGGTTGGATTACCAAGTTAATATCCACAATGGATAAGTCTTCGAAAGAACATCTCACAGCTGCAAAAGTCAAACATAAGGTTCCAGCCATGCAACACCAAGTTCTAGCTATGAACACCAACTCAAACAAATGGGAAGAAGACATTGAACCAATACAACCAAGGTGCCAACTGAAAACCATACCTACACCAGATTACCTCAAGGTTCCCAAACCTGAACACATAAAAAAAGACCATATGAAAGCAGCTAGCGGAGTAAGTGCCTCTACGCATGCAACCACAGGAATCACCTGATGGCTTGCAACCCTGGATATGTGGTGGAGTCAATTTTCTTCAGTTCCATGCCTGCAGCAGAATCCTGGAATTAATTCCAGATGAACCAAATGAATAACAAGCAGAATTGTATGTCTACACTGAAAGTAAATAATGAATCAGAACTCTGTGCTGGTCCCATGTCAGCCTAAATGCCAATAACGGTGGAATAGGTTATAGACTGATGACTAGGTGGGTGAAAAATCTGTGGGAACAAAATTGAGCTTCGGATATTATAAGCCGAGACGCTGAAAGGTAGGCATCCTTTTCATCAGATATGGTGATATAGGGAAGAACCTTAGTCCAAGACCAAAGATGCATCTCCTGAAGGTATGACCAACCCAGGCCTCAATTTCACACTGACACCGAGCCGTTCGCAAAGAAGATTCTTGAATTCAGCTCCACGGAGGAGATATGTGGTGAATTTATTTCCTAAGGATTATAAGTAGTTCCGCAACCAACTTCAGTGGACATTAAACATGACTGTGAGTATTTATTGCTGTCACGGGTAAATATGGACATTAACTGCTGTGCACTGGAGAAGAATACCCATCCGCAATGCCTAAATGAACACTATAATTAATTAATTTAATTATTAGTATCAACTGTTTTCATGTGTGTTTTTTTCTTCTATGACATATAAAGAGTGTTAGTGTGTAATGAGGTATAACCAATGATGGTTAAGGTAAATAGTATTTTGACATCAACTCATTATTTTTAAATATGATAATTGTACATGGTGTCAGAAACAAAAATATATATGTTGGGTTTCTGCACCTAGACCAATGTGATTTTATCTAGGTACAATTAGTCGAGTAAGCAGAACCAATTTGTGGGTGTTGTGTTGTTTGTAATAACCTGGTTTTTTTCTGGGGTCACTGGGTACTATGTTGTAATACTGCATATCATTCCCATGCCTGTCTGAAAATGCATAGTGTTTATTACACATCTATATATGTAATTGCAGATCTTGAGTTAATACCTGAACTGTTTGTCCAAAAGTGTCGTGTACATCAAGTAAATGTGGTGTCCAATAAGTGGTTGTTTATATGTTGTGAGCAATCAATCTCCTTCTAGCATCTATAGTTAATTTAAAGGGTGATGAAGTGGGAAGGGAAACCTACACACAGATGCCATTGTTTCAAGGATTGAACTCTTTTCTCCTGGGATTTGTGGTAAATATCCCTGATCACCCTGCATTCTGACCAGTGACCAGAGAATCAATAATACCCCCTAGACATTTTAACGAATCATTCTCAGGAATTAAAATCCACATCCCACATGTGTGGGCATCGTCCGTGAATTAAAACTCATGGTAAACATCACAATTGGTGTATTATTGTGAGTATATGAATTCAGGGAAAACCTCTCGCAGGTAAACCAAGTCACTTCAGAATGTTATAGTGTTAGTAACAGACCTAATCACTCATTAGTATGAGCTGAGTCAAGTGTTATATGAACCCATAATGGCTCAGATAAATATAGGTTTTTTTTTTGTACAAAACTGTTCACAGGTAATATCTTGATTCTGGCAGATGCATCAGGTAGTTGGTTGTTGGGTATGAGATTTTTTTTTAAAAACTCATATTTTATATCTTATTGATGGGAATGAACCTCCAGTAGTAAGGTCTCTGGGATGGTAAACTCACATAAGATAGGCAATTCAGTGAATGTTTAGAATTCATAGTCAGTCCCATTTGATGTTTGAGGTATGGTTCTGCTACTCTGGTATTCTCTTTAAATGGTTTAAAAGTGGTGTACTCATGAACACACTACTATATTATGTATCCATAAGGTTTATGTTCCTACATATGAATCATGTGTTAATTAACTATTTTGTCATTGATTATCATTGTATTTTCATGCTTGATCTGCTTGTATAATTCATGTAATATTGAAAAGTTACCAAGGCAGCAGAGAGTGATAGACAATTTTATAGATAATTAGGACAGATAAGTTAAAAATCCCCAAAAAAAATTTTTAAGGGAAAAAGTTAATCAACAAATGATTCAGTAGTACAGTAAATAATACCTGAGAGATGAATTAAACCAGGGGAAAATAGCAGTAACTAAAGTAAATGAACTAATGGTAAGGCCAAAACCACCACTTGCAAAAATGTAGACATAGTTAATGGAAGGGAAGGAATATTGTAAGAATTTGCATTATTTAGGGGCACCCTAATTTAATCCTTTTTTTTTCATATAACATAACATGTTCTACAACACCGGTAGTAAAGTAAAGTGAATAAATGATGGATACTTAGGAAGAAAAGCCATACCGACACTTATTCTACTCCACCGGTGATATGAGTAGTATTATTAACTAACTCAGATGGCCCATATGTTAATAAATAGGGTCAACCAAAATATTCACCTGGTGATGTAAGTGAAACTGATCAACTCACTTACTGACCCAACAGAATATAAGGTATTTCTCTAAATTATCCACCCCGATTCCATTATTAATGGTAGCGGAAACAGACCGTATAGGTATGTAAAAGGTATAATTAAAGAATTAACTTAAGAAATTGGAATTTCAAATAAACTTCAGGAGATACCGGAAAAAATCTGTGCCAGTCTCTAGTCAGAGACTGAACATTTCAGAAATTGGCTCCTTAACTTTGAAATTTACAGTTTAATTCTCATTAAGTGAAATGTTCACTATGAGAAGTCCTCATCAAAAGGAGGAGAGAAACAACTTTTTAGTTAGCGATTAGCTTACGTAAAGTTATTTCAATAATTGCCTAACTAACATTAATATTCTCATAAGGGAAGAATTAAGAAGGGCAAAATAAGTAATACAATAGAGGCGCGCGACTCAATTGTATTTTCTTTGAAACTAACCGAGTAACTAAATTCTAGATAATGCTCGAAGTCTACTAATAGGTAGATGAATCAGAAATCAATCGCAAGGCGAAACAGATTTCTACATCTCAGTTCTGACTAGGATTATATGCCAGCATTAAATATGTGAAAGCAGATCGAGACTAACAGAGATTAGCTTAAATAACTGATACGAATCAGTAAAAGCAACAATTAAATAAACAACTCTTAAAATAGATGCTGTTTATAGATAGGACGAACCCTTTGACATAAAGACAGAGGAAACGCCTAAAACTTATACAGTGAACAAATGCTAGAAAAATGGAATATAGCTGTGTAAAAACCAAGCAAATTGGAGCATATAGCTGAAGAATTGCTTGATATTTACTAGATTAGGAATTTCAATCAGGAATCCAGCTAGTAAATTATATAACAGTTCAGAGATAGACCTTAGTCAATCTAAATAAATCCAGAGTTTCCACGTATTAAACGGATGAAAACAAAACTGGAGAGAAACATTAAGAGTACCTTACCTGTTATCCTGAGGACACAACTCAGGAGACGCCAGTATGAGAGGGATATACAGATGTAACAGTAATTTTACTAAGACTAGTAACCCACATCCATAACTGGAAAGTGAACCAGCAACTTGATTATCTGGAAGACTATCACAGGAATCACAAAAAGGGGCTTTTAACTTCTCACTGAACTGATTATATATGGTAGGAGACAATACGTCTGAACCTACATAACAATGTATGTTGCTAAGTTGAAAATAGTCTAAAACCTGGAGGGAGGCAGACGACGATCAATGTACGCCAAGCGACGCACAATTGCTCGTAATTCAACACCAAAGCAACAAATACAGAGTGAAACTCAAACACATCAAGTTAGAATTACTAATAAGGATTCTAGCGTAAAATAGATCTAGGTTAGAAGGAAAAGCAGAGAGAGAGAGTAAGCTAAGAATTACTTCGTTTCTGATAGATTCATGTTCCCCGGAATAGTCGGTTCAGAACGGAAATCTAGAAAAGTTGGACCTTGTTTACATGTTAGACGAGATTCTCGGGAAAAACCCGCAAGAGTAAGGGACACCACGCTAATCAGTAGTTATCAAAACTGATCGGAAAATCCCATAACTCGACTAATAACCCTTACACATGATGTATTGGATGAAAATGTATTCAACAGGAACCATATTTAGCTTCCTTTAAATATCAGATCTATAGCTAAAACAAACGTCTAACTTACAGGGAGACGGGCGAGTTTAATATGCTATCAGTAGACGCAGAATTAACCGTCGGTTTTAACATAATCTCAAGATTGATAATCTAATGAGAGAGAAATCAAGCTTAATGATGATATTTCAATTGCTTCAAAAAGTCGGTTTGATGCAGACAAACTAGTACTTGAAAGTAACAAATTATCAGATAACCACTCATATTTCAAACAATAGCTGACAACAGTGGAGAGGGTGCTACACTCTTTCACTAAAAGAGAAATAATCCATTAGGGTTATGCCAGTTGTCGTGACTAGAAGAAAATGGGCGTGGCTCTGGTAGATTTTAATATAGGAAAGAAATGTAGTAAAGTAATAAGGGATGGATACTAGGGGAGTCAATGTAAAGACGGAAATTGTAGAGTACTACTCGACCATTTAATTTCTGAAAGAAATAAATGTCTTAAATTGGGGAGGCGTGTGGTATAATAAAACGTCCTTACCCTTTCCTATTTATGGACTCCCTTAAAAAATAAACAAACCCTTACAATTACTGTTTAAGTAACTTACTTAATGTAGGAGAAAATAAAACAGCGATAGACTGACCGTGGCACAGCTAAATTTATTTTGGCTTGTTTTCTCTCCCTTATCTGGCCAATCCTGGCGAGGGGGAAAACAAAGACTGAAGCGGCCATTTCTAGTCAAGAGAACAGACAAGAAAGTCGACCTTTCCCTTCGGGGAGAAGGTAGTTTGCCTTAAAAACATGATTCTATTCAAGCTATTGGTATGTTATCTACATTATTAAGATATATTTATGTATTACATAAACCAGTATGTTTAATTAAGAATTAGTTACAATTCTCTTAAACCAGGCTGGATGATGTTTACTAAGGAAACACATGTGGGCGCCACGCTGTAATTTTTCCCATGTCTTACAATTTCAAATCTATATGTTAATATCTTGTATAGGCATTATAAACTTATATCTCACTGGTAGTGCTATAATCTATGAATATTATGTGTACTGTAAAGTATCAACTCTCATGTCTGAAACACATTCTAGAGATTTTCTCAATGTAGGAGCAGACCCCTGATTCATGCTTCATAGTAAAGAACTAGTGTCTTTCAATTTCATATTCCTATGTTAAAACTTCTAGGCACTGTGAACAATATCTCACTATTTATGCTTAGAAATCTGCAAATAATCTATGTACTATAGAAAGGTGTTTTATCCATGCGGGGACATACAAATGATTACGCGTATTCCTGACTCTTAGTCAGGGGATAAAATGCTTCGCCACATCATAATCTGTAACTTGGAACTATAGTGTTAAATTTTAGTACTATCTTTTTGTTAACAGATTAGTAACCACTCCATATGAGGGTGAACATATAATCATTTCATAAAATAGTGTTAGGGACAGGCCATGTTTGAATATAAATTCATGAAGAATTAAAGTAAACGCGTGATGTAAATGCATGTTCGGATAGGATTCACTCCGCATCGCCTCACCATAGTAGAAACAGAAGCGAAGATTGATGTGAATAAATTGCTTGCAATATTCAGAAGACTGGACCATGCGGCATAAGTTATTCTTATAAATACCCTCCGAATAATAGCAGTCATTGGCAAAACATATCACAGCGATTACTATCCTCATGTGCTGTACGCAGTGGGGGAAAACAATGGATGTTTTAGTTCATGAAGATAATTCAAAAACCTAGGCTCCCTGCATCATCATTATGATTATTATGTATGATTATCATGTACTTAATATCAGAGAAATGTACATGTATGTTTTGTTTTTTTGGTATGAGAATTTTCTTTGTTCTGATTGTTACTTTTTACTGTGGGAATATACATTTTAATGTTGCACCTTGGGATTAGAGGATGTTGATGTAAGAATACATATGTATGTCAGTACTTAAGAAGCCAATGGTGAATAGTCTTGACCTAGTGATGATTATAGTGCCGAAATGAAGACGCGGCATTAGAAACCACAGGGATTCTGTATAGGCTATTCTCTTCAAGTAATGAGAGAGACAATATCAACATGTTGGATGGACAGAATGACTTCACCCATCCAATAGTCCCAGTAACAACAGAACAAAATATAAGTGAGAAAATACCTTACTCACTAGGAAGGGTCAGAATGGCTCTACTCAGCAATGAGGGACAGTGGAACATGGACACCTACTCCTTTCCCCTTCTCCCCTTGTTGTTTTGTATTTGTGTTTGTAATTGTGTTGTAAACCTTTTACCATAACACAGTAGGTTAATGCTAGTGTTGTATTCTTTGTCATCCCTTTTCTGTAGAAGAGAAGCAGGTGGTGGTTGAATTTGGTGGGACTATATCACTAACACTGGATCCTGGGTCAACAGCCATAAAGTGAATGTCCAAACCATAGTCTGGATCTAGCAATACCTCCATGTTTACTGCGGCGCTCAATAGCTCCATAGCGAGCAACAGATAAATTAGAAGACAACTGATTGGGTGAGTGATTAAGTCCTAGGTTAGTAGGAAGATCCAGGATGGACTTCAAGATCTAATAATCTACAAAGATGAAGATCAACAAAGTAACTGACAACAGTGACTCGTCAGTTATACGTTTGAGAAGTATCATCTATGGCCTCATCATTCAACAAAATCAGTGAAACTATGGGACAATCCTTCTACAAGTTATTAAAACTAACAACAGTGAGTAATCTTCAACTGTTGGTTGGATTACCAAGTTAATATCCACAATGGATAAGTCTTCGAAAGAACATCTCACAGCTGCAAAAGTCAAACATAAGGTTCCAGCCATGCAACACCAAGTTCTAGCTATGAACACCAACTCAAACAAATGGGAAGAAGACATTGAACCAATACAACCAAGGTGCCAACTGAAAACCATACCTACACCAGATTACCTCAAGGTTCCCAAACCTGAACACATAAAAAAAAGACCATATGAAAGCAGCTAGCGGAGTAAGTGCCTCTACGCATGCAACCACAGGAATCACCTGATGGCTTGCAACCCTGGATATGTGGTGGAGTCAATTTTCTTCAGTTCCATGCCTGCAGCAGAATCCTGGAATTAATTCCAGATGAACCAAATGAATAACAAGCAGAATTGTATGTCTACACTGAAAGTAAATAATGAATCAGAACTCTGTGCTGGTCCCATGTCAGCCTAAATGCCAATAACGGTGGAATAGGTTATAGACTGATGACTAGGTGGGTGAAAAATCTGTGGGAACAAAATTGAGCTTCGGATATTATAAGCCGAGACGCTGAAAGGTAGGCATCCTTTTCATCAGATATGGTGATATAGGGAAGAACCTTAGTCCAAGACCAAAGATGCATCTCCTGAAGGTATGACCAACCCAGGCCTCAATTTCACACTGACACCGAGCCGTTCGCAAAGAAGATTCTTGAATTCAGCTCCACGGAGGAGATATGTGGTGAATTTATTTCCTAAGGATTATAAGTAGTTCCGCAACCAACTTCAGTGGACATTAAACATGACTGTGAGTATTTATTGCTGTCACGGGTAAATATGGACATTAACTGCTGTGCACTGGAGAAGAATACCCATCCGCAATGCCTAAATGAACACTATAATTAATTAATTTAATTATTAGTATCAACTGTTTTCATGTGTGTTTTTTTCTTCTATGACATATAAAGAGTGTTAGTGTGTAATGAGGTATAACCAATGATGGTTAAGGTAAATAGTATTTTGACATCAACTCATTATTTTTAAATATGATAATTGTACATGGTGTCAGAAACAAAAATATATATGTTGGGTTTCTGCACCTAGACCAATGTGATTTTATCTAGGTACAATGAGTCGAGTAAGCAGAACCAATTTGTGGGTGTTGTGTTGTTTGTAATAACCTGGTTTTTTTCTGGGGTCACTGGGTACTATGTTGTAATACTGCATATCATTCCCATGCCTGTCTGAAAATGCATAGTGTTTATTACACATCTATATATGTAATTGCAGATCTTGAGTTAATACCTGAACTGTTTGTCCAAAAGTGTCGTGTACATCAAGTAAATGTGGTGTCCAATAAGTGGTTGTTTATATGTTGTGAGCAATCAATCTCCTTCTAGCATCTATAGTTAATTTAAAGGGTGATGAAGTGGGAAGGGAAACCTACACACAGATGCCATTGTTTCAAGGATTGAACTCTTTTCTCCTGGGATTTGTGGTAAATATCCCTGATCACCCTGCATTCTGACCAGTGACCAGAGAATCAATAATACCCCCTAGACATTTTAACGAATCATTCTCAGGAATTAAAATCCACATCCCACATGTGTGGGCATCGTCCGTGAATTAAAACTCATGGTAAACATCACAATTGGTGTATTATTGTGAGCATATGAATTCAGGGAAAACCTCTCGCAGGTAAACCAAGTCACTTCAGAATGTTATAGTGTTAGTAACAGACCTAATCACTCATTAGTATGAGCTGAGTCAAGTGTTATATGAACCCATAATGGCTCAGATAAATATAGGTTTTTTTTTTGGTACAAAACTGTTCACAGGTAATATCTTGATTCTGGCAGATGCATCAGGTAGTTGGTTGTTGGGTATGAGATTTTTTTTTAAAAACTCATATTTTATATCTTATTGATGGGAATGAACCTCCAGTAGTAAGGTCTCTGGGATGGTAAACTCACATAAGATAGGCAATTCAGTGAATGTTTAGAATTCATAGTCAGTCCCATTTGATGTTTGAGGTATGGTTCTGCTACTCTGGTATTCTCTTTAAATGGTTTAAAAGTGGTGTACTCATGAACACACTACTATATTATGTATCCATAAGGTTTATGTTCCTACATATGAATCATGTGTTAATTAACTATTTTGTCATTGATTATCATTGTATTTTCATGCTTGATCTGCTTGTATAATTCATGTAATATTGAAAAGTTACCAAGGCAGCAGAGAGTGATAGACAATTTTATAGATAATTAGGACAGATAAGTTAAAAATCCCCAAAAAAAATTTTTAAGGGAAAAATTTAATCAACAAATGATTCAGTAGTACAGTAAATAATACCTGAGAGATGAATTAAACCAGGGGAAAATAGCAGTAACTAAAGTAAATGAACTAATGGTAAGGCCAAAACCACCACTTGCAAAAATGTAGACATAGTTAATGGAAGGGAAGGAATATTGTAAGAATTTGCATTATTTAGGGGCACCCTAATTTAATCCTTTTTTTCTTCATATAACATAACATGTTCTACAACACCGGTAGTAAAGTAAAGTGAATAAATGATGGATACTTAGGAAGAAAAGCCATACCGACACTTATTCTACTCCACCGGTGATATGAGTAGTATTATTAACTAACTCAGATGGCCCATATGTTAATAAATAGGGTCAACCAAAATATTCACCTGGTGATGTAAGTGAAACTGATCAACTCACTTACTGACCCAACAGAATATAAGGTATTTCTCTAAATTATCCACCCCGATTCCATTATTAATGGTAGCGGAAACAGACCGTATAGGTATGTAAAAGGTATAATTAAAGAATTAACTTAAGAAATTGGAATTTCAAATAAACTTCAGGAGATACCGGAAAAAATCTGTGCCAGTCTCTAGTCAGAGACTGAACATTTCAGAAATTGGCTCCTTAACTTTGAAATTTACAGTTTAATTCTCATTAAGTGAAATGTTCACTATGAGAAGTCCTCATCAAAAGGAGGAGAGAAACAACTTTTTAGTTAGCGATTAGCTTACGTAAAGTTATTTCAATAATTGCCTAACTAACATTAATATTCTCATAAGGGAAGAATTAAGAAGGGCAAAATAAGTAATACAATAGAGGCGCGCGACTCAATTGTATTTTCTTTGAAACTAACCGAGTAACTAAATTCTAGATAATGCTCGAAGTCTACTAATAGGTAGATGAATCAGAAATCAATCGCAAGGCGAAACAGATTTCTACATCTCAGTTCTGACTAGGATTATATGCCAGCATTAAATATGTGAAAGCAGATCGAGACTAACAGAGATTAGCTTAAATAACTGATACGAATCAGTAAAAGCAACAATTAAATAAACAACTCTTAAAATAGATGCTGTTTATAGATAGGACGAACCCTTTGACGTAAAGACAGAGGAAACGCCTAAAACTTATACAGTGAACCCATGCTAGAAAAATGGAATATAGCTGTGTAAAAACCAAGCAAATTGGAGCATATAGCTGAAGAATTGCTTGATATTTACTAGATTAGGAATTTCAATCAGGAATCCAGCTAGTAAATTATATAACAGTTCAGAGATAGACCTTAGTCAATCTAAATAAATCCAGAGTTTCCACGTATTAAACGGATGAAAACAAAACTGGAGAGAAACATTAAGAGTACCTTACCTGTTATCCTGAGGACACAACTCAGGAGACGCCAGTATGAGAGGGATATACAGATGTAACAGTAATTTTACTAAGACTAGTAACCCACATCCATAACTGGAAAGTGAACCAGCAACTTGATTATCTGGAAGACTATCACAGGAATCACAAAAAGGGGCTTTTAACTTCTCACTGAACTGATTATATATGGTAGGAGACAATACGTCTGAACCTACATAACAATGTATGTTGCTAAGTTGAAAATAGTCTAAAACCTGGAGGGAGGCAGACGACGATCAATGTACGCCAAGCGACGCACAATTGCTCGTAATTCAACACCAAAGCAACAAATACAGAGTGAAACTCAAACACATCAAGTTAGAATTACTAATAAGGATTCTAGCGTAAAATAGATCTAGGTTAGAAGGAAAAGCAGAGAGAGAGAGAGTAAGCTAAGAATTACTTCGTTTCTGATAGATTCATGTTCCCCGGAATAGTCGGTTCAGAACGGAAATCTAGAAAAGTTGGACCTTGTTTACATGTTAGACGAGATTCTCGGGAAAAACCCGCAAGAGTAAGGGACACCACTCTAATCAGTAGTTATCAAAACTGATCGGAAAATCCCATAACTCGACTAATAACCCAAACACATGATGTATTGGATGAAAATGTATTCAACAGGAACCATATTTAGCTTCCTTTAAATATCAGATCTATAGTTAAAACAAACGTCTAACTTACAGGGAGACGGGCGAGTTTAATATGCTATCAGTAGACGCAGAATTAACCGTCGGTTTTAACATAATCTCAAGATTGATAATCTAATGAGAGAGAAATCAAGCTTAATGATGATATTTCAATTGCTTCAAAAAGTCGGTTTGATGCAGACAAACTAGTACTTGAAAGTAACAAATTATCAGATAACCACTCATATTTCAAACAATAGCTGACAACAGTGGAGAGGGTGCTACACTCTTTCACTAAAAGAGAAATAATCCATTAGGGTTATGCCAGTTGTCGTGACTAGAAGAAAATGGGCGTGGCTCTGGTAGATTTTAATATAGGAAAGAAATGTAGTAAAGTAATAAGGGATGGATACTAGGGGAGTCAATGTAAAGACGGAAATTGTAGAGTACTACTCGACCATTTAATTTCTGAAAGAAATAAATGTCTTAAATTGGGGAGGCGTGTGGTATAATAAAACGTCCTTACCCTTTCCTATTTATGGACTCCCTTAAAAAATAAACAAACCCTTACAATTACTGTTTAAGTAACTTACTTAATGTAGGAGAAAATAAAACAGCGATAGACTGACCGTGGCACAGCTAAATTTATTTTGGCTTGTTTTCTCTCCCTTATCTGGCCAATCCTGGCGAGGGGGAAAACAAAGACTGAAGCGGCCATTTCTAGTCAAGAGAACAGACAAGAAAGTCGACCTTTCCCTTCGGGGAGAAGGTAGTTTGCCTTAAAAACATGATTCTATTCAAGCTATTGGTATGTTATCTACATTATTAAGATATATTTATGTATTACATAAACCAGTATGTTTAATTAAGAATTAGTTACAATTCTCTTAAACCAGGCTGGATGATGTTTACTAAGGAAACACATGTGGGCGCCACGCTGTAATTTTTCCCATGTCTTACAATTTCAAATCTATATGTTAATATCTTGTATAGGCATTATAAACTTATATCTCACTGGTAGTGCTATAATCTATGAATATTATGTGTACTGTAAAGTATCAACTCTCATGTCTGAAACACATTCTAGAGATTTTCTCAATGTAGGAGCAGACCCCTGATTCATGCTTCATAGTAAAGAACTAGTGTCTTTCAATTTCATATTCCTATGTTAAAACTTCTAGGCACTGTGAACAATATCTCACTATTTATGCTTAGAAATCTGCAAATAATCTATGTACTATAGAAAGGTGTTTTATCCATGCGGGGACATACAAATGATTACGCGTATTCCTGACTCTTAGTCAGGGGATAAAATGCTTCGCCACATCATAATCTGTAACTTGGAACTATAGTGTTAAATTTTAGTACTATCTTTTTGTTAACAGATTAGTAACCACTCCATATGAGGGTGAACATATAATCATTTCATAAAATAGTGTTAGGGACAGGCCATGTTTGAATATAAATTCATGAAGAATTAAAGTAAACGCGTGATGTAAATGCATGTTCGGATAGGATTCACTCCGCATCGCCTCACCGTAGTAGAAACAGAAGCGAAGATTGATGTGAATAAATTGCTTGCAATATTCAGAAGACTGGACCATGCGGCATAAGTTATTCTTATAAATACCCTCCGAATAATAGCAGTCATTGGCAAAACATATCACAGCGATTACTATCCTCATGTGCTGTACGCAGTGGGGGAAAACAATGGATGTTTTAGTTCATGAAGATAATTCAAAAACCTAGGCTCCCTGCATCATCATTATGATTATTATGTATGATTATCATGTACTTAATATCAGAGAAATGTACATGTATGTTTTTTTTTTTTGGTATGAGAATTTTCTTTGTTCTGATTGTTACTTTTTACTGTGGGAATATACATTTTAATGTTGCACCTTGGGATTAGAGGATGTTGATGTAAGAATACATATGTATGTCAGTACTTAAGAAGCCAATGGTGAATAGTCTTGACCTAGTGATGATTATAGTGCCGAAATGAAGACGCGGCATTAGAAACCACAGGGATTCTGTATAGGCTATTCTCTTCAAGTAATGAGAGAGACAATATCAACATGTTGGATGGACAGAATGACTTCACCCATCCAATAGTCCCAGTAACAACATAACAAAATATAAGTGAGAAAATACCTTACTCACTAGGAAGGGTCAGAATGGCTCTACTCAGCAATGAGGGACAGTGGAACATGGACACCCACTCCTTTCCCCTTCTCCCCTTGTTGTTTTGTATTTGTGTTTGTAATTGTGTTGTAAACCTTTTACCATAACACAGTAGGTTAATGCTAGTGTTGTATTCTTTGTCATCCCTTTTCTGTAGAAGAGAAGCAGGTGGTGGTTGAATTTGGTGGGACTATATCACTAACACTGGATCCTGGGTCAACAGCCATAAAGTGAATGTCCAAACCATAGTCTGGATCTAGCAATACCTCCATGTTTACTGCGGCGCTCAATAGCTCCATAGCGAGCAACAGATAAATTAGAAGACAACTGATTGGGTGAGTGATTAAGTCCTAGGTTAGTAGGAAGATCCAGGATGGACTTCAAGATCTAATAATCTACAAAGATGAAGATCAACAAAGTAACTGACAACAGTGACTCGTCAGTTATACGTTTGAGAAGTATCATCTATGGCCTCATCATTCAACAAAATCAGTGAAACTATGGGACAATCCTTCTACAAGTTATTAAAACTAACAACAGTGAGTAATCTTCAACTGTTGGTTGGATTACCAAGTTAATATCCACAATGGATAAGTCTTCGAAAGAACATCTCACAGCTGCAAAAGTCAAACATAAGGTTCCAGCCATGCAACACCAAGTTCTAGCTATGAACACCAACTCAAACAAATGGGAAGAAGACATTGAACCAATACAACCAAGGTGCCAACTGAAAACCATACCTACACCAGATTACCTCAAGGTTCCCAAACCTGAACACATAAAAAAAAGACCATATGAAAGCAGCTAGCGGAGTAAGTGCCTCTACGCATGCAACCACAGGAATCACCTGATGGCTTGCAACCCTGGATATGTGGTGGAGTCAATTTTCTTCAGTTCCATGCCTGCAGCAGAATCCTGGAATTAATTCCAGATGAACCAAATGAATAACAAGCAGAATTGTATGTCTACACTGAAAGTAAATAATGAATCAGAACTCTGTGCTGGTCCCATGTCAGCCTAAATGCCAATAACGGTGGAATAGGTTATAGACTGATGACTAGGTGGGTGAAAAATCTGTGGGAACAAAATTGAGCTTCGGATATTATAAGCCGAGACGCTGAAAGGTAGGCATCCTTTTCATCAGATATGGTGATATAGGGAAGAACCTTAGTCCAAGACCAAAGATGCATCTCCTGAAGGTATGACCAACCCAGGCCTCAATTTCACACTGACACCGAGCCTTTCGCAAAGAAGATTCTTGAATTCAGCTCCACGGAGGAGATATGTGGTGAATTTATTTCCTAAGGATTATAAGTAGTTCCGCAACCAACTTCAGTGGACATTAAACATGACTGTGAGTATTTATTGCTGTCACGGGTAAATATGGACATTAACTGCTGTGCACTGGAGAAGAATACCCATCCGCAATGCCTAAATGAACACTATAATTAATTAATTTAATTATTAGTATCAACTGTTTTCATGTGTGTTTTTTTCTTCTATGACATATAAAGAGTGTTAGTGTGTAATGAGGTATAACCAATGATGGTTAAGGTAAATAGTATTTTGACATCAACTCATTATTTTTAAATATGATAATTGTACATGGTGTCAGAAACAAAAATATATATGTTGGGTTTCTGCACCTAGACCAATGTGATTTTATCTAGGTACAATTAGTCGAGTAAGCAGAACCAATTTGTGGGTGTTGTGTTGTTTGTAATAACCTGGTTTTTTTCTGGGGTCACTGGGTACTATGTTGTAATACTGCATATCATTCCCATGCCTGTCTGAAAATGCATAGTGTTTATTACACATCTATATATGTAATTGCAGATCTTGAGTTAATACCTGAACTGTTTGTCCAAAAGTGTCGTGTACATCAAGTAAATGTGGTGTCCAATAAGTGGTTGTTTATATGTTGTGAGCAATCAATCTCCTTCTAGCATCTATAGTTAATTTAAAGGGTGATGAAGTGGGAAGGGAAACCTACACACAGATGCCATTGTTTCAAGGATTGAACTCTTTTCTCCTGGGATTTGTGGTAAATATCCCTGATCACCCTGCATTCTGACCAGTGACCAGAGAATCAATAATACCCCCTAGACATTTTAACGAATCATTCTCAGGAATTAAAATCCACATCCCACATGTGTGGGCATCGTCCGTGAATTAAAACTCATGGTAAACATCACAATTGGTGTATTATTGTGAGTATATGAATTCAGGGAAAACCTCTCGCAGGTAAACCAAGTCACTTCAGAATGTTATAGTGTTAGTAACAGACCTAATCACTCATTAGTATGAGCTGAGTCAAGTGTTATATGAACCCATAATGGCTCAGATAAATATAGGTTTTTTTTTGGTACAAAACTGTTCACAGGTAATATCTTGATTCTGGCAGATGCATCAGGTAGTTGGTTGTTGGGTATGAGATTTTTTTTTTAAAACTCATATTTTATATCTTATTGATGGGAATGAACCTCCAGTAGTAAGGTCTCTGGGATGGTAAACTCACATAAGATAGGCAATTCAGTGAATGTTTAGAATTCATAGTCAGTCCCATTTGATGTTTGAGGTATGGTTCTGCTACTCTGGTATTCTCTTTAAATGGTTTAAAAGTGGTGTACTCATGAACACACTACTATATTATGTATCCATAAGGTTTATGTTCCTACATATGAATCATGTGTTAATTAACTATTTTGTCATTGATTATCATTGTATTTTCATGCTTGATCTGCTTGTATAATTCATGTAATATTGAAAAGTTACCAAGGCAGCAGAGAGTGATAGACAATTTTATAGATAATTAGGACAGATAAGTTAAAAATCCCCAAAAAAAAATTTTAAGGGAAAAATTTAATCAACAAATGATTCAGTAGTACAGTAAATAATACCTGAGAGATGAATTAAACCAGGGGAAAATAGCAGTAACTAAAGTAAATGAACTAATGGTAAGGCCAAAACCACCACTTGCAAAAATGTAGACATAGTTAATGGAAGGGAAGGAATATTGTAAGAATTTGCATTATTTAGGGGCACCCTAATTTAATCCTTTTTTTTTTCATATAACATAACATGTTCTACAACACCGGTAGTAAAGTAAAGTGAATAAATGATGGATACTTAGGAAGAAAAGCCATACCGACACTTATTCTACTCCACCGGTGATATGAGTAGTATTATTAACTAACTCAGATGGCCCATATGTTAATAAATAGGGTCAACCAAAATATTCACCTGGTGATGTAAGTGAAACTGATCAACTCACTTACTGACCCAACAGAATATAAGGTATTTCTCTAAATTATCCACCCCGATTCCATTATTAATGGTAGCGGAAACAGACCGTATAGGTATGTAAAAGGTATAATTAAAGAATTAACTTAAGAAATTGGAATTTCAAATAAACTTCAGGAGATACCGGAAAAAATCTGTGCCAGTCTCTAGTCAGAGACTGAACATTTCAGAAATTGGCTCCTTAACTTTGAAATTTACAGTTTAATTCTCATTAAGTGAAATGTTCACTATGAGAAGTCCTCATCAAAAGGAGGAGAGAAACAACTTTTTAGTTAGCGATTAGCTTACGTAAAGTTATTTCAATAATTGCCTAACTAACATTAATATTCTCATAAGGGAAGAATTAAGAAGGGCAAAATAAGTAATACAATAGAGGCGCGCGACTCAATTGTATTTTCTTTGAAACTAACCGAGTAACTAAATTCTAGATAATGCTCGAAGTCTACTAATAGGTAGATGAATCAGAAATCAATCGCAAGGCGAAACAGATTTCTACATCTCAGTTCTGACTAGGATTATATGCCAGCATTAAATATGTGAAAGCAGATCGAGACTAACAGAGATTAGCTTAAATAACTGATACGAATCAGTAAAAGCAACAATTAAATAAACAACTCTTAAAATAGATGCTGTTTATAGATAGGACGAACCCTTTGACGTAAAGACAGAGGAAACGCCTAAAACTTATACAGTGAACCCATGCTAGAAAAATGGAATATAGCTGTGTAAAAACCAAGCAAATTGGAGCATATAGCTGAAGAATTGCTTGATATTTACTAGATTAGGAATTTCAATCAGGAATCCAGCTAGTAAATTATATAACAGTTCAGAGATAGACCTTAGTCAATCTAAATAAATCCAGAGTTTCCACGTATTAAACGGATGAAAACAAAACTGGAGAGAAACATTAAGAGTACCTTACCTGTTATCCTGAGGACACAACTCAGGAGACGCCAGTATGAGAGGGATATACAGATGTAACAGTAATTTTACTAAGACTAGTAACCCACATCCATAACTGGAAAGTGAACCAGCAACTTGATTATCTGGAAGACTATCACAGGAATCACAAAAAGGGGCTTTTAACTTCTCACTGAACTGATTATATATGGTAGGAGACAATACGTCTGAACCTACATAACAATGTATGTTGCTAAGTTGAAAATAGTCTAAAACCTGGAGGGAGGCAGACGACGATCAATGTACGCCAAGCGACGCACAATTGCTCGTAATTCAACACCAAAGCAACAAATACAGAGTGAAACTCAAACACATCAAGTTAGAATTACTAATAAGGATTCTAGCGTAAAATAGATCTAGGTTAGAAGGAAAAGCAGAGAGAGAGAGTAAGCTAAGAATTACTTCGTTTCTGATAGATTCATGTTCCCCGGAATAGTCGGTTCAGAACGGAAATCTAGAAAAGTTGGACCTTGTTTACATGTTAGACGAGATTCTCGGGAAAAACCCGCAAGAGTAAGGGACACCACGCTAATCAGTAGTTATCAAAACTGATCGGAAAATCCCATAACTCGACTAATAACCCAAACACATGATGTATTGGATGAAAATGTATTCAACAGGAACCATATTTAGCTTCCTTTAAATATCAGATCTATAGCTAAAACAAACGTCTAACTTACAGGGAGACGGGCGAGTTTAATATGCTATCAGTAGACGCAGAATTAACCGTCGGTTTTAACATAATCTCAAGATTGATAATCTAATGAGAGAGAAATCAAGCTTAATGATGATATTTCAATTGCTTCAAAAAGTCGGTTTGATGCAGACAAACTAGTACTTGAAAGTAACAAATTATCAGATAACCACTCATATTTCAAACAATAGCTGACAACAGTGGAGAGGGTGCTACACTCTTTCACTAAAAGAGAAATAATCCATTAGGGTTATGCCAGTTGTCGTGACTAGAAGAAAATGGGCGTGGCTCTGGTAGATTTTAATATAGGAAAGAAATGTAGTAAAGTAATAAGGGATGGATACTAGGGGAGTCAATGTAAAGACGGAAATTGTAGAGTACTACTCGACCATTTAATTTCTGAAAGAAATAAATGTCTTAAATTGGGGAGGCGTGTGGTATAATAAAACGTCCTTACCCTTTCCTATTTATGGACTCCCTTAAAAAATAAACAAACCCTTACAATTACTGTTTAAGTAACTTACTTAATGTAGGAGAAAATAAAACAGCGATAGACTGACCGTGGCACAGCTAAATTTATTTTGGCTTGTTTTCTCTCCCTTATCTGGCCAATCCTGGCGAGGGGGAAAACAAAGACTGAAGCGGCCATTTCTAGTCAAGAGAACAGACAAGAAAGTCGACCTTTCCCTTCGGGGAGAAGGTAGTTTGCCTTAAAAACATGATTCTATTCAAGCTATTGGTATGTTATCTACATTATTAAGATATATTTATGTATTACATAAACCAGTATGTTTAATTAAGAATTAGTTACAATTCTCTTAAACCAGGCTGGATGATGTTTACTAAGGAAACACATGTGGGCGCCACGCTGTAATTTTTCCCATGTCTTACAATTTCAAATCTATATGTTAATATCTTGTATAGGCATTATAAACTTATATCTCACTGGTAGTGCTATAATCTATGAATATTATGTGTACTGTAAAGTATCAACTCTCATGTCTGAAACACATTCTAGAGATTTTCTCAATGTAGGAGCAGACCCCTGATTCATGCTTCATAGTAAAGAACTAGTGTCTTTCAATTTCATATTCCTATGTTAAAACTTCTAGGCACTGTGAACAATATCTCACTATTTATGCTTAGAAATCTGCAAATAATCTATGTACTATAGAAAGGTGTTTTATCCATGCGGGGACATACAAATGATTACGCGTATTCCTGACTCTTAGTCAGGGGATAAAATGCTTCGCCACATCATAATCTGTAACTTGGAACTATAGTGTTAAATTTTAGTACTATCTTTTTGTTAACAGATTAGTAACCACTCCATATGAGGGTGAACATATAATCATTTCATAAAATAGTGTTAGGGACAGGCCATGTTTGAATATAAATTCATGAAGAATTAAAGTAAACGCGTGATGTAAATGCATGTTCGGATAGGATTCACTCCGCATCGCCTCACCGTAGTAGAAACAGAAGCGAAGATTGATGTGAATAAATTGCTTGCAATATTCAGAAGACTGGACCATGCGGCATAAGTTATTCTTATAAATACCCTCCGAATAATAGCAGTCATTGGCAAAACATATCACAGCGATTACTATCCTCATGTGCTGTACGCAGTGGAAGAAAACAATGGATGTTTTAGTTCATGAAGATAATTCAAAAACCTAGGCTCCCTGCATCATCATTATGATTATTATGTATGATTATCATGTACTTAATATCAGAGAAATGTACATGTATGTTTTTTTTTTTTTGGTATGAGAATTTTCTTTGTTCTGATTGTTACTTTTTACTGTGGGAATATACATTTTAATGTTGCACCTTGGGATTAGAGGATGTTGATGTAAGAATACATATGTATGTCAGTACTTAAGAAGCCAATGGTGAATAGTCTTGACCTAGTGATGATTATAGTGCCGAAATGAAGACGCGGCATTAGAAACCACAGGGATTCTGTATAGGCTATTCTCTTCAAGTAATGAGAGAGACAATATCAACATGTTGGATGGACAGAATGACTTCACCCATCCAATAGTCCCAGTAACAACAGAACAAAATATAAGTGAGAAAATACCTTACTCACTAGGAAGGGCCAGAATGGCTCTACTCAGCAATGAGGGACAGTGGAACATGGACACCTACTCCTTTCCCCTTCTCCCCTTGTTGTTTTGTATTTGTGTTTGTAATTGTGTTGTAAACCTTTTACCATAACACAGTAGGTTAATGCTAGTGTTGTATTCTTTGTCATCCCTTTTCTGTAGAAGAGAAGCAGGTGGTGGTTGAATTTGGTGGGACTATATCACTAACACTGGATCCTGGGTCAACAGCCATAAAGTGAATGTCCAAACCATAGTCTGGATCTAGCAATACCTCCATGTTTACTGCGGCGCTCAATAGCTCCATAGCGAGCAACAGATAAATTAGAAGACAACTGATTGGGTGAGTGATTAAGTCCTAGGTTAGTAGGAAGATCCAGGATGGACTTCAAGATCTAATAATCTACAAAGATGAAGATCAACAAAGTAACTGACAACAGTGACTCGTCAGTTATACGTTTGAGAAGTATCATCTATGGCCTCATCATTCAACAAAATCAGTGAAACTATGGGACAATCCTTCTACAAGTTATTAAAACTAACAACAGTGAGTAATCTTCAACTGTTGGTTGGATTACCAAGTTAATATCCACAATGGATAAGTCTTCGAAAGAACATCTCACAGCTGCAAAAGTCAAACATAAGGTTCCAGCCATGCAACACCAAGTTCTAGCTATGAACACCAACTCAAACAAATGGGAAGAAGACATTGAACCAATACAACCAAGGTGCCAACTGAAAACCATACCTACACCAGATTACCTCAAGGTTCCCAAACCTGAACACATAAAAAAAGACCATATGAAAGCAGCTAGCGGAGTAAGTGCCTCTACGCATGCAACCACAGGAATCACCTGATGGCTTGCAACCCTGGATATGTGGTGGAGTCAATTTTCTTCAGTTCCATGCCTGCAGCAGAATCCTGGAATTAATTCCAGATGAACCAAATGAATAACAAGCAGAATTGTATGTCTACACTGAAAGTAAATAATGAATCAGAACTCTGTGCTGGTCCCATGTCAGCCTAAATGCCAATAACGGTGGAATAGGTTATAGACTGATGACTAGGTGGGTGAAAAATCTGTGGGAACAAAATTGAGCTTCGGATATTATAAGCCGAGACGCTGAAAGGTAGGCATCCTTTTCATCAGATATGGTGATATAGGGAAGAACCTTAGTCCAAGACCAAAGATGCATCTCCTGAAGGTATGACCAACCCAGGCCTCAATTTCACACTGACACCGAGCCGTTCGCAAAGAAGAT
Organism: Cepaea hortensis; assembly: GCA_963921405.1. Taxonomy (NCBI): domain Eukaryota; kingdom Metazoa; phylum Mollusca; class Gastropoda; order Stylommatophora; family Helicidae; genus Cepaea; species Cepaea hortensis. The sequence continues at coordinate 53,165,465 of OY992891.1, forward strand.
TCTTGAATTCAGCTCCACGGAGGAGATATGTGGTGAATTTATTTCCTAAGGATTATAAGTAGTTCCGCAACCAACTTCAGTGGACATTAAACATGACTGTGAGTATTTATTGCTGTCACGGGTAAATATGGACATTAACTGCTGTGCACTGGAGAAGAATACCCATCCGCAATGCCTAAATGAACACTATAATTAATTAATTTAATTATTAGTATCAACTGTTTTCATGTGTGTTTTTTTCTTCTATGACATATAAAGAGTGTTAGTGTGTAATGAGGTATAACCAATGATGGTTAAGGTAAATAGTATTTTGACATCAACTCATTATTTTTAAATATGATAATTGTACATGGTGTCAGAAACAAAAATATATATGTTGGGTTTCTGCACCTAGACAAATGTGATTTTATCTAGGTACAATGAGTCGAGTAAGCAGAACCAATTTGTGGGTGTTGTGTTGTTTGTAATAACCTGGTTTTTTTCTGGGGTCACTGGGTACTATGTTGTAATACTGCATATCATTCCCATGCCTGTCTGAAAATGCATAGTGTTTATTACACATCTATATATGTAATTGCAGATCTTGAGTTAATACCTGAACTGTTTGTCCAAAAGTGTCGTGTACATCAAGTAAATGTGGTGTCCAATAAGTGGTTGTTTATATGTTGTGAGCAATCAATCTCCTTCTAGCATCTATAGTTAATTTAAAGGGTGATGAAGTGGGAAGGGAAACCTACACACAGATGCCATTGTTTCAAGGATTGAACTCTTTTCTCCTGGGATTTGTGGTAAATATCCCTGATCACCCTGCATTCTGACCAGTGACCAGAGAATCAATAATACCCCCTAGACATTTTAACGAATCATTCTCAGGAATTAAAATCCACATCCCACATGTGTGGGCATCGTCCGTGAATTAAAACTCATGGTAAACATCACAATTGGTGTATTATTGTGAGTATATGAATTCAGGGAAAACCTCTCGCAGGTAAACCAAGTCACTTCAGAATGTTATAGTGTTAGTAACAGACCTAATCACTCATTAGTATGAGCTGAGTCAAGTGTTATATGAACCCATAATGGCTCAGATAAATATAGGTTTTTTTTTTGGTACAAAACTGTTCACAGGTAATATCTTGATTCTGGCAGATGCATCAGGTAGTTGGTTGTTGGGTATGAGATTTTTTTTTAAAAACTCATATTTTATATCTTATTGATGGGAATGAACCTCCAGTAGTAAGGTCTCTGGGATGGTAAACTCACATAAGATAGGCAATTCAGTGAATGTTTAGAATTCATAGTCAGTCCCATTTGATGTTTGAGGTATGGTTCTGCTACTCTGGTATTCTCTTTAAATGGTTTAAAAGTGGTGTACTCATGAACACACTACTATATTATGTATCCATAAGGTTTATGTTCCTACATATGAATCATGTGTTAATTAACTATTTTGTCATTGATTATCATTGTATTTTCATGCTTGATCTGCTTGTATAATTCATGTAATATTGAAAAGTTACCAAGGCAGCAGAGAGTGATAGACAATTTTATAGATAATTAGGACAGATAAGTTAAAAATCCCCAAAAAAATTTTTTAAGGGAAAAATTTAATCAACAAATGATTCAGTAGTACAGTAAATAATACCTGAGAGATGAATTAAACCAGGGGAAAATAGCAGTAACTAAAGTAAATGAACTAATGGTAAGGCCAAAACCACCACTTGCAAAAATGTAGACATAGTTAATGGAAGGGAAGGAATATTGTAAGAATTTGCATTATTTAGGGGCACCCTAATTTAATCCTTTTTTTTTTTCATATAACATAACATGTTCTACAACACCGGTAGTAAAGTAAAGTGAATAAATGATGGATACTTAGGAAGAAAAGCCATACCGACACTTATTCTACTCCACCGGTGATATGAGTAGTATTATTAACTAACTCAGATGGCCCATATGTTAATAAATAGGGTCAACCAAAATATTCACCTGGTGATGTAAGTGAAACTGATCAACTCACTTACTGACCCAACAGAATATAAGGTATTTCTCTAAATTATCCACCCCGATTCCATTATTAATGGTAGCGGAAACAGACCGTATAGGTATGTAAAAGGTATAATTAAAGAATTAACTTAAGAAATTGGAATTTCAAATAAACTTCAGGAGATACCGGAAAAAATCTGTGCCAGTCTCTAGTCAGAGACTGAACATTTCAGAAATTGGCTCCTTAACTTTGAAATTTACAGTTTAATTCTCATTAAGTGAAATGTTCACTATGAGAAGTCCTCATCAAAAGGAGGAGAGAAACAACTTTTTAGTTAGCGATTAGCTTACGTAAAGTTATTTCAATAATTGCCTAACTAACATTAATATTCTCATAAGGGAAGAATTAAGAAGGGCAAAATAAGTAATACAATAGAGGCGCGCGACTCAATTGTATTTTCTTTGAAACTAACCGAGTAACTAAATTCTAGATAATGCTCGAAGTCTACTAATAGGTAGATGAATCAGAAATCAATCGCAAGGCGAAACAGATTTCTACATCTCAGTTCTGACTAGGATTATATGCCAGCATTAAATATGTGAAAGCAGATCGAGACTAACAGAGATTAGCTTAAATAACTGATACGAATCAGTAAAAGCAACAATTAAATAAACAACTCTTAAAATAGATGCTGTTTATAGATAGGACGAACCCTTTGACGTAAAGACAGAGGAAACGCCTAAAACTTATACAGTGAACCCATGCTAGAAAAATGGAATATAGCTGTGTAAAAACCAAGCAAATTGGAGCATATAGCTGAAGAATTGCTTGATATTTACTAGATTAGGAATTTCAATCAGGAATCCAGCTAGTAAATTATATAACAGTTCAGAGATAGACCTTAGTCAATCTAAATAAATCCAGAGTTTCCACGTATTAAACGGATGAAAACAAAACTGGAGAGAAACATTAAGAGTACCTTACCTGTTATCCTGAGGACACAACTCAGGAGACGCCAGTATGAGAGGGATATACAGATGTAACAGTAATTTTACTAAGACTAGTAACCCACATCCATAACTGGAAAGTGAACCAGCAACTTGATTATCTGGAAGACTATCACAGGAATCACAAAAAGGGGCTTTTAACTTCTCACTGAACTGATTATATATGGTAGGAGACAATACGTCTGAACCTACATAACAATGTATGTTGCTAAGTTGAAAATAGTCTAAAACCTGGAGGGAGGCAGACGACGATCAATGTACGCCAAGCGACGCACAATTGCTCGTAATTCAACACCAAAGCAACAAATACAGAGTGAAACTCAAACACATCAAGTTAGAATTACTAATAAGGATTCTAGCGTAAAATAGATCTAGGTTAGAAGGAAAAGCAGAGAGAGAGAGTAAGCTAAGAATTACTTCGTTTCTGATAGATTCATGTTCCCCGGAATAGTCGGTTCAGAACGGAAATCTAGAAAAGTTGGACCTTGTTTACATGTTAGACGAGATTCTCGGGAAAAACCCGCAAGAGTAAGGGACACCACGCTAATCAGTAGTTATCAAAACTGATCGGAAAATCCCATAACTCGACTAATAACCCAAACACATGATGTATTGGATGAAAATGTATTCAACAGGAACCATATTTAGCTTCCTTTAAATATCAGATCTATAGCTAAAACAAACGTCTAACTTACAGGGAGACGGGCGAGTTTAATATGCTATCAGTAGACGCAGAATTAACCGTCGGTTTTAACATAATCTCAAGATTGATAATCTAATGAGAGAGAAATCAAGCTTAATGATGATATTTCAATTGCTTCAAAAAGTCGGTTTGATGCAGACAAACTAGTACTTGAAAGTAACAAATTATCAGATAACCACTCATATTTCAAACAATAGCTGACAACAGTGGAGAGGGTGCTACACTCTTTCACTAAAAGAGAAATAATCCATTAGGGTTATGCCAGTTGTCGTGACTAGAAGAAAATGGGCGTGGCTCTGGTAGATTTTAATATAGGAAAGAAATGTAGTAAAGTAATAAGGGATGGATACTAGGGGAGTCAATGTAAAGACGGAAATTGTAGAGTACTACTCGACCATTTAATTTCTGAAAGAAATAAATGTCTTAAATTGGGGAGGCGTGTGGTATAATAAAACGTCCTTACCCTTTCCTATTTATGGACTCCCTTAAAAAATAAACAAACCCTTACAATTACTGTTTAAGTAACTTACTTAATGTAGGAGAAAATAAAACAGCGATAGACTGACCGTGGCACAGCTAAATTTATTTTGGCTTGTTTTCTCTCCCTTATCTGGCCAATCCTGGCGAGGGGGAAAACAAAGACTGAAGCGGCCATTTCTAGTCAAGAGAACAGACAAGAAAGTCGACCTTTCCCTTCGGGGAGAAGGTAGTTTGCCTTAAAAACATGATTCTATTCAAGCTATTGGTATGTTATCTACATTATTAAGATATATTTATGTATTACATAAACCAGTATGTTTAATTAAGAATTAGTTACAATTCTCTTAAACCAGGCTGGATGATATTTACTAAGGAAACACATGTGGGCGCCACGCTGTAATTTTTCCCATGTCTTACAATTTCAAATCTATATGTTAATATCTTGTATAGGCATTATAAACTTATATCTCACTGGTAGTGCTATAATCTATGAATATTATGTGTACTGTAAAGTATCAACTCTCATGTCTGAAACACATTCTAGAGATTTTCTCAATGTAGGAGCAGACCCCTGATTCATGCTTCATAGTAAAGAACTAGTGTCTTTCAATTTCATATTCCTATGTTAAAACTTCTAGGCACTGTGAACAATATCTCACTATTTATGCTTAGAAATCTGCAAATAATCTATGTACTATAGAAAGGTGTTTTATCCATGCGGGGACATACAAATGATTACGCGTATTCCTGACTCTTAGTCAGGGGATAAAATGCTTCGCCACATCATAATCTGTAACTTGGAACTATAGTGTTAAATTTTAGTACTATCTTTTTGTTAACAGATTAGTAACCACTCCATATGAGGGTGAACATATAATCATTTCATAAAATAGTGTTAGGGACAGGCCATGTTTGAATATAAATTCATGAAGAATTAAAGTAAACGCGTGATGTAAATGCATGTTCGGATAGGATTCACTCCGCATCGCCTCACCGTAGTAGAAACAGAAGCGAAGATTGATGTGAATAAATTGCTTGCAATATTCAGAAGACTGGACCATGCGGCATAAGTTATTCTTATAAATACCCTCCGAATAATAGCAGTCATTGGCAAAACATATCACAGCGATTACTATCCTCATGTGCTGTACGCAGTGGAAGAAAACAATGGATGTTTTAGTTCATGAAGATAATTCAAAAACCTAGGCTCCCTGCATCATCATTATGATTATTATGTATGATTATCATGTACTTAATATCAGAGAAATGTACATGTATGTTTTTTTTTTTTGGTATGAGAATTTTCTTTGTTCTGATTGTTACTTTTTACTGTGGGAATATACATTTTAATGTTGCACCTTGGGATTAGAGGATGTTGATGTAAGAATACATATGTATGTCAGTACTTAAGAAGCCAATGGTGAATAGTCTTGACCTAGTGATGATTATAGTGCCGAAATGAAGACGCGGCATTAGAAACCACAGGGATTCTGTATAGGCTATTCTCTTCAAGTAATGAGAGAGACAATATCAACATGTTGGATGGACAGAATGACTTCACCCATCCAATAGTCCCAGTAACAACAGAACAAAATATAAGTGAGAAAATACCTTACTCACTAGGAAGGGCCAGAATGGCTCTACTCAGCAATGAGGGACAGTGGAACATGGACACCTACTCCTTTCCCCTTCTCCCCTTGTTGTTTTGTATTTGTGTTTGTAATTGTGTTGTAAACCTTTTACCATAACACAGTAGGTTAATGCTAGTGTTGTATTCTTTGTCATCCCTTTTCTGTAGAAGAGAAGCAGGTGGTGGTTGAATTTGGTGGGACTATATCACTAACAAATCGCAAGTGATAAGGGAGACATAAGAAGCATGTATGAAGGAATAAAGAAAGCCTGTGGTCCAGTGATCAAAAGAAGTGCACCATTGAAAACCTTGACTGGAGAAGTCATCACTGATAAGAAACAGCAGATGGACAGATGGGTAGAGCACTATTTGGAGCTTTACTCAAGTGAGACCAAACTAGCGGATAATGCCCTCAACGCCATAGAGGCTCTACCAACTCTTGACCACCTGGACACACTTCCCACCATAACAGAAGTTAAGTGTGCTATAAATGAACTTGCATCTGGCAAGGCTCCAGGTAAGGATGGGATTCCAATAGAGGTTATCAGGAGTGGGCAAGACACACTCACTATACAGATCCACCAGCTAATAGAGCTATGCTGGCGTGAAGGACAAGTCCCACAGGATTTCAAAGATTCAAGCATCATAACACTGTACAAGAACAAGGGCGATCGGAGCGACTGCAACAACTATAGGGGTATCTCACTTCTGTGTATTGTTGGAAAAGTATTTGCCAGAATTGTTCTGCGCAGACTTCAAGTCCTAGGAGATCAAGTCTACCCCGAATCACAGTGTGGCTTTCGACAGAACCGGTCTACCACTGATATGATATTCTCATTGCGACAAATGCAAGAAAAATGCCGTGAACAGAATCAACCACTGTTTATTGCCTTCATCGACCTCACAAAGGCATTTGATTTGGTCAGTCGTGAGGGTCTGTTCAAGGCACTAAAGAAGATTGGCTGCCCACCAACTCTTCTGTCCATTGTGGAATCGTTCCACACAGGCATGAAGGGTATAATAAAGTTTGATGGTGCAACTTCTGAAGAATTTGAAATCAAGAGTGGAGTTAAGCAAGGTTGTGTACTAGCTCCCACCCTCTTTGGAATATACTTTTCACTTCTACTGAAATATGCATTTCGTGATCAGGATGGTGGTATATACATTCACTCACGCTCAGATGGCGGCCTCTACAATGCTCAGAGATTGAAGGCTAAGACCAAAATTAGGAGGGTACTGATCAGAGAGTTGCTTTTTGCAGATGATGCTGCAGTTACGACCCACTCTGAGGAAGAATTGCAATGTCTACTATCTGCATTCTCCAATGCTTGTTCTGAATTTGGTTTAACAATTAGCAAAAAGAAGACACAGATTATGTCACAAGGTGCACATGGGGTACCATCAATCTTTATTGACGACGCCGAACTAGAGATAGTAGACCATTTTACATATCTAGGATCGGTGGTAAATAGCAAATTATCCCTAGATCAGGAAATCAACATCCGGATTGGTAAGGCAGCAACAACAATGAACAGGTTAAGAAAAAGAGTCTGGGAGAACAGGAAGCTTACTGCCAAAACAAAAGTCCTTGTCTATCAAGCCTGTGTCCTTAGTACTCTTCTCTATGGCAGTGAAACCTGGACAACTTACTCACACCAAGAGAACAATTTAAACAGCTTTCATATGCGGTGTCTGCGAAGAATTCTTGGTATTAAGTGGCAAGACAAAATCACAAATACTGAAGTATTGGAAAGATCAGGTTGTGTGACAGTTTATTCCATGCTCAGTCTTCGTAGACTTAGATGGATAGGACATCTTAGGCGGATGGATGATGGTAGAATACCAAAGGATATCTTTTTTGGTGAATTACAGATGGGTAAGAGATCTCAGGGTCGGCCTCTACTACGATACAAAGATGTGTGTAAGCGGGACATGATTGATACAGGCATTGATAATGCACATTGGGAGCAAGTCGCCGCTGAACGTGTTGCATGGAGGGCAAATATCAGAAATGGAATAAAGTCAAAGGAGAAAATTATTGCAGAAAAGTCACACACCAAGCGTTTGAGACGTAAGATGGTGCATGATGGTGGAAATGACCACGTGTTCACATGCACCCACTGTGAACGGACATTTACAGCGCAAATTGGCCTTATCAGTCACACTCGCTACCGCCATAGTTAAAAGTTATTATGCCTTTTTAAAGCACAAACTATCGTCTGTCAAGACGGCAAGGTGCCAATGTATATCACTAACACTGGATCCTGGGTCAACAGCCATAAAGTGAATGTCCAAACCATAGTCTGGATCTAGCAATACCTCCATGTTTACTGCGGCGCTCAATAGCTCCATAGCGAGCAACAGATAAATTAGAAGACAACTGATTGGGTGAGTGATTAAGTCCTAGGTTAGTAGGAAGATCCAGGATGGACTTCAAGATCTAATAATCTACAAAGATGAAGATCAACAAAGTAACTGACAACAGTGACTCGTCAGTTATACGTTTGAGAAGTATCATCTATGGCCTCATCATTCAACAAAATCAGTGAAACTATGGGACAATCCTTCTACAAGTTATTAAAACTAACAACAGTGAGTAATCTTCAACTGTTGGTTGGATTACCAAGTTAATATCCACAATGGATAAGTCTTCGAAAGAACATCTCACAGCTGCAAAAGTCAAACATAAGGTTCCAGCCATGCAACACCAAGTTCTAGCTATGAACACCAACTCAAACAAATGGGAAGAAGACATTGAACCAATACAACCAAGGTGCCAACTGAAAACCATACCTACACCAGATTACCTCAAGGTTCCCAAACCTGAACACATAAAAAAAGACCATATGAAAGCAGCTAGCGGAGTAAGTGCCTCTACGCATGCAACCACAGGAATCACCTGATGGCTTGCAACCCTGGATATGTGGTGGAGTCAATTTTCTTCAGTTCCATGCCTGCAGCAGAATCCTGGAATTAATTCCAGATGAACCAAATGAATAACAAGCAGAATTGTATGTCTACACTGAAAGTAAATAATGAATCAGAACTCTGTGCTGGTCCCATGTCAGCCTAAATGCCAATAACGGTGGAATAGGTTATAGACTGATGACTAGGTGGGTGAAAAATCTGTGGGAACAAAATTGAGCTTCGGATATTATAAGCCGAGACGCTGAAAGGTAGGCATCCTTTTCATCAGATATGGTGATATAGGGAAGAACCTTAGTCCAAGACCAAAGATGCATCTCCTGAAGGTATGACCAACCCAGGCCTCAATTTCACACTGACACCGAGCCGTTCGCAAAGAAGATTCTTGAATTCAGCTCCACGGAGGAGATATGTGGTGAATTTATTTCCTAAGGATTATAAGTAGTTCCGCAACCAACTTCAGTGGACATTAAACATGACTGTGAGTATTTATTGCTGTCACGGGTAAATATGGACATTAACTGCTGTGCACTGGAGAAGAATACCCATCCGCAATGCCTAAATGAACACTATAATTAATTAATTTAATTATTAGTATCAACTGTTTTCATGTGTGTTTTTTTCTTCTATGACATATAAAGAGTGTTAGTGTGTAATGAGGTATAACCAATGATGGTTAAGGTAAATAGTATTTTGACATCAACTCATTATTTTTAAATATGATAATTGTACATGGTGTCAGAAACAAAAATATATATGTTGGGTTTCTGCACCTAGACAAATGTGATTTTATCTAGGTACAATGAGTCGAGTAAGCAGAACCAATTTGTGGGTGTTGTGTTGTTTGTAATAACCTGGTTTTTTTCTGGGGTCACTGGGTACTATGTTGTAATACTGCATATCATTCCCATGCCTGTCTGAAAATGCATAGTGTTTATTACACATCTATATATGTAATTGCAGATCTTGAGTTAATACCTGAACTGTTTGTCCAAAAGTGTCGTGTACATCAAGTAAATGTGGTGTCCAATAAGTGGTTGTTTATATGTTGTGAGCAATCAATCTCCTTCTAGCATCTATAGTTAATTTAAAGGGTGATGAAGTGGGAAGGGAAACCTACACACAGATGCCATTGTTTCAAGGATTGAACTCTTTTCTCCTGGGATTTGTGGTAAATATCCCTGATCACCCTGCATTCTGACCAGTGACCAGAGAATCAATAATACCCCCTAGACATTTTAACGAATCATTCTCAGGAATTAAAATCCACATCCCACATGTGTGGGCATCGTCCGTGAATTAAAACTCATGGTAAACATCACAATTGGTGTATTATTGTGAGTATATGAATTCAGGGAAAACCTCTCGCAGGTAAACCAAGTCACTTCAGAATGTTATAGTGTTAGTAACAGACCTAATCACTCATTAGTATGAGCTGAGTCAAGTGTTATATGAACCCATAATGGCTCAGATAAATATAGGTTTTTTTTTTGGTACAAAACTGTTCACAGGTAATATCTTGATTCTGGCAGATGCATCAGGTAGTTGGTTGTTGGGTATGAGATTTTTTTTTAAAAACTCATATTTTATATCTTATTGATGGGAATGAACCTCCAGTAGTAAGGTCTCTGGGATGGTAAACTCACATAAGATAGGCAATTCAGTGAATGTTTAGAATTCATAGTCAGTCCCATTTGATGTTTGAGGTATGGTTCTGCTACTCTGGTATTCTCTTTAAATGGTTTAAAAGTGGTGTACTCATGAACACACTACTATATTATGTATCCATAAGGTTTATGTTCCTACATATGAATCATGTGTTAATTAACTATTTTGTCATTGATTATCATTGTATTTTCATGCTTGATCTGCTTGTATAATTCATGTAATATTGAAAAGTTACCAAGGCAGCAGAGAGTGATAGACAATTTTATAGATAATTAGGACAGATAAGTTAAAAATCCCCAAAAAAATTTTTTAAGGGAAAAATTTAATCAACAAATGATTCAGTAGTACAGTAAATAATACCTGAGAGATGAATTAAACCAGGGGAAAATAGCAGTAACTAAAGTAAATGAACTAATGGTAAGGCCAAAACCACCACTTGCAAAAATGTAGACATAGTTAATGGAAGGGAAGGAATATTGTAAGAATTTGCATTATTTAGGGGCACCCTAATTTAATCCTTTTTTTTTTTCATATAACATAACATGTTCTACAACACCGGTAGTAAAGTAAAGTGAATAAATGATGGATACTTAGGAAGAAAAGCCATACCGACACTTATTCTACTCCACCGGTGATATGAGTAGTATTATTAACTAACTCAGATGGCCCATATGTTAATAAATAGGGTCAACCAAAATATTCACCTGGTGATGTAAGTGAAACTGATCATCTCACTTACTGACCCAACAGAATATAAGGTATTTCTCTAAATTATCCACCCCGATTCCATTATTAATGGTAGCGGAAACAGACCGTATAGGTATGTAAAAGGTATAATTAAAGAATTAACTTAAGAAATTGGAATTTCAAATAAACTTCAGGAGATACCGGAAAAAATCTGTGCCAGTCTCTAGTCAGAGACTGAACATTTCAGAAATTGGCTCCTTAACTTTGAAATTTACAGTTTAATTCTCATTAAGTGAAATGTTCACTATGAGAAGTCCTCATCAAAAGGAGGAGAGAAACAACTTTTTAGTTAGCGATTAGCTTACGTAAAGTTATTTCAATAATTGCCTAACTAACATTAATATTCTCATAAGGGAAGAATTAAGAAGGGCAAAATAAGTAATACAATAGAGGCGCGCGACTCAATTGTATTTTCTTTGAAACTAACCGAGTAACTAAATTCTAGATAATGCTCGAAGTCTACTAATAGGTAGATGAATCAGAAATCAATCGCAAGGCGAAACAGATTTCTACATCTCAGTTCTGGCTAGGATTATATGCCAACATTAAATATGTGAAAGCAGATCCAGACTAACAGAGATTAGCTTAAATAACTGATACGAATCAGTAAAAGCAACAATTAAATAAACAACTCTTAAAATAGATGCTGTTTATAGATAGGACGAACCCTTTGACGTAAAGACAGAGGAAACGCCTAAAACTTATACAGTGAACCCATGCTAGAAAAATGGAATATAGCTGTGTAAAAACCAAGCAAACTGGAGCATATAGCTGAAGAATTGCTTGATATTTACTAGATTAGGAATTTCAATCAGGAATCCAGCTAGTAAATTATATAACATTTCAGAGATAGACCTTAGTCAATCTAAATAAATCCAGAGTTTCCACGTATTAAACGGATGAAAACAAAACTGGAGAGAAACATTAAGAGTACCTTACCTGTTATCCTGAGGACACAACTCAGGAGACGCCAGTATGAGAGGGATATACAGATGTAACAGTAATTTTACTAAGACTAGTAACCCACATCCATAACTGGAAAGTGAACCAGCAACTTGATTATCTGGAAGACTATCACAGGAATCACAAAAAGGGGCTTTTAACTTCTCACTGAACTGATTATATATGGTAGGAGACAATACGTCTGAACCTACATAACAATGTATGTTGCTAAGTTGAAAATAGTCTAAAACCTGGAGGGAGGCAGACGACGATCAATGTACGCCAAGCGACGCACAATTGCTCGTAATTCAACACCAAAGCAACAAATACAGAGTGAAACTCAAACACATCAAGTTAGAATTACTAATAAGGATTCTAGCGTAAAATAGATCTAGGTTAGAAGGAAAAGCAGAGAGAGAGAGTAAGCTAAGAATTACTTCGTTTCTGATAGATTCATGTTCCCCGGAATAGTCGGTTCAGAACGGAAATCTAGAAAAGTTGGACCTTGTTTACATGTTAGACGAGATTCTCGGGAAAAACCCGCAAGAGTAAGGGACACCACTCTAATCAGTAGTTATCAAAACTGATCGGAAAATCCCATAACTCGACTAATAACCCAAACACATGATGTATTGGATGAAAATGTATTCAACAGGAACCATATTTAGCTTCCTTTAAATATCAGATCTATAGTTAAAACAAACGTCTAACTTACAGGGAGACGGGCGAGTTTAATATGCTATCAGTAGACGCAGAATTAACCGTCGGTTTTAACATAATCTCAAGATTGATAATCTAATGAGAGAGAAATCAAGCTTAATGATGATATTTCAATTGCTTCAAAAAGTCGGTTTGATGCAGACAAACTAGTACTTGAAAGTAACAAATTATCAGATAACCACTCATATTTCAAACAATAGCTGACAACAGTGGAGAGGGTGCTACACTCTTTCACTAAAAGAGAAATAATCCATTAGGGTTATGCCAGTTGTCGTGACTAGAAGAAAATGGGCGTGGCTCTGGTAGATTTTAATATAGGAAAGAAATGTAGTAAAGTAATAAGGGATGGATACTAGGGGAGTCAATGTAAAGACGGAAATTGTAGAGTACTACTCGACCATTTAATTTCTGAAAGAAATAAATGTCTTAAATTGGGGAGGCGTGTGGTATAATAAAACGTCCTTACCCTTTCCTATTTATGGACTCCCTTAAAAAATAAACAAACCCTTACAATTACTGTTTAAGTAACTTACTTAATGTAGGAGAAAATAAAACAGCGATAGACTGACCGTGGCACAGCTAAATTTATTTTGGCTTGTTTTCTCTCCCTTATCTGGCCAATCCTGGCGAGGGGGAAAACAAAGACTGAAGCGGCCATTTCTAGTCAAGAGAACAGACAAGAAAGTCGACCTTTCCCTTCGGGGAGAAGGTAGTTTGCCTTAAAAACATGATTCTATTCAAGCTATTGGTATGTTATCTACATTATTAAGATATATTTATGTATTACATAAACCAGTATGTTTAATTAAGAATTAGTTACAATTCTCTTAAACCAGGCTGGATGATGTTTACTAAGGAAACACATGTGGGCGCCACGCTGTAATTTTTCCCATGTCTTACAATTTCAAATCTATATGTTAATATCTTGTATAGGCATTATAAACTTATATCTCACTGGTAGTGCTATAATCTATGAATATTATGTGTACTGTAAAGTATCAACTCTCATGTCTGAAACACATTCTAGAGATTTTCTCAATGTAGGAGCAGACCCCTGATTCATGCTTCATAGTAAAGAACTAGTGTCTTTCAATTTCATATTCCTATGTTAAAACTTCTAGGCACTGTGAACAATATCTCACTATTTATGCTTAGAAATCTGCAAATAATCTATGTACTATAGAAAGGTGTTTTATCCATGCGGGGACATACAAATGATTACGCGTATTCCTGACTCTTAGTCAGGGGATAAAATGCTTCGCCACATCATAATCTGTAACTTGGAACTATAGTGTTAAATTTTAGTACTATCTTTTTGTTAACAGATTAGTAACCACTCCATATGAGGGTGAACATATAATCATTTCATAAAATAGTGTTAGGGACAGGCCATGTTTGAATATAAATTCATGAAGAATTAAAGTAAACGCGTGATGTAAATGCATGTTCGGATAGGATTCACTCCGCATCGCCTCACCGTAGTAGAAACAGAAGCGAAGATTGATGTGAATAAATTGCTTGCAATATTCAGAAGACTGGACCATGCGGCATAAGTTATTCTTATAAATACCCTCCGAATAATAGCAGTCATTGGCAAAACATATCACAGCGATTACTATCCTCATGTGCTGTACGCAGTGGGGGAAAACAATGGATGTTTTAGTTCATGAAGATAATTCAAAAACCTAGGCTCCCTGCATCATCATTATGATTATTATGTATGATTATCATGTACTTAATATCAGAGAAATGTACATGTATGTTTTTTTTTTTTTGGTATGAGAATTTTCTTTGTTCTGATTGTTACTTTTTACTGTGGGAATATACATTTTAATGTTGCACCTTGGGATTAGAGGATGTTGATGTAAGAATACATATGTATGTCAGTACTTAAGAAGCCAATGGTGAATAGTCTTGACCTAGTGATGATTATAGTGCCGAAATGAAGACGCGAGTAGTAGACTAGGGTTTCCAGACCCCACTTTTAGCCTCCATAGTAGTGTTTATGAAGGAAATATGGCTCCAGCCTGGAGGCTGAAGGAAATTTGGGCGGGTGAAATTTTTTCGGCGTGTCTCGTGGGAACGGGTTTTTTTTTACGCTGCCTGGTGGGGTGTAAAAAGTAATTAAATGTTTAGTTGGTTCTGGAAGAGGGGAAAGTTATTTTGGTTACATTAGTATGCGTAGTGATAGACAAGGGTGTGATGGGTCGTGGTTGTACTCGAAGTAAGAGGTGGTTACTATCATCTGAACAGTGTGATAGTAGTGAAGGGTGGTATATTCACCGATTACAAAGGAAATCTTATAAAGTTATAATGGGTATGGTGGTAAGGGGTATTAGTGATCAAGTAGGAGTGATACAGGGGTGGTCATAAATATAATAAGAGGTGTTCGCAATTACACACTGGTCAACCAGTGGTCAAGCAATGGTCAAGTAAGGGTCAAGTAGTCAAGTAAGGAAACTTTAGGGAAAAGTGATTGTAATGATATGGTGGTGATTAAAGAGTGGTAAATTAGTGGTCAATCAGTGGTCAAGCAGTGGTCAAGTAAGGAAAATTTTAGGGGAAATTGGTCGTAGTGACATGGTAATGTTTAAATTAGTGGTAAATTAGTGGTCAAGTAGTGGTCAAGCAGTGGTCAAGTGAGGAAAATTTTAGGGAAATTTTAGGGAAAAGTGATTGTAATGAGATGGTGATGATTAAAGAGTGGTAAATTAGTGGTCAAGTAGTGGTCAAGGAGTGGTCAAGTGGTCAAGTAAGGAAAATTTTAAGGAAAATTGGTCGTAGTGACATGGTGATGATTAAATCAGTGGTAAATTAATGATCAAGTAGTGGTCAAGTAGTGGTCAAGCAGTGGTCAAGCGGTGTGTAAGTGAGAAAAATTTTAGGGAAATTTTAGGGAAAAGTGATTGTAATGAGATGGTGATGATTAAAGGGTGGTAAATTAGTGGTCAAGTAGTGGTCAAGCAGTGGTCAAGTGGTCAAGTGAGGAAATTTTAGGGGAAAAGTGATTGTAGCGACATGGTGATGCTTAAAGGGTGGTAAATTAGTGGTCAAGTAGTGGTCAAGCAGTGGTCAAGTAGTGGTCAAGTGGTCGAGTGACCACTTAAATTGTAGAGGACGATGTGCCTAAGATTATGGTAGTGATTAAAGTGATCGATGACGTGGTCAAGCAGAGGTCAAGCAGTGGTCAAGTAGTCAAGTAAGGAAATTGTAGGGGAAAGTAGTGCAATGGTGGTGGGTAAAGTGAGGAAGAATCAATAGTAGTGATAATACTACTACGAATATTAGCGACAAGCACAAAGACAACCAAGTACATAATCAATTACACAAATACAAAGACAACGAAACACACACACGTACACACATACAGATACAAAGGCAACCATACCATTACTACTCTCACAACAACAACTATACACAAGTACATACCCATAATCAATTACACAAATTCACACCTACAAACACAAAGACAACCACACACACATGTACACACTTGATACACACAAATACAAAGACAGACAAGTACACAAGTACACACCCATAATCAATTACACAAATACACACCTACAACCACAAAGACACCCAAGTACACACACACACACTCACCCATACACAAGAACACTCAAAGACAAATACAAAGACAACCATACACAGACAACCCATACCATTACTACTATCAGTATCAACAGATATACACAAGTGCAGAGACAGCACAGACACACCCATTGCCAATGATTAATACTGTCATCACAACTATACACACACACACACACACACAAGAACACTCAAAGACAAATACAAAGACAACCATACACAGACAACCCATACCATTACTACTATCAGTATCAACAGATATACACAAGTGCAGAGACAGCACAGACACACACATCGCCAATGATTAATACTGTCATCACAACTATACACACACACACACACACACACACACACACACACACACACACACACACACACACACACCCATAAACAAATAAACAACCACTCAACTACAAACACCTATAACAAATACATAAACAAAAACATAATAAAATAGAGAAACAAAATAATAACATTTTCAAATGGGTTTTATTGGTATACAACATTTAAAAATGGCTTCGTTTACGATCCAAAGGGAGCAGAGGGACTTGATTATTGTAGAAAGATGTCTGGTCTTTCAGAGGCTTGTCTTGACTGTCGGTAGATTGATATAGATGGAGTGTCATTGTTCCTGTGTCTTGAGAAACTGTCACCGCTTTCAAACTGTTTTCTAGTTGTCTGGGCATATCATCAGGTCTTGACATGAATAACCACTTGGGTGTAGACATCTTGATCGTTGTAGAAACAAAAACACGAGTGGTCGTCTCATTTTATAACGACGAATTTATCTAGTTTTAAACAGTTCTGGACTTGTCTTTTTTAACCACGGAGTAACCAATCGAAACACGAGACGATCGTTCACGTGTTGTCTGTGTCCAAAGCGTTGCAGGATACGTGACATGCTCGAACCACGACATTTCATTAATAAGAAATACAACGCATACAGACCACAAGTAGTGTTATAAATGTCTTGTAGCATACGGGCATTGTACACGGGTGATCTGTCCGAGTTTCGTTGTATAAAATGGATAATGTCGGCGTGTAATGGTGGCAAACCAAACGAATCGAAATATTCAAACTGACCTAGACCATTAAAATATAGGGCGATCCAATGTGAACCAGAGTAAGCACTGGTGTCAGTATTGACGATAAAAGCAGCTGGCTGTGTTCTATCAATGTGTCTAGGCAAATGATCTCTAGCGCATACGTTGACTAGTGGAAGGCGACGAACAAACAGATCAGACATGAGTAATTGTCTTAGTTGTTGGGTATCCATTATGCTATGTAATCTGTTAGCACTTGTCTCGTCTTGGAAACTTCTAGGACCGAATCGAGTTCGGCGTATACGATGACTTGTAGAGGTACAGTCGTTATAACGTCAAACTTTAGTTCTACTGACAATGGGCCAGATTTCGCCATTTCAAACTGTTCTCCATCTAATATACTAGGAGTCAGATCAAAACTATAGAGACAATTCCCTTGACTATAGCTTTCATAATTTATACCATTCCCGACATCCTTACCGGTCAGACCAAGGGCCAAGTTGGTACTATGGAAAGCTCGCATGTACTGACCTGTGGTATAATTCATGGTTAAGGGTTTGCCTGTAACACTACGCCCATCTACCATCAGACTCAAATAGTTTAACTGATAATGATTGAATATGAAGGGGTTCGTATTCAGCTCGCCGTTGAAGCAGGAAGCATTGACTAATCCGATCACCACCCGGGTCGGTGTCTGGCTGAGAAAAAGGTTATCTTGTGTGTGGGAAAACATACCTTTAGGGATAGAAAAGGTCTTTACCACGACCCTTTTAAAAGGATACTTGGCATTGGATCTCAATAAGGCTTTTTCATGGGCCAGAGAGATAGCTGGATTTAACTTAGCTTTCCTCACCAAGAGGGCGGCGTAAGTAATGACACTTTTGTACCCACCACTTACATCCGTGGCAATCAAATTAAAGACGGATTTTGATGGGGTTAGTTTGATTTTAATATCGACACCATTCAACATGTACCGGTCCTGATTGAAAATATCGGAATGTAGGCGCCCCATCATATCCAGGGGCACACTATAGCTGGCTAAAGATCTTCTTTTGGCTAGACCTGTATTGGTATCACCCTTTGTGTCTGCCATGTGCATAGGAGTATCTTGATAGTATAGAGCTGACGTCAGATGACTCTTTTTGGCCTCTTCGCCGTAATTCAGAAGAGCTTCCAAGTAGGCCCGGTACGGATACGAATTTTCACTCGGTGAAATAAGAGTGTCGTTCAGGGACACGTCTACTTGAGAAAACAAACTATGCAAATAATAATTTATCGGACCAACTTCGGCTGTGTTTGGTAGGTCGTCGCCATTGGGCAGTGTAACTTTGGCTCTCACGTGCAGAAAAGTATTAAACAAATCAATGTAATCTTCACCGACACCAGAAATGGTGAATTCGATGGGTGCCCCATAAGCTAAAGTGGCCAATGGATGAATCTCCACAAACTGTCCCTCTTCTACGGCTGTCTGGGTGGGAGGTACACTAAACAGATCCAGACCAGAATGCAGACACTCACATGACTTGGGATGAATTAACGCCATTATGAGAAAATATCCGAATGTCCCGCTTGGTGGTGATGTGTCTTATGACTCGATGGCTTTCTGACTTTTGGTTTTATTCTTTTACTGGGCTGACCTGGTGGGGCGGCTCGTTTTCGTTTCCTAACACCACTACCTGATTGGCTGATGTGTTGAGCTGCGCCATGGAGTAGTCGTTGACCAGCATCTCTGGCGTGTTCTTTGAAGGACTCACCAACATTTCTACCAGCTAAGGCATCTTGAGCCACTTGCAAACCTGTCCCCAGTCCTTCTCTCAATAGGGCTTTGCCACCAGTCTTCAACCAAGGAAGAATTGTGCGACCAAGACCACTAAAGAAACTACCAATTCCATGACCTCGCTGACTTCGACCACCTACAAAAACAGGGAGACCACTTCCAGCTTGATTGCAGAAATACTCCTCGTATAATTTGGGGTTGCGTTGGATTGGCACGTGTCTAACCATGGTTAGCCCAGATCAAACCGTTTGGTTGTTCGAAAATGTAACGTCACTACTGAAGTTCCACCTGTAAATGGGATAGGTTTCCCCTGCTCGTCGGTTATAAGAAGTTCAATCGTGTCAAATGAAAATCGACTGAGGGGTACGTAATGTGGCTTGTCATACATCCTAAATACCGAGGTGGTAGATCTGTCTAGAACAGGTAGTGTCCTCAGTAATGGTACCATCACATCACCAACCACCCGCGATGTGACAATATCGGAATAGACGAAGACATTTTTTGTGCCCTGGTCTAAATCCACTTCACCCACACCAGACAGACTGGGTTCAGTCTCGGTGACATGTGTCGAGGGAAACTGTAATATTTCTGCCAACTTGTCACTAAGTCTAACTTCAGCCCCCTGTTCATATAATTGGAAACGAGCCTTATTCGAAATATCGTTATAAGAGAACATCATTCGGTTATGTTCTTGTAAGGCATCATCGAGACGCAACCATTGCAGTTCATTGATAAATCTCTCAGCTTCGAAAAGCAATCTATTCAATTCACCAATGAATTTTTCTATTGATTTGTACAGACCAGGCGTCAGCGTAATCGTCATCGGTGGTTCGTCTAGGTCTGGAGGTGGAAAGTACTTTATCCACACCTCATCTTTCAAAATATTAAAATAGGTGTTGGGAAACTGAATATCAACCAAACCAACTTCGTACTGGGAGGTGAGCTCAATAGTTTGTGGTAGTTTGACAAAGAAATGTCCGGCATTATTTTGGGGGTATATTTGTAGCGAAGCATTACTCGTCAGTGTCACGTAGAAACTCATATTAGTCTATTCGAGGTCTGAGTGCTTCCTGATTCGAAAATGTAAAGTTAGTACTGAAGTCCCATCGTTGAATGAGAGTGTTTTACCCGTATCGTCAGTTAAAAGTATTTCCACCGTGTCGAAGGAGAATCGACTTAATGGTACATAATGTGGCTTATCATAAAGACGAAACACTGAAGGTGACAGTCGGTCCAATATAGGAACAGTCCTTAGTAAAGGAACCATGACGTCTCCAACTGGTCTCGCGGCTACGAGATCGGAATAGACATAGATATTTTTAACTTCGTTATCCATCTCTAATTCTGTATTACCGTATAATAAGACATTATCATCTGATAGAGTCGAGCTGGGAAAACCCAATATATTCTTCAATCTGTCACTAACTTTAGCCTGGGCGCCTTTTTCAAATATCTTCATCGCGACTTTTTTCCAAGGTGTACCTAGCACGAATTTGATGTTTACTTTCTCGTCTAGTTGGGTTTCTACACACAACTTATTCAATTCCTCGATGAAAGTTTCAGGGCTGCTGAACGGACCCGGTGGACATTCAAGGGTTATAGGTTCCATACCACTACCTTTAGGTGGAAAGTATTGGAACCAAATTTCACCAGGCAAACCATTAAAATACGAATTGGGGAACTGAATCTCGACCAGGGCCACTTCGTATTGGGTCGTTACATCAATGGTCTGCGGCAACGTGACAAAAAAAGTGACCGGGTTGGTTGTTGGGAAATACCTTTGGTCCAGAATTAATCGGTAAAGTTATATAGAAACTCATCGTTTTTCTAATTTAGGATTAGGTAGCATATAACCCAAACAACTACTCATTAGAGCTACCCACAACTTGCCGTCTGGTGCGTCTGCGCTGCCTTGAGTCAGATTGAACAAAGACACGGCAATTACGGCATATATAACCACCATTTGACACAGAAATACAATCTCTGGCCTCGGTACACGTTGTCCAAAGAATGACCAGATCGATGTTCTTTCCCCCTCTGTCAGTTGTGGGCGCACCCCCATAGTTTCCACCCTGTCTTCAGTCACACCACTAGTCTCCATAACTAGCTAGTTGCGTGTCAGCTATCCAACTATTGAATGAATGGGGATAACCAAACCACTTCACTAAATACTCTTTCCCACCACCTCGCCTGGGTCTTTCTTGTAAGATTGTTTCGATACGATACACTTGCTTGTCTCCAACTAGTTGTATTTCTTCTCTGTAGAACGAGCCCTGTAGTTCCTCTCCCGAATCATCTTTTACCACATAGGTCACTGGACTGGTCTGGTTTATGCGACTGACGGTAAACAATTCTTCTGTCCACGAGGGCATATACCCTTTTTTAAAAGGTTGTTTGGGTTCAGCCAGTCTGACTCGATCCCCAGGTGTAAAATACACTTTTTTTCGATACGTATGTCGGCTTATACAAGTTATCCCACACCTCTTCTTGATTACTATAGTTGACTTGTACAGGGGCCATGCGAATACGTCTGTGATACGAACCATTGTAGTTCTGGATCAAATTATCTATCACGTCGACGTAGCGCAGTGTATTGGTCTTGGTGAAATAACGCCACATTTTTTCTTTCAGGGTTCGATTGAATCTTTCCACTATCGCTGCCTTCACATCTTCATTCTCGGTGGTAAAGAAGTGCACACCTCGATCTTTCAGAAATTTTAAGAAGGTCCGATTAACGAATTCCGAACCTTTAACGCTCTGAAAATTTATCGGTTGGCTATCATCAAAGATTTTACTCATAGCCACCACCAGTGCTTTCCCCGTTTTCTTCTGGATCGGGATAGCCCAAGCATATTTACTAAACACATCGATACAAGTCAGTAGGTACGACATCCCATCATTGTATCTTTGTAATAGTCTCATATCTATCAAGTCGGCTTGAAATTGGTGCTTTATACCACCGGTTATGGTCTGACGTCTCTGGAAGCGGCGACGGATCGGTTTATGTAACGTGTAGGTATCTTGATGACGTAACCATTTATCTATTTTCTTCAGGTTAGTATTTCTTTTTAAGGCGGCTGCTCCACCATAGGCTCCGGGTTTCTTAGGGTCATAGTAATATTTTTTTAATTGGGCGGCCATTTTTGCCACTTGGGGGTAGGTATCCTAGTCTTCTTCTTGCTTCGCCTGAGTTTGTAAGGTGGTGTGGTCTCGACTGTTTTGGGTTCGACTACTTGAGCCGGTTGAATAGACTGAAGAGGTGTTGGTTGAAGAGGTTTCTCGGCTACTGGTGTCGGTACACTGGTGACTTCAGGTTTTTGTTCCTTGATATCTACTAGTCCCAGAGGCTTGTGTCTGTACTGTTCGAGTCGATTCAGATACCTCTGTAGTGTTTGCTGATACGCTCTGGCCTTGTCACGGGGTGGTAGATCTTCTGTTTCCAGGACTTGTTGCATCTGACGATCCAAATCCTGTAGACTATCATTTAGTGTGTCGGGTGGTACATAGGGTTTTTCTAGCAATCGGGGATCGATCAAGATCATCTTCTTGGCCATTACAATCCCACCACGCTTTTCAACACATTTAGTATGGGGCCTAGTAAGGCGCCTATGAAACCACCTTGTTGTAGAATCTCTTTCCTTTTCTTGAGCGATAATTTCTTATGAGTGAGTGCTCTCAGACTGTCTTTGTGTCGTTGCAGACGCTTCTTCTGAGCTGGTGTCAGGGGAACATTACCTTTTAAAACGTTGTGACAGCACTCGCAAATTGATTGGACGAGATCCGGGGAAGCTGATTTCATTACTGCCTTCACAGTGGCTGGGTTGGTCTGACCCAAGAAACGTAACATACCCTCGTTACGTTTAAGTCGGTTAGACATGTTATTTGGGGACGTAGACGACTTGCTGCTGGTCGGGAAATATATGACTTCGTAAGCGGAGCTGATCCGGTGTTTCCTGTCGCAGGTCAAATAACAAATACCCGTGTGGAGCCGATGTCGCGTCTTTAAAACTCTCTTGGACATATGACACACGGCCTGGATACATCTGTTTGGCGAGATTGGTAATCTGAGACCCGTCTCGAGGATTCTTAAACACCACTAGGTAGTGCGAATTCAGACTGATAGTTCTTTGTTCTTTATTCTTACCAAATAGGTTCTGTACTATATACATAACACTGAGGTTGCGATGATGACTGCCTTTAGTAAATAATTTAGTCACTCTGTCATCTGTCTCAGACATTAGATCATCTATGACTACTAACCGACGTCTATCACCTGTCCATTTTTCCATATCTGGCAGACCTTCATTAAATTGAACACCCTTCATAGTTTCGTAGATGGGTTGCCATTCCCCATAGCACCATATAATTTCCTCTGGAAGGCGGTCTACCATGGCTGGTAGATGGGTCAAGAACTGTTGGACAAAGACGGTTTTACCACTCCCCGTTGGGCCCGCAATCAAAGCCGTAAAAGGATGTTTCCACCTAGGATCCATGGGTATTAATAACCACCTATCTACTCGCATTGGTGTTTATAAACGTATCGGGTGATATTATTAGACCATTTGACCACCAACTGCACGCTAGTGGGGCTCTGGTAGCTATTGGTATAATAACGATGGAACCAATGGTCGACTTGATACAAGTTCACACCGAGTTGGTGAGTATGGCGTTGACTATTATTAGTTCCTACAACCCCACAAAGACCAATAACTCGAGGTTGTGTCGCTTAGTACGTCAGATAGCCAACCAACATGATGTGTTATTCACGAGACTAGAAGTCTGTATCAAGCCCGAACACGTTTTCCCGGTCTTTGTTTCAATCGCTGACGAAGTCTTTGCCGATAACGTCATCAACTACGGGAGAATAATGATGGTTTTTACACTTGGTATGCGTCTGGGTAAGCATCTGGTTAATAATTCTTATAACACAGACGTGAATGTCCAGGACCTGGAGGAAAGCTTCGCTACATCTGTAGGCACGTATATGACTGATAAACTACATCATTGGATACTGCGAGGTGGATGGTGTAATTTCTATACTTGGTTGCAAGCAGCAGTTGAATAAATACATAATACATTTCAGTATGTGTCTTTGTTTCATTGTCTGTCAGTGTTGATGTCTCTCGGAACAATAAGTAAAAACAAAACCACTAAAGAAAATCATCAAATATCTTGGTTTCAATATATCAAAGAATGTATTATTCATCAAAACACTTTAGTGGTATAAGAAAACATCAATGACATACATGCTTAGTGACAAAATTATAAAACAATGTAGTTGGGGGATGACCTAGACATCAAACTATCGGGAACTCGGGCATATGAAAGAGGTAAAAACATATACCAGCTACTGTCTCTTGTGTGTATTTGGTGTCTGTACGTTGTTGCATGGCGTAGGAATGAATGTCATGTTCGTGTACTGTTGTAAGGAAGGCATCAAAGTCATATCTGTTATGTATTAGCACTGGAAATTCTAAAACAGAAGAATTGTTAAATGATGCATGATAGAATCTAAGATCTTGTGTTCCTCTATGTCGTAACACTAGATGAAAGCTAAAGTTGATCTTAAAGCGACTAATTTGAGCATTGAAAATCTTATACAACGTATCTGTCCAGTTGATAGGCTTTTGTATCTCCGGGCTAATAAAGAAGGTGTATGTCGATAAATACTTGTTAATCTTGTGATGTGTCCTGATAGCTTCCCAATTTTCTCTATATATTTGTTGAATATCCGATGGAAGGATGTGTAGTGTCTCTGGTTCTCCGGCTGCTAAGATGCTCACTTCGTCTTCTACCAATTGTTCAAGAATATTCTCGTCTGGTTGTATCTGAGTGTTAGTTATATTGATTTCATTTGGTGGTGTCGTCGAGGTTGTTGGTGGTGTTGTCTCTGATGTTGAAGAGGTAGTTGTCTCTGGTTCTGATGTATCCATAGACCGGTGATGATGTATTCGTTTGTGTTTTTGTAGATTGTCTTTTCTGTTGAAACGTTGTCCACAGATATGACATAAGTATGATTTCGTACCGTGAATGATCCGAATGTGACGATTAAGGGTATACTTATCACAATAGGCTTTGTCGCACACTGAACACGTGAAAGTAGATCTGGTGGTCATATTG
Organism: Cepaea hortensis; assembly: GCA_963921405.1. Taxonomy (NCBI): domain Eukaryota; kingdom Metazoa; phylum Mollusca; class Gastropoda; order Stylommatophora; family Helicidae; genus Cepaea; species Cepaea hortensis. The sequence goes on from OY992891.1 coordinate 53,190,808, forward strand.
ATAAACTGTTTTTTTCTTCTTTCTTACAACCACGAAAAAATGTTCTGGTGTATACAATGTTTCACTGTTTTATCAGATGCCAACGACACGAATAAGGCTCACACCAAGTTTCACTGCTGTACCCAAGTCACTACGTGAAAAATAGGTGGTTACTACACGAACAATTCTCACACCAACCTGTTTCACCGATGTAGCCAAGTCAATACGTGAACAATATCTGCTTACTACACTGCTCACACCAGCCTGAAGCACCTCTGTAGATAGACAAGTCAGCCCGTGAACTGGTACTGAGCTCACAAGAGACGCCTTCTATTTTATACACTGGTTCTGCACACGACCTAGCTGACGTGGCAGTTAGACAAGCTATTCTCACGCCTGCTTCCCACAAACCGATGACTCATACTTAATGACTTTTGCACATGGCGTTGATGACGTAGTCTCGGACATCCGCGTTCTTTACCAAAAATTTGTGGGTTGTATAGTTTAGTCTTATGGGTGAGTGTATCTGTACTGGTACCAGTAGTACTGGTTTGGGTGTGTTTTTTGTGTACTTATGTGTCTGTATGTACAAGTGTATCAAGTGTGTACATGTGTGTGTGGTTGTCTTTGTGTTTGTAGGTGTGAATTTGTGTAATTGATTATGGGTATGTACTTGTGTATAGTTGTTGTTGTGAGAGTAGTAATGGTATGGTTGCCTTTGTATCTGTATGTGTGTACGTGTGTGTGTTTCGTTGTCTTTGTATTTGTGTAATTGATTATGTACTTGGTTGTCTTTGTGCTTGTCGCTAATATTCGTAGTAGTATTATCACTACTATTGATTCTTCCTCACTTTACCCACCACCATTGCACTACTTTCCCCTACAATTTCCTTACTTGACTACTTGACCACTGCTTGACCTCTGCTTGACCACGTCATCGATCACTTTAATCACTACCATAATCTTAGGCACATCGTCCTCTACAATTTAAGTGGTCACTCGACCACTTGACCACTACTTGACCACTGCTTGACCACTACTTGACCACTAATTTACCACCCTTTAAGCATCACCATGTCGCTACAATCACTTTTCCCCTAAAATTTCCTCACTTGACCACTTGACCACTGCTTGACCACTACTTGACCACTAATTTACCACCCTTTAATCATCACCATCTCATTACAATCACTTTTCCCTAAAATTTCCCTAAAATTTTCCTCACTTACACACCGCTTGACCACTGCTTGACCACTACTTTACCACTACTTGATCATTAATTTACCACTAATTTAACCATCACCACGTCACTACGACCAATTTTCCTTAAAATTTTCCTTACTTGACCACTTGACCACTCCTTGACCACTACTTGACCAATTAATTTACCACTCTTTAATCATCACCATCTCATTACAATCACTTTTCCCTAAAATTTCCCTAAAATTTTCCTCACTTGACCACTGCTTGACCACTGCTTGACCACTACTTGACCACTAATTTACCACTAATTTAAACATTACCATGTCACTACGACCAATTTCCCCTAAAATTTTCCTTACTTGACCACTTGACCACTGATTGACCACTAATTTACCACTCTTTAATCACCACCATATCATTACAATCACTTTTCCCTAAAGTTTCCTTACTTGACTACTTGACCCTTACTTGACCATTGCTTGACCACTGGTTGACCAGTGTGTAATTGCGAACACCTCTTATTATATTTATGACCACCCCTGTATCACTCCTACTTGATCACTAATACCCCTTACCACCATACCCATTATAACTTTATAAGATTTCCTTTGTAATCGGTGAATATACCACCCTTCACTACTATCACACTGTTCAGATGATAGTAACCACCTCTTACTTCGAGTACAACCACGACCCATCACACCCTTGTCTATCACTACGCATACTAATGTAACCAAAATAACTTTCCCCTCTTCCAGAACCAACTAAACATTTAATTACTTTTTACACCCCACCAGGCAGCGTCAAAAAAAAACCCGTTCCCACGAGACACGCCGAAAAAATTTCACACGCCCAAAAATATTTCCTTCAGCCTCCACAAAAAACCCGTTCCCACGAGGCACGCCGAAAAAATTTCACCCGCCCAAATTTCCTTCAGCCTCCAGGCTGGAGCCATATTTCCTTCATAAACACTACTATGGAGGCTAAAAGTGGGGTCTGGAAACCCTAGTCTACTACTGACGCGGCATTAGAAACCACAGGGATTCTGTATAGGCTATTCTCTTCAAGTAATGAGAGAGACAATATCAACATGTTGGATGGACAGAATGACTTCACCCATCCAATAGTCCCAGTAACAACATAACAAAATATAAGTGAGAAAATACCTTACTCACTAGGAAGGGTCAGAATGGCTCTACTCAGCAATGAGGGACAGTGGAACATGGACACCTACTCCTTTCCCCTTCTCCCCTTGTTGTTTTGTATTTGTGTTTGTAATTGTGTTGTAAACCTTTTACCATAACACAGTAGGTTAATGCTAGTGTTGTATTCTTTGTCATCCCTTTTCTGTAGAAGAGAAGCAGGTGGTGGTTGAATTTGGTGGGACTATATCACTAACACTGGATCCTGGGTCAACAGCCATAAAGTGAATGTCCAAACCATAGTCTGGATCTAGCAATACCTCCATGTTTACTGCGGCGCTCAATAGCTCCATAGCGAGCAACAGATAAATTAGAAGACAACTGATTGGGTGAGTGATTAAGTCCTAGGTTAGTAGGAAGATCCAAGATGGACTTCAAGATCTAATAATCTACAAAGATGAAGATCAACAAAGTAACTGACAACAGTGACTCGTCAGGTATACGTTTGAGAAGTATCATCTATGGCCTCATCATTCAACAAAATCAGTGAAACTATGGGACAATCCTTCTACAAGTTATTAAAACTAACAACAGTGAGTAATCTTCAACTGTTGGTTGGATTACCAAGTTAATATCCACAATGGATAAGTCTTCGAAAGAACATCTCACAGCTGCAAAAGTCAAACATAAGGTTCCAGCCATGCAACACCAAGTTCTAGCTATGAACACCAACTCAAACAAATGGGAAGAAGACATTGAACCAATACAACCAAGGTGCCAACTGAAAACCATACCTACACCAGATTACCTCAAGGTTCCCAAACCTGAACACATAAAAAAAAGACCATATGAAAGCAGCTAGCGGAGTAAGTGCCTCTACGCCTGCAACCACAGGAATCACCTGATGGCTTGCAACCCTGGATATGTGGTGGAGTCAATTTTCTTCAGTTCCATGCCTGCAGCAGAATCCTGGAATTAATTCCAGATGAACCAAATGAATAACAAGCAGAATTGTATGTCTAAACTGAAAGTAAATAATGAATCAGAACTCTGTGCTGGTCCCATGTCAGCCTAAATGCCAATAACGGTGGAATAGGTTATAGACTGATGACTAGGTGGGTGAAAAATCTGTGGGAACAAAATTGAGCTTCGGATATTATAAGCCGAGACGCTGAAAGGTAGGCATCCTTTTCATCAGATATGGTGATATAGGGAAGAACCTTAGTCCAAGACCAAAGATGCATCTCCTGAAGGTATGACCAACCCAGGCCTCAATTTCACACTGACACCGAGCCGTTCGCAAAGAAGATTCTTGAATTCAGCTCCACGGAGGAGATATGTGGTGAATTTATTTCCTAAGGATTATAAGTAGTTCCGCAACCAACTTCAGTGGACATTAAACATGACTGTGAGTATTTATTGCTGTCACGGGTAAATATGGACATTAACTGCTGTGCACTGGAGAAGAATACCCATCCGCAATGCCTAAATGAACACTATAATTAATTAATTTAATTATTAGTATCAACTGTTTTCATGTGTGTTTTTTTTCTTCTATGACATATAAAGAGTGTTAGTGTGTAATGAGGTATAACCAATGATGGTTAAGGTAAATAGTATTTTGACATCAACTCATTATTTTTAAATATGATAATTGTACATGGTGTCAGAAACAAAAATATATATGTTGGGTTTCTGCACCTAGACCAATGTGATTTTATCTAGGTACAATGAGTCGAGTAAGCAGAACCAATTTGTGGGTGTTGTGTTGTTTGTAATAACCTGGTTTTTTTCTGGGGTCACTGGGTACTATGTTGTAATACTGCATATCATTCTCATGCCTGTATGAAAATGCATAGTGTTTATTACACATCTATATATGTAATTGCAGATCTTGAGTTAATACCTGAACTGTTTGTCCAAAAGTGTCGTGTACATCAAGTAAATGTGGTGTCAAATAAGTGGTTGTTTATATGTTGTGAGCAATCAATCTCCTTCTAGCATCTATAGTTAATTTAAAGGGTGATGAAGTGGGAAGGGAAACCTACACACAGATGCCATTGTTTCAAGGATTGAACTCTTTTCTCCTGGGATTTGTGGTAAATATCCCTGATCACCCTGCATTCTGACCAGTGACCAGAGAATCAATAATACCCCCTAGACATTTTAACGAATCATTCTCAGGAATTAAAATCCACATCCCACAGGGCAGTGTTTCCCAACGTGGGGCCCACGCCCCACAGGGGGGAAATTCGATTGTTAAGGGGGGAAATTCGAAAATGGAAGAAATCGGCTGGATATAACAAAACGGGGAGACTTGAGACTGAAGTTAACTAAATTGGAACCTGACATAAAATCTCTTTGCAGCAAGCATCAAGCGCCAGGATCTCACTAAATTTAAAGAATAAATAATTATTAATAATTAAAATAGTATAGAAAAATCTTTCATTAAAATTATTTTATACTTGAATTTCAGTTCTCCATTATATGTTTTGAAAATTTACTTACTGTGTTTGCTCAATAATTTCCTAGTGATTTTTTCCTAAAACCCATCAATCAAGTTTCTTTAGTGAACATTTCAATTTTTGAATATTAAAAATAATGTATATGTTGGGGGAGGGGGCATGAGAATTTTAGAAAGGCTTAGGTGGGGCATAGCACAAAAAAAGGTTGGGAAACACTGGTATAGGGTATGAGGCATCGGCCGTTCAGAAAGCAATGGAAAACTACCGAACTAAAATTGTATGGTGGCTCACAAACAGTTAATAAATGCTGGGGTTGATTGAAGGATAGTCTTTTAGTTCGATGTGATAACTAGCTTTACATGACAGTGGTTAGTGTGCCAGGTTGATCAAACAAGTGTCGGGTACCCACTTTCTAAATAACAGATTACTATTGTGAAAAAAAATAATAATGGTTGCATTAACAGCTTGGAACAATGAGGATTACTGTATTAGTCTGAGCAATTCCCACAAGAGGCAAATGGAAGCCGCAAACTGATGAGAGCGATTAGAGGTAGACAGTGAAATGATTTTGGGCACGTCATTGGAAGAAACAAACTAGCGAACTTGATGATAACTGGCAAGACAGGGAAAAGAACAAGGGGAAGGATGATAAGTAAATACCTGGACAAATGTCGGGACAAGAACACAGAACTGATCCACGACTCTATGGATCGTGTAAGATGGCGAAACATGACGACTCAGGCTTACCTTTATCGCATATAATGAATGGCTGAATGAGTCCGATTCCTAACACTTCCCACTTGTAGCGACTCCAACAGCTGAGACACCACAAGATCACGTGAAGTAAAATATATGGCGCACATTCCATTAAAATATGTATGCCTATAAACTCCGGTAACCTGTATGCTTACGTGTGGTGGAATTTAAAAAAATCTAAGCCGATATGGTGGTGTTTGGGGGTGTACAATAGTCTACAACGTGTGGACTAAGCCTGGCCCTGCTGCCAGTAGAATTATGATCGCTAGCTTCTCCCAGGAGGCCAGGAGGATGAAAAGTGAAAATTAGTAGCCTGCCTTTTTCCCGCAGACCACACAAATGGTGTAGACCGAGAAACCATGACCGAGAAGTCATGGGCCAACGGGGCTCTGGCTCGTTATGCGACTTGCCTAGCAAGTAGGCAAGGGATATTTCATACTGCTCATTGAAAAAGAAAGAATCATAAATTGGCATAAATGGAAACAGACCTGGCTACGTTAAATGATAACGAGACAGGTCAGCAATTAAAACAAAAGGCATACTGAACATCTACGGTTTTAACAGTATAGAAGAAGAACTCATAGAAACAATGGACAAGATGACAATTTGACGGATGGGAATGCCTTTCTAAACCGGTTCAAACCACCATTTTCATAGCTCGCCTATCAACAAGAAGCTGTCTTTAATTTTATTTTGTGTTTTATTTAGCTTTTTATCGTGCTTTGTTGTCCCATAATTCTTATTGTTTTATTTCAATACTTCAGTATTATATATTTATTGATTGTTTATGTTTTTGGTTTATTCACACTTTGTTTTCACCTGTGTAAGATGGAGTTCTCTGTAAGGTATTACATTGTGTCTGTGTCTAGTATGCTCTTCTTTTCACAGGAGCTAAATATACATAATTTGTGCGATATTCACTGGCACAGGAACGGAGCATAATGGGGACGACCCGTTGCTGTGAAGTTGGAACCGCGACTAACTAACTAACTAACTAATACATAATTGTTTGCAATTCATATTGATATATCCTGCTGCAGTCGCTGCTTTTTCTTTTGCTCCATATCAATGTATCGAGAAGAGAGAAAATCAGAAATGAAGAAATCAGGACTAAACTGAGGATTATAGCAGCGCTAGATCTTCTCAAAAGACAGCATTTTAAATGGTTTGACCATGCAACTAGGTTGCCATCTAACAGTATACTACAGCAAGCAATGATGTACAGACCAAATGGAACTAGAAGAAGAGGCCGACCATGTAAACGATGATCAGTGGGAATGACAGAGTCCATGGGTATCTGGATACTTCAATCCCATAAAAGGGCACTCTCCCGCTGTTTATGCTTCCCTTCGACACCACATGATACAAAAGGAACAAAATGTGATTAGATGAGACATTATGTCTGAAAAATGTCAACACTGAAGTTTGCAATTTCATTTAAATACATTTCTTCTGTGGACACCTTCAGACGGCAGCACAAATATATACAAGGAAAGCAGCAGTCAAGTTGAGCCTGTTGACATATCTGAAGTCTTCACATGGAGCCAATGTAGTCCTGAATACAGATAGAGATATAGAGAGATGTGTATAAACTGTCATTTTCTCACTGACTTCATGAATACACCTGGGGAGTGGAAGGATAGATGGGGAGAGGTAAAGAGAATGAGAAAGAGAGAGGGGGGAGATAAAAAGGATGAGAGAGAGAGAGGAGTGAGAGAGAGGGGGAGAGATAAAGAGGATGAGAGAGAGAGGAGTGAGAGAGAGAGAGAGAGAGAGAGAGAGAGAGAGAGAGAGAGAGAGAGAGAGAGAGATGTCTACACACGCCATCACTATCTCACTGACTCCATACCGCTGCATACACCAATGTAATGAGAGATGTGTACACACTATCACTGACTCCTCATCACTACATACCCCCAGTAAAGAGAGAGAGAGAGAGATGTGTACACACACCATCACTGACTCCTCATCCCAGCATACATCCAGTAAAGAAGAGCCCGGGAAATGGCTCGTGAGAGCACGATGCAGGATGAATCTGGCTTACGAGGACATTGATAGGCGAGTAATCCGACTAGAAGCAATTTGGCCACAGATGAATTAAGCTTACCACGAACTGCCTGTCCGATGGCAATCGGCTTGATACAAGCCAGTAATGTACATGGTGTGCCCTATTTACGGCGTCTTAAATAAACATGTCGAAATGAAGGGTCGGGGTAACATAATGGTTTCTGTTATAACTCGGCAAAACAACCGAATGCTAGCTTGATAGGATAATGGTTAGTGTACTAGGAAAATGGTTAGTGTGCAAGGATAATGGCTCTTAATCACCAATTGGGGCATAGGAGTTAAAACAACTCATACAAAACCACTCTATTCTATCCTTTCCTATCTCCCGAGCTTCGTCCATTTCCTTCCAATATAGTTCGTCTCCTACTTTGACTCTCTTCATCTCTTCACCATGTGTCTTTAAGTCGCCCGCTATTTCGTTCTATTGGTGTAGTGTAGTAAACGTGTACTAAATTGAAGAAGCAATTGTCTACTATCTTGATACAATAGGTATATAATAGCTTGGTAAAATGTAAACTTATGTAGCAAAAGTAAGAGTGTATTAATTTGGTAAAATAGCGCGATATTCTTGAAAAATAATAAAGAACCCGAATGATTTACTCAAGCAGGTAAAGATAAATATATATGGTGTACCAAATTGACCAACCGAGTAATAAAAAAATAAAGGCAATTCCGTACTGCCGCTGAGCTGTGAAGTGTAACATCGTCACATGCTCTAGGTCAGACGTATAGAGATGGGATAACCAATTAACCTCTACTGCTGATGATGGAACGCGGACCACGATCAAAGTAAGCACACTCACAATCGACTATACCACTATAAAGTACATCATTCCAGTCTGCTTTCTGTTATAGAAACTGTTTAGATAGATTCGCAATCCCGCATACCGCGTTCGAAACACAGCTGCGGGAGATTTAGCAGCAGACCACCTTGCGTTGATTTTCATACAATGGTATGAGTGCCGGTCGGTTCAGAAAGCAATGGCAATCTAGAAAACGTAAACTTGTCAGGAAATCACAAACATCCAAACAATGCTGGGGTTGACTGCGGCGTCATGTACGTCCTGTAGGGAGTCTCCGTGGCGAAGTAGTCAAGCCGTTTGACTCGGGCTCCAAAGGTTGTGGTTTCGATTCCGGGCCACGTCCTTCGGTTCACGAGTGAATTTTTTAGGGATACTCCTGGTGGTCCTCGCTGGAGCTACGGAGTTCGTGCTTTGTGCGACGCTTTCTGCGCTGCGGAAAGAGACGGAGCCATATGGGATACAAACAAAGTGCAATGAAGTCGACCCTATCGACTTTTAAATGACTTTTTTTTTTTTAAAGCGGCGTCCTGTAAAGGATATGCAACTAACTCTTTAGCTGGATGCTCGATGGCAGTGGTATCTTCAGTCACTAACACACGGTTGATGCTCCAGTGTGGTGGTTGGTGTCTTCAATCACTAACAGACGGTTGATACTGAGGTTTGTTGCGTGCTCTCAAATCTCATCAAGCGTCCCAGAAAACTCATTTCTAGACAAACAGAAAGCATCGATTTCCAAGGCTGGTGATTGAGCGCTGGAAGTGAATGATGTCTGTCACCAGCTGGCTTTTAGGTTCTTCTCGTGGTCTAGCTGGCTTTTGTACTAGTGTCATGTTCCAGCTGGTTTTAACTTTGTTCTCGTGATCTAGCTGGCTTATATGCTGTTCTCATGTTCTAACTGGCTCTTACATTGTTCCCGTGTTCTAGCTGGCTTTTATATTGTTCTAATGTTCAAACTGGATTTTACGTTGCTCTCTCATTCTATCTGGCATTTATGTTGTTCTTGTTTTTTATTTGGCTTTTACATTTCTCTCTTGATTTATCTGGCTGTTACGTTGTTCTCATGGTAACGCCGGCTTTTACACCGTTCTCATGTTCTAGCTCACCTTTACGCTGTTCTCTTGCTTTAGCTGCCTTTTAAGATGTTCTTGTTCTCTAGCAAGCTTGTGCGTCCATCTCATGTTCTAGCCAGCTATGACATTGTTTACGTATGCTATCTGCCGTTTACGTTTTCACATGCTCTAGAAGATCCTCATGTTGTTCTTATTCTCTGACTGAATGTTTTGCTGCTCTTGTTCTCTGCCTTGCTTTTATACTGCTTTTGTTCTCTAGCTGGCTTTTATGTTGCTCCCCTGTTCTAGCTTTCTTTTACGTTAGTCATGTGCCGGTGCCTCCTGCTTTTAAGTGCACTTTCTCCTGCATTATAACACTCGACAGACGGTGCAGAGAGCAGAACCCTGCCGCTGTCAATGCAGAGGTCAACGCGCTCATCTATGAACACTCAGACAGCCACGAAGTGCTCATCTATACAGATGGATCTGTTGTAAAGCAGCAGAGAAGTGCGTGGGCATTTACAGCCCGTTCAGCGGGCCGAATCGTTCAAGAATCCAGTGGTGCCCACTTTATGACCACGAGCAGCATGACGATGGAGGTGATGGCAGTTACACAGGCTTTCATATGGCTGGAATCACAGCATTATACCAACGTGTGTGTACTAAGTGACTCAATGAGCATGATTCAGAAGGTCGAAGCTGGAGCTGTACGCAGACAGTGGACTGAGTCGCTGCGGAAGTCTGTTGTCCGTAAAGTCACCTTCATCTTCGTCCCGGGACATGCGGAAGTCGAGGGAAATGAACGAGCTGATAAACTGGCTGGCTCTGCACCCCCTGTAGATGACCAGCCCATGGATTGTGCCGATGTTATTAACGCCCTTAAAGATATGGCGAGAACAGAGGACTTTGACGTCAGTGAATCCACACCGCTGTCCAGGATGAAAGACTTGGGAGTAAGGATCGGCACGGCCAAGCGCGAGAGGTACATTGGGAAAACGAAGTGCCTCGTCAACCAACACAGAACTGGCACTATTAACCACCGGACGCTGATGTATATGCTGGGGGGGGGGGGAGGATCTGAGCACCCATGGACCTGTCCGGAGTGCAATGAAGGTACCCCAACTGATAACTGATAACTGATAACCACTTAGTTTATACAGCGCCACTTCTGAAATCCGAATACAGCATTCAAAGAAACTCAGTCCACAACTTAAGATATTTAGCGAACTAACCTTTCGAGGGGATGATAAATGCAACGTCTACAGGACGACTCACTACAGCCATCGGCCGAACATTGTGTGCTGCAACTTCAGTTATTAGATACAGAATCGCACTTTAAAAAAAACCTGTACCTCTGTACGCCAAATTCAATTGCATGTATCAGTTTACATGCAGGTGCCAGCCTAACTACATCGGTAGAGACAGTTGAATAACAAGGTGGTCGAACACATACCCAATTGGTTACCAATTTGGTACATTAAGACTGATAATTTGGAAAAACTTACTCATCGAAAATGTCCGACGACGTTATCAATAGGATGGCACAGTTTGGAAACCAGTCACGTGAATGATAGAAGCAATGTGTTTCGTGTGTTGTTTAACACAGAACAGAATGTTAAAGCTGGCCGAGGCAACTACGATTCATTTACAAATGTCAACATTGTGCAAAAAAAAAAACACACACACATGATAGTCAGTTTTAATTTACGGTGGTGGGACATTCAAATTACTGCTGAATATGTGTTTGATATATTTCAACTTCAAGGATTTACCTTACTGATTTAGTTTATGTTGTGTGATGTCTGTAGTGTGTACCTGATAAAATGCAATACAATATGCCATTAAGACATTATGGGCAAGCACATGTATACTCCGAGAGAGATAAACATGTTATGAGAATGCAGGCACAAAACCACATAAATAGAGACAACCTAGGTTTCTGTCTGTCTGCCTGCCTGCCTGCCTGCCCACCTGTCTGTCTGTCTGTCTGTCTGTCTGTCTGTCTGTCTGTCTGTCCTCTTTTCTCTTTCTTCCTCTCTTTCTCACTCGCTCTATATATACCACTTTACCTTTCACTACACCCTCTGGGTTTACCGCCCCCTCACCCGAATGTATCTCTCTCTCCTCTTTCTCTCTCACCCCCCACACTCTCTCTCTCTCTCCAATCCTGTGTTTCTCCCACTGTCTCCCACTCTGTTTTTTTCTCTCTCTCATCCAATGTTTCTCTCTTTACCCTCAACCCCGTGTTTCTCCCTCTATCTCCCACCATGTGCGCCTCTCTTTCCCACTCTGTATCTCTCTTTAACCCTGTGTCTCTCTCTCCCAACTTATGTTTGTCTTTCTCCAACACCGTATTTCTCTTTCTCTCTTACTCTTCCATCCAGTGTTCTCTCTCTCTCTCTCTCTCTCTCTCTCTCTCTCTCTCTCTCTCTCTCTCTCTCTCTCTCTCTGTCTCTCATGTCCTCTCCCGCCCCATGTTTACAGGCAACTACTTCACAACACTGCCACACAACAGACGCGCGTGTTGTGGTCCGTCTCTCCACTGATCGTCCTCAATAGCCCTGTCACGTGACCAGAGTTATGCAACCAGGGACGAGATTGATTGGCAACACAACAAACACTCGGCCACCGTGTTGTCCAATCAGCTGCAGACGCTCTGTAGAGGATTCATTTTGCCTGACAGAAACCTCACAAACACATCGGACATTTGAGATCTGGATTAATTGTTCTAGAGCAACCTCGTGTCTGCAGGGGGTTTTCAAGTTCTATTTCGGTGGTAGTAAGGCAGGGATAGATCAGGCGGGTGGAAAGAGCAGTCAAACACATCGGGAGAAAGTAGGCAAACGCATTGGGAGAAAGCAGGGAAACATATCGGGAGAGAGTAAGCAAACAAATCGGGAGCAAGTAGGCAAACACATTGGGGGATGTAGGGAAACATATCGGGGAAATAGTAGTCAACACTTCGGGGGAAAATAGGCAAACGCATCGGGAGGAAGTAGACAAACACATCGAAAGGAAATGGGCTAACACATCGTGAGAAAGTAGGTAAACACATCGTTAGAGAGTAGGCAACAATATCGGGAGAGAGTTGGAAAACACATAAGGAGAAAGTAGGTAAAACATATCATGAAAAAGTGGGCAAACACATCGGGAAAAAGCAAGCGAAAAGATGGGGAGACAACTGGGAAACATACCGGGAAAAATCAGGGAATCATACCGGGAAAAATCATGGAAACATATCAGGAGAAAGCAGAGAAACATATTGGGACAAAGCTGGAAACATACCGGGGAAAAGCAGGGAAACATCTTATGGAGAAGGCAAGCAAACACATTGGAAGAAAGCAAGCGAACTGTTTGGGAGGAAGCAGGGAAACATACGTGAGAAAGCAGGTAAACACATCCGGACAAAGCTGGCAATTTTACAATGACTAAGCAGACAGTTACTTCGAAAGTAGGCAAGCATGCATGGGGTAAGCAGGCTAACATACCTGCAGCGGACACACACACACATACCTGCAGGTAAACACACAGGTTGCAAACAGGTAAACACACACCTCGAGCAAGCAGGTAAATACCATGGTAGCAAACATGTAGAGACAGCAGTAACACAACGAATGCCCACACTGGTACCAAACTGGTAGATATACTTGTTGCAAGTAGTAAACACAGTGGTAACAAACATATAGACGCATCGGTATATATACATATATGGTGAATGAACTTGGCCACTATAACAGGGGTCCGTGGTTCAATCCCTTGTGAATGTGGTATTTGTGTTTGACTATTACAGCACGGAGTTTCGAGGAACTTGAAACTGCTGTTTTCATAAGTCACGTCTTCTTGCATAACAAATTATCATCATCGTGCAGTGCACTGCCGGCTGGCGTAGTCGACCATTTTTTTAATTTTTGCATTTCCTATTTACAGGACAGCGCATTCAACACCAGCATTCTTTTCAGCTGCTGTTGATGTCTTGGCAAGTTTTACGTTCAGTAGTTTGCCATTGCTTTCTAAACAATCTACTCACAATCCTCACATATCTCCGTAAGTAACCAGTGCGACGCGACCCGCTGCCGAATCTATGCCTCTCCACAAATTGCGTTCTCCGACGGCATGGATCAATTGGTGTGTTGATTCCTTCCCATGCTATAACACAAGACTGTCAAGAATTTTCTCACAATGTTTCCCTCTATCTCTCTTTCCACTAATCTTTCTTTTTGTCATATCTTCCAGTTTTTGTCTTATCACAATGTGACGAAAAAATGATGACTGTTTCTTTATGATGTTTGTGATACGTTTCTTTGCGACTTAAAAAAAATTTTGTTGCGTATCCCTTACGGGACGTTGCAGTCAACACCAACATTTTCAGCTGCTGTTGATGTACTAGGCAAGTGTTACGTTCAGTAGTTTGCCATTGCTTTCTGAACGACCGGCCCCTATACCTTTTTCGAAAAAACCAGCACCGCCGTGTTTTGAACCCGGGTATACGGGCTCACAAACCGCGTTCGCAAGCTCTTAGCCACAGAGACCGGTCTTTGCGACTTAGCTTCCCTAAAAATGTCTAGATTGCTCATTTTGTCTGTCCAATTAATTTTCAGCATTCTTTTATAACACCACATCTCCAAGGCTTCTAGAGATGTCTTTTTTTTCCCCGCCAGGAATTGCAGCGGAATGTTACAATTGGTGCTATGTAACATAACAATTACAACATAATCTCTCAACTGGTCGGAAACCGAAATCGGTTGCACCAACCACATATGTTACAAGTGTGTGCATCTCACAACCCGGAGCTGCGGTAAGTGTGGCGAGCCGTTCGTCTGCTGGCCTGGTCGTCCTGGCTTCCAGTCCCAATCGATGCGGATTTATAAAATAGACCTGGGCTTCCAGATCCCCCCACTCTAAAACTGGTACCAGAACATTGAGTGGGAAGTAAATCGACCGGCGTGCTACTGCCCACATCACACACCGATGAAGATGCGATACACAGAGTAAGAAAGGAATGACCGTTCTCTAAGAGCATTTATAATTCTGAGTAAGATCACACATTCATACATCCCCCCCCCCTCCCCCCCCCCCCCCCCCCGCGTTTCCATCCTGTTTCAGGATATTGCGGTCAACAATAGCATCTTTCAGCTGTATGTTGACTCCTAGGCTAGACTACGCTCATCAGCACGCCACGACTTTCTGAGCGACCAACTCCATACACTCATAAGTCACTGGCGCGACTCGAACCGCTTCCAATTCTCATGCGCTCACGTCAACCACGAGAGTATTCGGGGTTACGGAGAAAGCTCCTAACTCCTCGACCAGGGAGACCGAACGGAAAGATAATGTTAGTCTGCTCTCGTGTATGGTGAGAGATACTGTTATGAGGGAAAGCTAATCCACACGCAAAATTCAGTCCAGCACCACTACGCTTTGGTTCAAAGCGAGCGAGTGAAAAAAAAAATGTTGACATTCGTCTTAGAAACCACAACTCTGCTTCCCCCAGACTCTTGCTCAAGTGTTAGTTCACATTCCAATATTCACTCCATACAGCAACACAAGCTGGATACATCATTTCACTACTCTATTTCTGAATTATTGCCACCAAATTTTTGAAGTTATAAAATATTGATTGATTGATTGATTTAGGAACCGACATCACAGCATTCGGGGCATTCCCATAAGCGCTCCGTCCCCATCCTCAGCAGCCAGCGAAGAGTTCCAACACAAATAGTACCAGTAGTATAAAATATATGACACAGTGATCTCGAAAAGTTTAATCATCAGTGATTCCTACAGACCTAGCACCAGTAGTAGATAGTCTAAAATGCGTGTGATATCCAGGGTGTTTGTACATTCCCACTACACTTAGTATGTAAAACAAATTTGAAAAATGAAGTACATAATGTCAAAAAATTTGCTTCACAGTCCATCGTGAAGCAATATGCAGCGAATGGCTGTCGTCTGCTGGAGTAATTATTTGCACCCCAAACAAAATGGTGTTATCAACTGAAGAAAGAAATTTTCAAAGTTGATTTACATACAAAGTGTAGTGAGACTTTACAAACACCCGCTTTAAGAGGTTAAGATGTGTATTGAATGCAGAGGAGAGAGGGGGTGATAGAGAGGGATGAGGGAGAGGGGAGAGTGTGCTTTATAGTGAGAGCGAGCGAGAGAGAGGAGAGAGAGAGAGAGGAGAGAGAGGGGTGAGAGTGAGGAGAGAGAGAGGAGAGAGTGAGGAGAGAGAGGAGAGAGAGGAGAGAGAGTAGTGAGAGTGAGGGGAGAGAGGAGAGAGAGGAGAGAGAGAGGAGAGAGGAGAGAGAGGAGAGAGAGTGAAGGGAGACAGGAGAGAGAGAAGAGAGAGGAGAGAGAGGAGAGAGAGAAGAGAGGAGAGAGAGGAGAGAGAGGAGAGGGAGAAGAGAGAGAGGAGAGAGAGGAGAGAGAAGAGAGAGGAGAGAGAGGAGAGAGAGAAGAGAGAGGAGAGAGAGAAGAGAGAGGAGAGAGAGAAGAGAGAGGAGAGAGAGAGGAGAGAGAGGAAAGAGAGCAGTGAGAGTGAGGAGAGAGATGAGAGAGAGGACAGAGAGGAGAGAGAGTGGTGAGAGTGAGGAGAGAGAGGGATGAGAGATGAGAGGAGCGCGTCAGAGCGAGAGCAAGCGGGCGAGAGAGAGAGAGAGAGAGAGAGAGAGAGAGAGAGAGAGAGAAGACACACATACAGAGAGAGAGAGAGAGAGAGAGAGAGAGAGAGAGAGAAAGAGAGAGAGAGAGAGAGAAGTTGTATGCCATCAGCGTTACTGAATTAGCTTTTGTACTTCTGTGATCTGGAAAGTGGGTTCAGAACCTAGTCTGTGGAATTGATTTGATGCACCTAGAGAGCTAAACCTTCACGAGAAACACACGATCGCGGACAGAGAATGAAACACGATACAAATGGCCGACCTGGCGGTATTGTTTGCCCCGTCATCAAATAATGTCTAGTCGTTGTGTTGTTGCCTGACAATGCAGGACATTGGCTCCAGATAAGAGACAAATATATCCATTCACAGCTGCTGCCTCAACATGCGCCCAGTCCCAAGTAGATAAGAAATCATCCCCCAGACGGCATCCACATAGAAACAAGCCATTGTAAATGTGTTCGTAATTGTGTTATTCCGTTATTATCTCTGCCATTAATTTGCATTGGCGCAGCCTCAGTTTTCCAATGACACCTACTAGTCTCTCCTTCTTGACTCGGCTCCTGTAACGGGGACGATGTCAGCGCGGACAGTAATTGCCATCATTAACACCGGTGATGCAATGTTTAGTCAGGTTGCAAACATGTTGTTAATATTGGAGAAACACACATTACGTTTGTTGTGATTGTTCACTGCTACATCTCATGACACAGTTTTGACAGCTGGAAATACACAAGATCTACAACGTATATTGGATATTGTAATAATAGTTAGTTGTTGCATACCCTTTACAAGACGTCGCAGTTAATCCCATAATTTTTTGGCTGTTCGTGATATTTTGGCAGGTTTACGTTCATCAGTTCGCCATGCTTTCTGAACGACCTGCACACATGCCTTTGTATGGAAAACGAACGCAAGGCGGTCTGCTTCCAAAACGCCCGCAACTGTATTTCGTACGCGGTAAGCAGGATTGTGAATTGAATTCGTAACTCCTCCCCTAAATAGAGTGTGCAGATACAGAGAATTTCCTTGACTATCAAGAAGAAATACAAAGTATCAGTATATCAAAGAAGGAGACAACATCAAAATGTGATACACAATAGAACGAACGAACGAACGAAAATCTTTATTTTCAAAGGGTTAAGAATTGGGCACGCAGGCCCGTCCTACATTCTGCCCTTCTTCTCTATTTCCTCTCATACATTCTTTCAACATCTCTTATGAAGCAATTCTTTGACAACAAAAGAACAATAAGCATTAAAACACATGAAAAATCATCAATAATACATGACTCGTTGAGGCAATGTTTAACATGGGCATCATAAATACCCAAGGCGGGTGTAACGTGCCACACATATGGGAATGTTTTTTTATTTTTGGCTAATTGTCGTTCGAGATAATTTACCATTATTATTGTCTTTGTTGCTGTTTTTTTTTTTTTTTAAAGAGGGCATGTAGTCTGTTTTGAGGTAGTGCTCAAACAGGTTGCGACTGTATGTATAATGATTGGTGGTGTCTTTGATTTCTTGTGGAAGATTATTCCAAAACTGAGTGGCAGAGTATGCAATATCGATTCTGGATTTTTCAATCCTGGATTTTTAACACATCAGCTGAAATGTACATATCCATCCTTGAATATAAACTTTACAGAAGGACATAAACAATTCATGGCACTGAAAAGAAAACAAGTTATTTTCCCAAAAAGCACTGGATATATAAGAAGCCTCATAGAAAGCAAAATGCGTAATCAAGCTGGTAAATTTACGTACCTAGCGACAACAACATTAAATGAAAGATGTGTGACATAGATTAAGAGCAGAATAGATCAAGCAAAAATTCCATTTCAGAAAATGAAAAGCATTTTATACAATACGTCACTACAATTAAATGAATCACATGAAACGTGTTTTGCTGCATGGCAGTAAATCATGGAATGCGAATGAATAAATTAGGAAGATCTTGGAAGCGATGGAGATGTGGTTTCTGATACAAATGTTGCGAATACTTTGGACTGCTAGAGTAACTAAAAACAACTGCCTCATAGATGCTAATGAAACTACAATATGACATGTAACTATAAGAAAGAAACAAACAACATATCTGATCATGTGATGAGAATGGCAGCGGAACACAGCCCACAATTTGAAAGATATAATGGGTAGAAGGAGAAGCGGAATGGATGACACGTTGGCATGGAGGGATATCATCAGCAAAACACCAAGTACCCAGATCTGAGGAGTGACATGAACGCCTTCGCCAGTTGGCAGGGCACAAGATGGGGACTGCTGCTTATTCTTCTCTTCTTCTGGTGCACAAACGCGCCTACAAACTGATGTTCCTAACACTTTAAATACACACAGTAAGTGTCTGCAGCTGGACATGGTTTTATGTTGTTTATATGTATACATAAATACAGACACAGTGTAACACCTGAACACTGTTTGTCTCACTAGTTGATACATAAATACAGACTCAGTGTAACACTTAAACACTGTTTGTCTCACTAGTTGATACATAAATACAGACTCAGTGTAACACTTAAACACTGTTTGTCTCACTAGTTGACATATAAATACAGACTCACTGTAACACTTGAACACTGTTTGTCTCACTAGTTGACATATAAATACAGACTCACTGTAACACTTGAACACTGTTTGTCTCACTAGTTGACACATAAATACAGACTCAGTGTAACACTTGAACACTGTTTGTCTCACTAGTTGATACATAAATACAGACTCAGTGTAACACTTGAACACTGTTTGTCTCACTAGTTGACATATAAATACAGACTCACTGTAACACTTGAACACTGTTTGTCTCACTAGTTGATACATAAATACAGACTCACTGTAACACTTAAACACTGTTTGTCTCACTAGTTGACACATAAATACAGACTCAGTGTAACACTTGAACACTGTTTGTCTCACTAGTTGATACATAAATACAGACTCAGTGTAACACTTGAACACTGTTTGTCTCACTAGTTGATACATAAATACAGACTCAGTGTAACACTTGAACACTGTTTGTCTCACTAGTTGACACATAAATACAGACTCAGTGTAACACTTAAACACTGTTTGTCTCACTAGTTGATACATAAATACAGACTCAGTGTAACACTTGAACACTGTTTGTCTCACTAGTTGACACATAAATACAGACTCAGTGTAACACTTGAACACTGTTTGTCTCACTAGTTGATACATAAATACAGACTCAGTGTAACACTTGAACACTGTTTGTCTCACTAGTTGACACATAAATACAGACTCAGTGTAACACTTGACCACTGTTTGTCTCACTAGTTGACACATAAATACAGACTCAGTGTAACACTTGACCACTGTTTGTCTCACTAGTTGACACATAAATACAGACTCAGTGTAACACTTGAACACTGTTTGTCTCACTAGTTGACACATAAATACAGACTCAGTGTAACACTTGAACACTGTTTGTCTCACTAGTTGACACATAAATACAGACTCAGTGTAACACTTGAACACTGTTTGTCTCACTAGTTGACACATAAATACAGACTCAGTGTAACACTTGACCACTGTTTGTCTCACTAGTTGACACATAAATACAGACTCAGTGTAACACTTGACCACTGTTTGTCTCACTAGTTGACACATAAATACAGACTCAGTGTAACACTTGACCACTGTTTGTCTCACTAGTTGACACATAAATACAGACTCAGTGTAACACTTAAACACTGTTTGTCTCACTAGTTGACACATAAATACAGACTCACTGTAACACTTGAACACTGTTTGTCTCACTAGTTGATACATAAATACAGACTCAGTGTAACACTTGAACACTGTTTGTCTCACTAGTTGATACATAAATACAGACTCAGTGTAACACTTGAACACTGTTTGTCTCACTAGTTGACACAGTTATAGACCAATGGGCACGCGATGATTGATGTGGTCAATATCACACTCATCACCGTTACTTCCCTGGTGATTTCCTGGTTACCATTTTATACTGAGTCCACCTGAAACCAGACGTCACATTTAACAATAATTTCTGCCCAGTTGGGGTTTGTAACACCTGACACACCAGGCAAGTCTGCCTAGTTGGTGTTTGTAACACCTGACCACCAGGCAAGTCTGCCTAGTTGAGGTTTGTAAAACCTGACCACCAGGCAAGTCTGCCTAGTTGGTGTTTGTAACACCTGACCACCAGGCAGGTAAGCAGGACTGCTGGCCACTGTGCTGTCTGGTCTTCCTCTAGTGCAGTGGTTCTCAACCTTGTTTTGGCCCATGCACCCCTTTACCATATGTTCAGAATGTATTTCCCCCTTTCGTATTTCCTCCTATAACCCCCCCCCCCCCTGCCCCCTTACACCCTACACAGTTTACGTAAAAATGGAAGCTTAATTTAATAACACATACTCGAAGAAGTCTAGACGTCTACATAAAACGGGATTTGCGGGTCTATTTACATTTTAAAACGAATTTCAAAAGGGTGAGAAGTACAGAAATCTAAAGTATGGAGGGAAAAACAATATCAAGTGATCGCTTTTTGTATTAACGCAATCTTGAAATAATCTTACTTTCTCTCTTTCTCACCCCCTTTTTTTTCTGGAAACCCTAAAATTCAGCCGGGTGGGGGGGGGGGGGGGGGGGATTCCCGACCGGCTGAGAACCACTGCTTTAGCGGGAAGTAGCGATTTATTGAAATCAGCGGCTCGAACAAAATAAGCTCAGGGAAGTATACAGGGTAGTTATCTCCAGCCAGAGTGTGGGTTATGGGATGAAATAAACTGGAGGACTTAGTGACAGCTTGTTGGGGGAAAAAATAGCAAAGAGAAGGCTGAGAGATAAATATTTGAATGGCTTTGCTGTATAGCATAACATAATCAAGACAAGAACACACTCCTGATGCAAGCCTCTGATTATCGTGTAACATAGCGAACCATGATTATCGACATGGTACATGATGAGGATGATGATGAAGCGAATGCGTAGTTGCTTGCTACAGATAGAAGTAAATTATCATGTTGTCCTTATAATACAAAAGCCCATGACGTTATTCTAGCAAGCGACAACGTGTCAAAAAGGCAAGGGCATTGTGAATTTAGATGTAGAACATTAGGTCTCAGCACTGGGTGGGGTATTGGTGCACATAAAGGCAGATGTGATAGGGCCCTTTGGAATTACGTGTATAGTGTTAAAAGACAATCACAACATCTTGACCTGGGGAGAATGATTCGGCGGGCAGTGGCTTGAGGATCTGGCCGATACTCAGCACTCCATGAAAAGCCAGACGCACACATAATCAGACTGCAACCAGTACAATTAGTATTCGGACTCTTCGCTGGCTGTTGAAGAACAAGACGAAGCACGTATGGAAATGGCACCAATGCTGTGATGTGGTTGTCATGGCTCAATTCAGTTCAACGTAACTCAGATTTAGAACATGTTCAACTCTCAGCTCAGATGGACCTGGCATGATTTAGAACATGTTTAACTCTCAGCTCAGAGTGGCCTGGTATGATTTAGAACATGTTCAACTCTCAGCTCGGAGTGGCCTGACATGGTGTTCGCATGAGAAATGAGAGGATTTTAAAGAAAATGTCTAACTACACTCGGAGCAAGGGAGCTAGTGGTGGACAAGAAAGAGCGATTCTGGGACATATTGACAGCCTCAGTGCAGAACTGTGACATTGACTTTGCAAATTTAACAACAAAAACATTCCTTGAGTAGTACTCGTAAATGTCTCTTGGTACAGTGGGTTTGTCGCTTTTGAATCGAGGAGACTAAACAGAGGCGTGGCAAAGTTTTCTGCTCTCCCTCCCCCAAGCCTCATTTCCTCTTCGTTGACGGTCACACTGCTGGGTCAGTTGATCTCAGCTGATCATGTGATCGTATGACACATTTTAGTGTTTCGTGCTGTGATTATTCAGACCATACACATTGCTTATATGTGCTGACATGCACATATTGAGAGCTAAACTGTAACATTTAACACAGAAGCTGAAATACACATATAGGAAGCTAAACCTAGATTTTTAACACATCAGAAGAAATGTACATATCCATCCTTGAATATAAACGTTACAGAAGAACATAAATGATTCATGGCACTGAAAAGAAAACAAGTTATTTTCCCGACAAGCACTCGATATATAATAAGCCTCATTATTAAGATAACCAAAAATGTGTGAATTGAAATAGCGTGGACATGGAAAAGATATACACATTTTGAATATGTAATTATGGAGGGAAGTGTAACGAGGAGACGAAGAAGAGGGAACTACAACATAGGTGTGTCCTAGATATGATTGGCAATTGACACCTGGCAGCAACCGAAGCAGAACATCTGGCTTATGCTTAGGGTTGCCGGATATGTGGGCACCAAAAGGAAGACATAATAAGACAAAAAAGAGGACAAAAGAGAACATATTGAATGTTTCATTTGAATTGTTCCAGATTAAACCCACAATCAGTACAATTTTATTACAGTAGCTGCCAATAAGTGTGTCTTACTCTTAGTGAATCGTCCAAGAAACAATCATGTTAAAAATTAATATAAATTCAATGCAGGCCTTTCTCAAAATGCTAAAAAAAAACATTATTTAAACGGCCGATTGTACAATTATTATCTTATAATAATCTTTATTAATTGCTCAACATATTTCTCGGAGGAGCCAACTTTTCGCAGAAGATCCTCGTTAGCAATTACATATGCATAAAACTGTTCACAATTAAGATTCTTCAAATTGTACTTTGTGAGAATGATGCCCTTACAGAGTCGAATACGAGTCTGTTCCTTTCCTTTGTCCATTGAGCATTAATCAAGGAGAACACTCTTTCCACATTGCCATTGTGTCCAGGGATACAGACGAATACTTCACAAATTTTAAGTAACTCTCAAAAGCAACATGCATTTGGGCAACTTGGAAAAATACAAATAATTGGTGTTTCACATTTTGTGTAAATAGGAAAATTAAATCAATATTATTAAGCAATGGGTTTTATTAAAGAAGTAAAAGTAAATATCAAAAAGAGTAATGAGCCAGATACAGATAACAGTTAGATTTACTATAATCGACTAGTTCACAGAAATGCATAGACTTTGTTCATTTTAATAACGTAAGCGTTCGGTGAGTGTTGATATATTGTAAGCTGTAACAACAATACATAAACAATTATAACATAAAATATAAGAAAATCCGGACATTTTAAAGGTTTTAAGCTTTGCCTGCCGGACGGAGAATATTAGGCTAAAAAGGATGACATGTCCTCTTTTTGCCGGACGTCTAGCAATCCTACTTATGCTAGAGACATTTCCAATAGACAATACTGGGACCAAGGTCAACACGCGATGCTGAATGGAAATGTATCCATATTTCAGATCTGCTACAGGTAAATGCGTTATTTCATCCTCAAAGATCGTCGGCGTCATTGATGTCAGATTGCTGTAGGAATATAAAACTAACCAAGTGAATCCAGTAATTGAATTGATTGAATCCAGCCTGAGAGCTGCTTCTTGTTTAAACTCATGTTTTTTTGCTCGGCCTTGGCCCAGCAAAGGAGCACCACTTCCGCTGAATGTACAATATGGCCGATCACTTGCTGCGCGGACTATTTCTGTCCTGTGTGGTTGTTTACAAAACGTGCTACAAGTACACGATGTCTTGACTGGAGGACGCATTCCTGAAATAGTATTCTGTTGTTGTTATAAACACGACTCTATACTCTACCGTTGACTGTTATCAGTTTACTGTCATATCCTGCCTGCTAATTTGTTATATAGATTTAGTTTTTATTTTACCAAACTATCACATGACAGGGAACCCATCACATATTTTCAATGAATAAAACCTAGATGCATATCCTTTGCATAATTTGCAATTAGCCCCAGCATTTATTGGCTGTTTGTGATTCATTAGGAAATTATAATTCGGTAACTTGCCATTGCTTTCTGAAACAACCGGATCCTCATACCATTTAAATCAACGCAAAACGGTCAGCTAGCAAATCACCCACAGATGATTTCGAACAACCGACACGGTATGTCGGGGAACTATTGAACTGCGAGTGTCACTATCACCTAAACCACGGCGCCGGTTTAAACAAATAACAAAGAAAGAAAGGAGTTCATGAGCATTTGTATTACACTGCTACCAGTGTGTACCAATATTACATTTGTACATTTGTACAGCCGTTACGCAATTTAGAGGCTGAATTACAAATACATTAACTCCGATTAACACATCTTTTTTAAAGACCCCAACAAGAAGTTATCGCTAGATTGATTTGCACTGATAAAAAACAAGAGGAAGAAGTTGAGACCACAGGTAGGGCCACGAGACAACATAATGATTGATAACTATAAGCACACCGGAGAAAAATACGGTAGAGTTTTCTTTCTCCGTGGCGAAGTGGTCAAGCCGTTTGACTCGGGCTCCGAAGGTTGTGGGTTTGATTCCGGGCCGCGTCTTTCGGTTCACGAGTTAAATTTTTCGGAGACTCCCGTGGGTCGTCGCTAGAGCTACGGAGTTCCTGCTTTCTGCGACGCTTTCCGTTCTGCGGAAGGAGACCGAGCCAAATGGGATGAAACCCGGTGCAATGAAGTCGACCCTGTCGACTTTTTTAAGCGACGGTAGAGTATCGCTGAAGAGATACACTGCTCTGCTTCTTTTCTATTCTCGTGTCATCATTTACTGCATTTCTAACGCTGCTGTTGATGATATTTTCTTCTGCCAATACTGCTCTGCAGTCCTCCCTGGCGAAGGTGTTAAGGACGCTGTTCGTAATTCCGTATATCCACGTACGAAACACAGCTGCGAGAGATTCGGCAGCGGTTGGCTTTGGTTTCGTAAGGAAAGGTATGCGAGCCGGTCGTTCATAAAGCAATGGCAAACTACTAACGTAAAACTTGCCAAGACGTCAACAGCAGCTGAAAATTAAAAATGTTGGTGTTGACTGCAATGTCCTGTAAATAGGACGTGCAACAAAAAAAAAAATACTGCATTGTTGTTAATTCTGCTGCTCTTACAACTAACACTGTATACATTTAGCCGTTCTCTTGGTGCTACTGCACTCATTACTACTTCTTCAGCTACTTGCGCTATCGGTGCTGTTACAAGTTGTCTACTTACGCTATTGCTTCTGTTACAAGTTATACTATCTTTCTTCGCATCTACTTACGCTATTGCTGCTATTACAAGTTATACTATCTTTCTTCACATCTACTTACGCTGTTGATACTGTTACAGATTATATTATCTTCACATCTACTTACGCTGTTGCTGCTGTTACAAGTTATACTATCTTTCTTCACATCTACTTACGCTATTGCTGCTATTACAAGTTATACTATCTTTCTTCACATCTACTTACGCTGTTGATACTGTTACAGATTATATTATCTTCACATCTACTTACGCTATTGCTGCTGTTACAAGTTATACTATCTTTCTTCACATCTACTTACGCTATTGCTGCTATTACAAGTTATACTATCTTTCTTCACATCTACTTACGCTGTTGATACTGTTACAGATTATATTATCTTCACATCTACTTACGCTGTTGCTGCTGTTACAAGTTATACTATCTTTCTTCACATCTACTTACGCTGTTGATACTGTTACAGATTATATTATCTTCACATCTACTTATGCTATTGCTGCTGTTACAAGTTATACTATCTTTCTTCACATCTACTTACGTTATTGCTATTACAAGTTATACTATCTTTCTTCACATCTACTTACGCTATTGCTGCTGTTACAAGTTATACTATCTTTCTTCACATCTACTTACGCTACTGCTGCTGTTACAAGTTATACTATCTTTCTTCACATCTACTTACGCTATTGCTGCTGTTACAAGTTATACTATCTTTCTTCACATCTACTTACGCTGTTGATACTGTTACAGATTATATTATCTTCACATCTACTTACGCTGTTGCTGCTGTTACAAGTTATACTATCTTTCTTCACATCTACTTATGCTGTTGATACTGTTACAGATTATATTATCTTCACATCTACTTACGCTACTGCTGCTGTTACAAGTTATACTATCTTTCTTCACATCTACTTACGCTATTGCTGCTGTTACAAGTTATACTATCTTTCTTCACATCTACTTACGCTGTTGATACTGTTACAGATTATATTATCTTCACATCTACTTACGCTGTTGCTGCTGTTACAAGTTATACTATATTTCTTCACATCTACTTACACTATTGCTACTGTTACAAGTTATACTATCTTTCTTCACATCTACTTACGTTATTGCTACTATTACAGTTTATACTATCTTCACCCTTACTTAAGCTGTTTCGAATTGTTACAAGTTATACTATCTTCACCCTTACTTAAGCTATTGCTGCTGTTACAAGTTATACTATCTTCACATCTACGAGGCTATTTCTCCTGTTACAAGTCATAATATCTTCACTTCTAATCCTATTTCTCCATGTATTCTACCTATTGCTTCTGCTACACATAACAGTTTCTAAATCTGAACCCGATGTCGCTGCTCCTACAAGTAACACTATTTTCCATCTAATCCCGATATCTCTGCTGTGACAAGTAACAATAATTCTACATATGATCCAGCTGTGGTTGCTGTTACAAGTAATACTATTCTAGATCTACTCCTCTTATTGTTACGACTACAAGCAAATTCTTAAATCTACTCCTCATATTATTACTGACACTATTTCTTCACTTACTGCTGATTTTTGTACTACTATAAATAACACTTTTCTTACAAAAGCTCTTGCCTTTGCTCCTGCTTTTACATAATTCTATCCTACACCAATTTCTGCTATTAGCAACTATGCTTTTCCTACAGCTACTTCTGCTATTGTTGCTACAACAAGTAATACTGTTTGCACATGAACTCCTGCTTTTGTTGCTACTACTATTATACTAGTTCTTGTTGTTTATTGGTGTTGCTACATGAAATTCTTGTCATTAAACCCCTTTAAATCTATATTAAATAAAATATGTGTCTAGTATTTTATTCCAGTATTCCTAAAAGTCACATCTGGTAATCATTGTGTTGACGTGTGGTGGAACGTTGAGCCATAAATTGATCTGAAGCAATGATCTTCAAGTTTCTGTCATGAATCATGATCTGACATTCAATCCCAAAGGCTTGTAACAGAGTGGTTTTTGGGGTCGTTTATTGATAGTTAAGCTGTATCATGTTCTATGTATATAAATGATATCTCTTTATCTCTCTCTCTCTCTCCTCTCTCTCTCTCTCTCTCTCTCTCTCTCTCTCTCTCTCTCTCTCTCTCTCTCTCTCTCTCTCTCTCTCTCTAATTCTCCGCAAAACCCCACTAGCAACCGATCTAGAGAATTGGGTGGGAGAACAACAGAAGAGCATTGCTCAAGCTTGAGTAAACAAAGATCTGGCAGCATTGACTGTTTAATGTTAACTAACACACAGAAAATATTGCACAATGTGTGCTGTAAGCACTATGGGAACAGCAGTTCTCCCAACTATAATTAGACAAATTAAATAACCTTTCACCATAATAGAAACTCCTACACAACTAGGTGTGGTAGGTAACCAACAACAGCCGAACATTTGGCATGCACAAAGAAGACATTTACATCATCAACGTATTCGCAATAGCTGTCGTCTTGTGTAGGCGACTAGTTCAAACCCAGGTGTAGTTATATATTTCAAGTGTTCTGTTTGTTAGTACGTCTTCTTATTTACTCTTCTTTCCTTCGTGTGTATGAGTGCCAATGATTATCTACTTAACTATTGCTTGTATGGATTCAATAGGTTTAACCAGTGATGCGTATTTCGGCGTGTACTCAAACAGAAGAAGCGTTCAGGATATTACAATAAAAGAGGGGAAAATGTAGCAACCGGGGATAGACACAAAGAAGATCACAAACCAACAAAAAAAGAACCTTTTGTGTTTATTTTGATTGTATGAGGTGTTAGACATTCAGAAAGCAATGGAAAAAACACTACAAAAAGCCTGATATACATGAAAGTGTAGAGAAATGTACGAAGACACGACAAATGCCCACATAATATACATGTAAGTTTAGAGAAAGAATCAGAACCTATATTAAAGGAAGTACATTCAACAATACAGTCTGAAGAAAGGGAAGTCTCCGGGCTGTGACGTCATGTCCACGAAACTATTGCAGAAAGGCGGAGAAGCCAGCGAGTGTTTTTGTTATGCACGATGTGTGAAGATCTGGGACAGCACAGTTTCGTCCAAAGAACGGAAGACAAAATAATCTACACCACCCTCCCCCCTCCCCAACCAAAAAAAGGAAAGAAAAGAAAAGCAATTTAAAAGAATATAAAGGCAAGAGGATCGACTTTATTGCTCCGGGTTTTATCCCATACGGCTCAGTCTCTTTCCACAGGGTGGACTGCCGAAAGCATCGTACAAAGCACGAACTCCGTAGCTCCAATGACAACCCCCAGGAGTATCCGAGAAAAGGGCACTCGGGAACTGAACGACGTAGGCCTGAATCGAACCACACCCTTCTGAGCTCGAGACATGCGGCGTAATCACCTCGTCCCGGAGACTCTAAACACAGACAATATCAAACTGTGCACCAATGACTGGCACCTGGACGTCTTGGCAGACTGATTGGCACCTGGCCATCTTGACAGACAATAGTTTTTAAAATGGCGTTATCTCTCCATAGCACAAAGCCTAGGCTGAATTTAGAGACCATGTGTTGCCCATGCACCATGATCCATCTCTCGGTCTGCCTAGTTTACTCCAGAGGAAAGGCAACACCAATACGTCTGTAACAAG
Organism: Cepaea hortensis; assembly: GCA_963921405.1. Classification (NCBI taxonomy): domain Eukaryota; kingdom Metazoa; phylum Mollusca; class Gastropoda; order Stylommatophora; family Helicidae; genus Cepaea; species Cepaea hortensis. The sequence goes on from OY992891.1 coordinate 53,219,730, forward strand.
ACAAGCTGCAGAAACTGCTGGATCAGTAAAGTAATGCTCTAACTGTCCACCTGTCGGAGCTTTCTTCCTCGACCAGTTGCCAACCAAAGCTTAGAGCCTGGTCTGCCTTGCCATGACACTTTAGATTGCATTTCCTCGCACCAGGGTAAGGCTTGTACCCTCCCAAATGCACTACTCTGCCAGAAGCCGTTGGCACAATGTGGGGTGTCGGGTTTGGTAAGCGCCGCCCAACATTCGGCGCTAACAGAAAGCAGGTAGTACCGTCTACTGTCATTCGGTAGCTGAGTCATATCTGACTAAGACTTGACACCCAATGATCGTACCATGGCACTGATAAGTCATGGTAGCAAAACCCTCCCAAGAATTATCAGCAAGACGACTGACAGTAAGCTAGAATATCAATGACAGTAAGTAATAACAGGAAGCAATGACCTCACCTCTGCTCGGAAAGAACAGCTATGGGAGGCAGAACTCCCGGAAGAGGTAGGGGTTTGACCGGGAAGAAGATGAATACAGGCCATTGCAGACACGTTGGGCGGGAGGGTGAACTAGGCAGGAGATCAAGAACCTTCTCCAGTGGGAATATGATAAGAGCGATTTTCTGTAGAGGTTTTATTACATGGTGCTGGACCTGGTAGAATATAACGTTAGTAATTACAGTTACACTTCATCTCATGTCATCTGGTTCCTCTTGTTGTACCTTGCGGTGTCGATGCGATGTATAACAGCGGGAGGGTGCCTCTTAAATAAAAAACTAAGAAGTATAATAGGACAGTTACATTTCGAGATATTATACTGTGACATATTGGAGATATGATACTCGGCTCATATTTAAAGTTAAACTGATCGGTCATTGGTGAGAAACAAACGGAGTGGTTGGGGTTTCATTGCGAAGGCTAATGGACGATTCTTGAAAAAGTAGAGTATGGCATTTTAGTCTACAACCTCCAGCTTGAGAATGGAGGTAGACAGGCTTGTCCATGGGACACATTTTTCAGTCCCATTCCCATCCCATCCCACGGCAGTTTAGACCTGTCCCATCCATCCCATCCCATGGGATTCCCATGATAATATTAATATGGAATACAGTTCAAATAAAATTATGAAATTTATGAATGTTTAGGGTTAGTGTCTACTAAATAGGGCTACATGTACAAAAAGACATGTAAAACGACATAATTTATCAATTAATTTATTATTCTGCTTCAGAGTCACTCTGCTCATTCAGCACATTATCAATTTCCTGCTGATCGACTGTTTCTAATAATTCAGTTAATCCAGGTAATCCCTGAACCATTTCCATATTTTTCATCTTACATGCAAATCTGATATTCACAGAGTTTATAACGAGAGCTGGTAACATCCGTTTTCGTAACTTACTCAACAACAATCCAGCTGCACTAAATAAACGCTCTACTGCCGCTGAAGACACTGGTATGGCCAAAACAACTTTCGCACTTGCTTTCAGCAGTGGAAACCTATGTTCATTTTTTTTCAATAATTTAATAGTTGTGAAGTTGGTTGCCGTAATTTTTGAAACATGGTGATTTCCTCAAGGCATTTGTTTCTGGGGTCATCAAACTTAAGTGTTTTGTTTGGTGGAGGATAAAAAAATAAGTCAAAATAACTTTTCGGCTTTTGTTCTAAAATTCCTGCTACTTCACATACAACAGATGATTCAGAAGAAAGATTTAAATCTTTGATGTAATTAGTTAAAAAATCTTTGATGTAATTATTTCAAAAACTGTTTTTTTTTTTGGCCACGCATTTGATAATGTTGGTGATGGTTTTATTACTTTCTTCTGCTTGGCTTCAAAAAATCTTTTGATGTTAGAACCACAGGAACCACATTTCATGCCGTGCTGTATTGCAACTCCATAACCACTTTGATTAACCCATTTTTCATTAATCAACTTATACCAACCGTATAGCGTTTTGCACTTTGCACAGCAAACAAATGGTGCTAAAATACTTTCAGATATTTTAACTGCTTTAACATCAGCTGTTGAAGACTTTACAAGTTCTGTTGGAACACCAATCAAGTGGCAATAACCCCCACTCAACATCTTAGCAACAACAGTTTTAGTAAGATCCTGGAACTCATATTTTTGGTTGGTCATTTTGGGGTACCGTAGGCTTACACAACCTACACTCAGTAACACCGTGACTTCAAGTGACTGCCTTCACAAATTATCCGAAATTAGGACTACTGTATAATCATAGACTATAAATATAGTACATAATATTCAAACAAATAGAAATACCTAACTTCAGCAACAAAACAACATCGATTACAGCAGATTAAAACTAGCTTCGTATTTACAAATCGCCAAAGACGCGAATCAACAACTACAGCAACAATGGCTGACTAGCAGCGCGCATGCACGCATTTATTAATTTATCTTATCCGGTGTCCCACCACGAGATAAAGAATTGATACCAGTATAAAAAGAAAACGGAAGGATAGAAGGCTTTAAAAGGGTAAAAGAAAAAAAAAATTAAGGGTATCTCTGACGTAGATCAAGTTGCTATGACATGGCTACTGTCCCATGTGTCCCATGGGAAATAAAAATGTTTGCTGTCCCGTCTCATCCCATCCCATGGACAAGCCTGGAGGTAGAAACATTCACAGCGGCATTCCGTTGGTTAGAGGAGACCACTGCAATACACATTGTTTCCATCACGGACTTAAGGAGTACGCTTAGTAAAGTGGAGAAAAGAATATTTCGTGTGGAATGGATCACCTCACTTCAGAGGTCACAGATTGTAAGAATTGTGTGGATGTTTTTGCCCTGGCCATGCCGGAGTGCGGGGGGAATGAACAAGCTAATAGGCTGGCAGGGAATGCACCTCTTGGTGTCGATTACCTATGGACAAGGGAGAGGAGGTCATGCGCCTCTGGGACCAGGTGGAGAAGGTGGAGGAAAGATTAAGAACCCGTATTTGGAAAGGATGAGATTGCGGGGGATTGGCAGGAGTTCTGGTAGAATATCAAAACTGAGAGGGAAGACCAGGAAAACTTTCAATCAGATAGCGGTGGGAACGATTAGTAATGTGAGTCTTCGCTGGCTGTTGACGAGGGGACGTTGCGCATATGGAAATGTCCTGAGTGCAGTGATGTCGGTTCTTAGCTCAACTCAACTGATCTCAACTTAAAGTTAAACTTTGAGACATTGTATATGACATATTGGGTGTATGGTATTTGGCTCATGTATATACAATTAATCTTTCGGACATGATATGTGACATATTGGAGATATGATACTTGACCCATATTTAAAGTTAAACTTTTAGATATGGCATGTGATATGTTGGAGATATGTTACTTGGCCCATATATAAAGTTAAACTTTGTGACTTGGCATGTGACATATTGGAGATATGTTTAGACCAGTCGGCACTCCATGGATGATGTCACCGTCTTCAACTTACCATAAATACATTTTGTCAACAAGACTGGGTCGATCACAGTGCCGTAAGTCGTCACAAATGTCCCCGTCTACATGAATGAGAACATAGGACCACTGCGCCAACAGACACATGGGCAACAGCGGCTGCCAACCTGGCACATGCAACACCCACATTCTCATAGTTGCACATTTGAAGCCGCCGATTCAATTATGTATATCTTAATTCATAGCGCCATTTCTATGATAGTTTCATTACCATTCCCTGGCCCACTCTTTCCCTGTCATTCCCACAAACCATCAATAACATTTTATTCATTTTCATAAATCACTCTTTCCATTCCTCGGCTGTTTCCAGCACCTTGTCTACATGAATTATTCATAGCGGCTTCTGATTTCACTCACTGAGTTATGCAGCAGATGCCAGCAGTAAAGAATGTCATTTTTCAGAAGCGATAAGGGTTAAAGTTTGTTTCTGGCTGTGCTAATGCAAATTGGATAGCCGTTACTTTCAGCCAAGTCGGAGGAGAAGGGGCATTACAAGAGGGTCGAAGTGGTTCATGTATGTGTTCTTATTAAAAATGGGTTGCATGAATTAATATAGGCTGGCCACTTGTTGACATGTGCTGCTCTAGTATAGCGGCTAGACGCTGGCCAGCCGGTGGTTAATGGTTCCATCCGCCCCGGGGTGGATTCCAATTTTTTAAAATCGACCTGGGTTTCATGATCGACCTAGCTTTAAATTTGGTACCAGGAAATCTCTGGCAAGGGAAAGTCGGCCAGTATGATACTGACCTTATCACCCAGCGAGAGCTGATTGGTCTTCACAAACATGGGTCTAGCATCATATGCTTTAAGGCAGTTGTTCTCAACCGGTGGGGAATTCACCCCCCCCCCACCCCATGGGGGAAATTTTAGGATTTCCAGGAGGGATTAAGATTATTTCAAGATCGCGTTAATACTAGAACCGATTACTTGATATTGTTTTTCCCTCCATACTTTAGGGTTCTGTACTTCTCGTTCTTCTGAACTTAGTTTTATAATGTAAGTACACCTGCAAATCACGTTTAATGTAGACGTCTAGATTTATTCTAGTATGTCTTATTAAATTTAGCTTCCATTTTTACTTATGCTGTATCGGTGGAAAAGGGGGGGGGGGGGATTTATAGGGAGGAAATACGAAAGGGATGGGGAATTACATTCTGAACATATGGTGAAGAGGTGCATGGGCCAAAAAATGTTGAGAACCACTGCCTTAAGGCGTGTAAACGCGTCCTTGACATACTTGCCGCCATGTTGTGTGCATCTATGTACTGTATTTGAATCAGCCACAATTCTAGGAATATTATATTACTATTACACACACACCTTAGCGGCCAGTGTTACATGTTAATAAGCAGTCAATGTGTTGTCTCCACAACCAAGATTGACTGAAAACGATTTCCGAAGCGACCTGTCTCACACCCTGGTGGTACGGTCACAGAATCCTGTTCGTTTATCTCTTGACGCTATCCTCCCATAAGGTCGACTTGGCTGAGAGGTGTACCACTCTTAAACTTGTATCTTTTGCCTGCGGGGTAGTGCGTCCGTTCCAAATGCCCGTCAGTTGGACTTCAATATGGGCCTCTCGTTCAGAAAGCAACAGCAAATGACTGAACGTAACATTTCTAGTGAATCAAACATCTGGATATTATCTGTCCACCTGTGTCTTTGTCTACCTGTTGCTATTATCTTGCCACATGTATCTTGCCTAACCCTTGATATTATCATGACATTTGTATTTTTGCCTAGCGTTTGATGTTTATCATCCCACTTCTAACTTAACCTACCTCTTGATGTTATCACCCCATTCGTATTGTCGCCTTCCTCTTGACATTATCATCTCATGTTTTTTTTTGGTTGTTTACCTGCCTTTTGCTGTTATCTACAAACTTATATCTTTGAGTACCTGTTGCTGTTATTTACTCATTTGCATATTTACCTACCTCTTGCTTGTCTGCCTGGTCGTGCTCACACTCACAGAATGACTTCTATAACAGCCTCCGTGATCACATTACCCCCTGAGCATCACTACCATGTATCATCTTCGCATATAGAGGTCGGAGTTAATGAGTCTCCAACCCTTTCTCTCATACGGACACACAATGTACGAAGACTTATGCGAAGCCCAGCATATAACGCCCCATATGTACAGAGAACATAAACAGATGAAAGAACACACAAAATATCGCACGTATGGAACCCGGCTAAACATCTATTCATTACAATTTTTATGACACTGACAAACATGTGAAATACAACATTATTTCCCAGGAGACAAGAAACTAAACTGTAATTTAACGATGTGAAAGTAATCAAATATTTAAGAACATTGCCATGCTACAAATGTCAATGTCTTAAATAACAGTGCCCGGCGGATCTTCTCTACTTTAGCAAATGCCTCATTCGATGTTTGTCTTCAGCAGAAATGCCAATTTGGCAGAACATTCATTCAGCTTAATAATACGATTATATATACAGCAGCATAGATTGTAGTTGCTTTCATTTCATCGATACAATTGTTCACTATCCCCATCCTCCTCCCTCTCTCTGCTTTTTTTCCCTTCTTCCTCCCCTTCTTCTTCTTCCTCTTCTTCTTCTTCCTCTTCTTCTTCTCCCTCTTCTTCTCCCTCTTTTTCTCCCTCTTCTTCTCCCTATTCTTCTCCCTCTCCTTCTTCTTCTTCTTCTTCTTCTTCTTCTTCTTCTTCTTCTTCTTCTTCTTCTTCTTCTTCTTCTTCTTCTTCTTCTTCCTCTTTTTCTTCTTCTCCCTCTCCTTCTTCCTCTTCTTCTCCCTATTCTTCTCTCTCTTCCTCTTCTTCTTCTCCCTTCTTATTCTTCTTCTTCTTCTTCTTCTTCTTCTTCTTCTTCTTCTTCTTCTTCTTCTTCTTCTTCTTCTTCTTCTTTTTCTTCTTCTTCTTCTTCCTCTTCTTCTCCCTCTTCTTCTCCCTATTCTTCTCCATCTCCCTCTCCCTCTTCTTCTTCTTCTTCTTCTTCTTCTTCTTCTTCTTCTTCTTCTTCTTCTTCTTCTTCTTCTTCTTCTTCTTCTTCTTCTTCTTCTTCTTCTTCTTCTCAATGTCAAACATCCATATCATATTTAGCTGTTTTGGATTTATATTTCTGATTAATCTGTGTAAACAGCACGATCAACTATCTATACCTTTCTGACATTCTCCGTCTCTCTCTCTCTCTCTCTCTCTCTCTCTCTCTCTCTCTCTCTCTCTCTCTCTCTCTTGATATCTTTAAGTAGTTATCTCTTTATGTATGTCTCTCGATATATTTCTCACTTGATATCTGTATATCTGTCTGTCTGTAAGTTCGAATTGCTATCTGTATGTCTGTTTATATATCTCTCTGTCTGTCTGGTGATCATTATATACTTTATCATAACATATGTTTTTCTATCTGTGTCTATTTTTCGATCTCTTTCTCCTTATCCTTCTGCTCCTCCTTTGTATCTCGTATTTGTCTTTCTACTCCTTCTTCTACACCAATGGTTCGCAACCTTTTATGGCCCATGCACCCCTTTACCATATGTTCAGAATGTCACCCCCTCCCCCCACTCTTTGGTATTTCTTCCCTATATATCTCCCCCTGCCCTCCCTTTTCCGCCCATACATATTATACGTAAAAATGAAAGATAAATTTAACAACACATACTAGAACAAGTCTAGACGTCTAGATAAAACGTGATTTGACGGTCTACTTACGTTATAAAACGAATTTCAGAAGGGGGAGAAGTTAAGAACCGTGAAGTATGGAAGGACAAACAATATCAGGTTATCGGTTTCTGTATTAATGCGATCTTTAAAGAATCTTAATTCCCCCCTTGGAAACCCTAAAATTCCCGCCCATGGCGCGGGTGGGGGGGGGGGGGAAGGGGGGGGGGAACTGGTTGAGAACCACTGTTCTACACCTTCTTCTCATTCTGTCTGCCGTTCTCACTATTTCTTCCTTCTCCTTCCTCAACTCTTTGTCTGTCTACTTCTCTCTCTCTCTCTCTCTCTCTCTCTCTCTCTCTCTCTCTCTCTCTCTCTCTCTCTCTCTCTCTCTCTCTCTTTCAAACACGGACTTGATTTCTTCCTTTTCCATTAATTGATGACTTATTAATATGTGACATGATGGCATTCTTGTTGCACAAGATTGTGGTCTCGGCCCATATATTTCTCCTATCGATTGAAAACTGAACAGGTACGCCTGCAAAGAAAACAGTGAACAAACTTGCAAATCACGTTTCTGTTGTGTTTATGGCCTGATACGAAATCGATAGGGACAGATTTCTAGGCTTTCCGTATCTCCAGCTTCTTGCTCTCAGCTGGGTCCTGTTTACCAGCATGGGATTTCACACGTTATTTGATTTTGTCTCATCAACTGGGTTTTTGTAATTCCAAACAGAGACACGGCAATGTATGTTAGATTTTTAAACACGGCAGTGTGGGTAAGATATTTTATACACTGGAATGTAAGTTAGATGTTTAAACATGGGAATGCAAGTTAGATGTTTAAACACGGGAATGATAAGTTTAGATATTAAAACACTTGAATGTATATTAGATTTCTACACACGGCAGTGTAGGTTAGAATTTTAACCACGGGAATGTAAGTTAGATGTTTAAACACGGGAATGTAAGTTATATATTTAAACACGTGAATGTAAATGCGAGGTCGATGTTTAAATACGGGAATGTAAGTTAGAATGTTTAAACACGGAAATGTTAAGTTATATATTAAAACACTTGAATGTATATTAGATTTTTAAACATGACAGTGTAGGATAATTTTAAGTACCTAGGGGCACTTAAAACATTAGATGGAAGATGTACAGCAGAGATTACGAGCAGAATAGGCCAAGCAAAAGCCGCATTTCAGAAAATGAAGAGTATCTTATGCAATAAATCACTATCACTGAATGTAAGAAAGAGAGTGCTGAAATTCTATGTAGAACCAGTTTTGCTGTATTTGCTCTCTGCAGTGAATCTTGGAATGCAAATGAACAAATTAAGAATAATTAGAGGCAACAGAGATGTGGTTCCTGAGATGAATGTTGCAAATTCCTTGGACTGCCAGAGTAACTAACAATGACTGCCTGATACAGGCTAATGAAACTAGAACATTATATACAACAATAAGGAAGAGACAAACATCTTTCGTAGGTCATGTGGTGAGATAAGAGGCATTGGAGAACATCGTGACGACTGGAAAGATCGAGGGGAAGAGAGGCAGAGGCAGACCAAGAGAAATAATGCTGGATGGATTGAGACGGTGGCATGGAGGAATATCATCAGCTGAGTTGATCCAGAAAACCAACGACCGAGATATGTGGAGAGCCACGAACGCCTACGCCAGCTAGTAGGGCACTTAATGATGATGATAAGTGCAGGTTAGAATTTTAACCACGGGAATGTAAGTTATATTTTAAACATGGGAATTTATGTTTGATCTTTAAACACAGGAATGTAAGTCAAATATATAAACACGGTAATGTAAATTAGAGTGTTAAACATGGCGGTGTATGCTAGATGTTCTAAATTAGTGTTGATATTAACAAGAAAATAAATGTGACATTCTAAAAATATTGTCACAGACCACCACTGAGGTATCAATGACAGTCTAACCAAGAGGGGTAAGTCGTACAGCGCCACTCCATGGGTGGAGCAGTCAATATCATGTCGGTGATCTTTGCTTTCCAGGACAGGTCCTGGTACTCTTGTTTGGCCGCCCTCTGTGACATAGGGATAGTGAACGCAGATTCACAATCCTGACATACCGAAGACAGCCAGAGGAGGTTTGGGATCAGATAGTTTTGCGTTGATTTACACAATGGCTTGAGCGTCGGCCATTCGGAAAGCAATATCAACCTGTTGAAAGTAAACATGACTGCCAGGCTGAGAGGCAGGCGGGTCAACCATTGAGTTAACTTGACTCCAGGTGATACTTTCGTTGTCTTCATAATCCAGTCTACAGTCAGTAAGAATAATCCAGGTGACAAAAGGCATCCCTGTCGCAGTCTTGTTCTTACTTAAAATGTATCTGTTTTCCTCCACGTGAATTGTATGCATCAATATGTCGCCTATATGAAGACAGTGATGATCTTCTGTGCGATACCAATTCGTACTTTGTTTACCTCTGTCCCCTGTGCTTTCCTATCTCAGCGAGCTGGCCCCATGTCCTTCCATCCTTCCAACGTCATTCATCTCTCTCAGTCTCCGTTTATGTTGTGTGCGCGTGCACAACCACACACACACACACACACACACACACATATATATATATATATATATATATATATATATATATATATATATATATATGCTTTTATATCTGCCCGAGGTGTTTTGGAGCGTGAACTGCATGTTCGGAGCAATGTCGGACTGGCTATGTCTTGCCAACTGACATTAGTAGTGGCCGAGGTGGTGATAATGATGATGATTATGATATGGTAAATGATCTAGTCTCTTCTTTTCTACGTATGATATAAATTGAAGCATTCTGCCAGAGAACGCGTTCTCTCACGCCGGCTGGAAAATCTATCTATGTATACACTTATATGTGTGTTAGTGCGAATCACAACACTTTATAACAGCTTCTACAAGAAATACCCGAGACACAAGAACGAAGTAACAAAGAAATATTACTTAAAGTGAGCTAACATCTATGGATTAGGTGTGATAATCATACGGTCTATGAAACTGTGATTATCTCAATGCCAAAAGATTTGTGAATCGACACGAGGGGAAACTCTTGTCTTACGAAGGAAGAGAACTTACAGGAGACAGGCACTTAAAAGATAAATAGCCAGTCTGACGAACAAGTGTTGGTGAAATATAAATACATAGGAGACAACCAAAATTACGATAGAGTTCTCCCTACTTCAAGGAAGTAGTCCCCTGTTTCCGGAAACAATAAAAAGAGATTAATGTACCTTTCCTGCCGGATGTCGACCTCGTTACTTCTCTGTAGGATCGCCGGTAGAATGACGAGGGATTTCAATCTCAAGGCGTCTTTATAGGACAGCATTGGCCCAGGTCGATGGTGTATATATCATCAACGGGGGGTATTTTTAAAGTCACTTTATTGTCCCATGTAAGGATGTTTTAAATAATACAAATCGGTCCCAGAAGGGGTTAAACCTTTCTGAGACTAAAGAGACAACGAAGGCAGAAGCATGCAAAGTAGTAACCAAGCGGAAATAGTTTATTCAAAACAATGTACTCTTATAGAGATTTTAAACACGAAAGCCAGAAATAATATATTGCACGATTCTTGCATGGAAAATGTCGCTGCATCTAGGCAGGTGCATACTGCAGAATTATATATTATATGAAGTTAATCAACAAAATATAATTTGGCTGAAATATGTGTTTTACGTGTTGTATTACCCTTTTGTTCCGCTTATATTCAAAGGCTTATATGTGTGATTCGGTTGATATGTTCAGTTTCCAAGCTCCACATTTAAACGCTGCAACAACAAAAGTTAGTTAGTTAGTCGCGGTTCCAACTTCACGGCTCCTCATTGCCCCATGTGAAAAGCGGAACAAACAGCAGTATCGACAAACCATAAGCACGCACAAGCAAGTACATTAGTAAGGCCGCTGCCAGAATGCCAACACAACAGTCCGCCACGAAAATTAAAGTATAACGACGATGAAAGCGGAAGTCACTAGAAAAGCAGGAGTTGCACAAATATTGCATAATGCAAAACTAGCTAGTTCAAGCCGTCGCAATTTTCTGAACATGCAGTTCACACTACAAACAATCGCGGACAGATGTAAAAGCATTTCACACGAAATCCAGAGCTCGCAGTGTCGCTCCAAGCAATTAACTAAGTAGCTGGGCGACGGAACTATGTACTAACCGTTCAACATGAGAAAAATGCGCAAGCAAGCCGTAGCCAGAAGCAAAAACACTCCAGAAGCCTTAACAGTTCAACCGTCTTGCCACGATATTGGACAGGAAATTTGCGTGCTCTAAGCACAGATGTTTGCTATTATGTCTGTTCCAGTCCATAAAAGATTCAATGTCTTTAGTTTCGGCAGAGCAATGCTTCTTCTCCATTTTATTTCTATCTTCATGTGTCCTTTGTACTTCAGGAATAAACCTAAATATTCAAAACTGTTCACTTTCTGTACCTTCTCTTCTTAGATAAATTTATCTGTTGATGTGATTCTTTTATCGGCTGCCATTATTGTGATATACATTATATTTATTGGACACTGCCTTTATACTGATTTCTAGACCCCGTCTCAATGTGATAATGTGGCCAATTCCGTCATAGCCGGCTTTTCTTCTTAGAAAAGAAAAGTCTATAATTATAAACATTATTCTGTACTCAAAACATGCAGCCCTCATTGCGGAGTGCATTGTACTCTTCTTTGGAAAAGACAGACAATCCCCAGTAGAGGTAGGATTATTTTTCGTATAAGTAACATTTTGGGGTCGACGCAGCCTAAACAAATGGGAAGGAAACAATTTTCGGAAACAGTAAAGGCGAAGAGGAAGGATACTGGCATCCTTAACTCATATGTCCTAGCCTAGAATACATGAAGGCATCCTAACATTGACCTAAATGCAACATCTTTTCAATGTATTCAACTAAAGCCATATCATGTTTGCATTTTATTATTTATTTTATTGTGATAGTCAAAGTCACAGTTTATTTTTTCAAAACAAGTACAATGGGGAAGTCTCAAAACGTTAATAACATCTTATATCGTTTGTTATTGGATACATAATGTGCTTGGAGACGCAGTGGCATCTATAGAATCTTAGACATGCTGGACACTGAGATAATCCAGGGCATCTATAGAATCTTAGACATGCTGGACGCTGAGATAATCCAGGGCATCTATAGAATCTTAGACATGCTGGACACTGAGATAATCCAGGGCATCTATAGAATCTTAGTCATGCTGGACACTGAGATAATCCAGGGCATCTATAGAATCTTAGACATGCTGGACACTGAGATAATCCAGGGCATCTATAGAATCTTAGACATGCTGGACGCTGAGATAATCCAGGGCATCTATAGAATCTTAGACATGCTGGACGCTGAGATAATCCAGGGCATCTATATAATCTTAGACATGCTGAACGCTGAGATAATCCAGGACATGTATAGAATCTTAGACATGGTGGACGCTGAGATAATCCAGGACATGTATAGAATCTTAGAGATGGTGGACGCTGAGATAATCCAGGACATGTATAGAATCTTAGACATGCTGAATGCTGAGATAATCCAGGGCATCTATAGAATCTTAGACATGCTGGACACTGAGATAATCCAGGGCATCTATAGAATCTTAGACATGCTGGACGCTGAGATAATCCAGGGCATCTATAGAATCTTAGACATGCTGGACACTGAGATAATCCAGGGCATCTATAGAATCTTAGACATGCTGGACACTGAGATAATCCAGGGCATCTATAGAATCTTAGAGATGCAGGATACTGAGATAATCCAGGGCATCTATAGAATCTTAGACATGCTGGACGCTGAGATAATCCAGGGCATCTATAGAATCTTAGACATGCTGAACGCTGAGATAATCCAGGACATGTATAGAATCTTAGACATGGTGGACGCTGAGATAATCCAGGACATGTATAGAATCTTAGACATGGTGGACGCTGAGATAATCCAGAACATGTATAGAATCTTAGACATGCTCAATGCTGAGATAATCCAGGACATGTATAGAATCTTAGACATGGTGGACTCTGAGATAATCCAGGGCATGTATAGAATCTTAGACATGCTGGACTCTGAGATAATCCAGGGCATCTATAGAATCTTAGACATGCTGGACACTGAGATAATCCAGGGCATCTATAGAATCTTAGACATGCTGGACACTGAGATAATCCAGGGCATCTATAGAATCTTAGACATGCTGGACACTGAGATAATCCAGGGCATCTATAGAATCTTAGACATGCTGGACGCTGAGATAATCCAGGGCATCTATAGAATCTTAGACATGCTGGACGCTGAGATAATCCAGGGCATCTATAGAATCTTAGACATGCTGGACGCTGAGATAATCCAGGACATGTATAGAATCTTAGACATGGTGGACGCTGAGATAATCCAGGACATGTATAGAATCTTAGACATGGTGGACGCTAAATGCTGAACGCTGAGATAATCCAGGGCATCTATAGAATCTTAGACATGCTGGACGCTGAGATAATCCAGGGCATCTATAGAATCTTAGACATGCTGAACGCTGAGATAATCCAGGGCATCTATAGAATCTTAGACATGCTGGGCGCTGAGATAATCCAGGGCATCTATAGAATCTTAGACATGCTGGACGCTGAGATAATCCAGGGCATCTATAGAATCTTAGACATGCTGGACGCTGAGATAAGTACCCACACAGGTCCAGGTTAACAGCAACGCCATCTGAGAAAGTTCTGACCCAATTCAGAACACACCATCCAGGAGAAATCGGATAAGAAAGTAACGAAAATACTGAAGAAGAATAACTACGCCAATGAGAACGATTCAACACAAACCAGCCAGGAGAAATGGGTTTTATGGATAAAAAGGTATCGAAAATACTGAAGGAGAACACGAGCCGATGTTTTCTTTTGGCTTGTTAATGTCGCTTTGCAACAAGCATAAAAATACAAGCAGCAATTACAGAACGTTATCAACAAACACGCGTCCATGTGAAAATAGACCTGAAACAAATTTAACAGCTTTAGATATTTGATTAAAGGTTAGAGATAATTTCACCACGCGGAAATCCTAGTTAATCATTATTAGGAACACATTCGGGACATTATTGATCAGGATTTTCTGCTGGAGATTCTAACATTTCAATGGCTGGTAAAAACAAAGGCATCTTGTGTATTTCTGGATTTTTTCTGTATGCCTCTAGGAAATTTGCATTATAGAAAGTAACATTCTCTTTCACGTCTTTGTAAATGTCTTCGCCGGATGAAAGAGTTCTTGTAACTGATGACGAATTCTGCAACCTCAAATGTGGAATGTGGTAATGTTTGCTTAACGTTTAGAATGTTTTATTGCAGGAATTTTGACGTGATTTGGGAATCGTAGAATGCATCACATGCAGGTTATAGAATTTAATCTACAAAACTCTAAGAATTTGCCATCTTAGAATACCTGGTAATCTTTAAGAGAATCACCAGTTCATCAGGTGGTGCGTTGGTAGTTTAAAGTGTTAATTCTACCTGGTTTAGCTGGAAGTAAGATGTCTGAAAGAGCTGGACACGTAAAGAGATGATTGTCTACAGTCTCGTAAGGATATTTACAAATCAGACACTTTATAATGATCTGTAGTCCAAGTCTCTTTAGAAGCATGTCAAGTGATATCTGGAGTTTCGAAGTCTGGAAATTGTGTCCTGGTCTTTCTTTGTCATAGGGTTTTTGTTGCCTTTTGGGTAATGACCATGCATATATGCACACATCCCTCCTTACTTGATTCTATACACACAGTCTGCCACTTTGATGAATGAACATGTGAACGCTTTATATATACCGTCTCAAGGTCTGCCATACAGATGAATGCTTGTGTGAAATGGTTATGTACTCCGTCACACCTTAAGTCTAACCTTTCTTACACCTAACTCACCCTATATCTTGCACACCTCATACATAACCCACCTTACACTAATCCACCTTATACCTAGCCCAACTTATACCTAGACCCCGTATATCTAGCCCCCGTATGCCCAGTCCACTTTACACCTAACCCAGCTTACACCTAACCCACCTGACACCTAGCCCACTTTACACCTATCCCACCCGACACCTAGCCCACCTGACACCTAGCATACCTTACACCTAATCCACCGTATTCTCAGACCACCTTACACCTAGCCCACCTTACACCTAATCCACCGTATTCTCAGCCCACCTTACACCTAGCCCACCTTACACCTAATCCACCGTATTCTCAGCCCACCTTACACCTAGCCCACCTTACACCTAATCCACCGTATTCTCAGCCCACCTTACACCTAGCCCACCTGACACCTAGACCACCTTATCTTAGACATGCTGGACACTGAGATAATCCAGGGCATCTATAGAATCTTAGACATGCTGGACACTGAGATAATCCAGGGCATCTATAGAATCTTAGACATGGTGGACACTGAGATAATCCAGGGCATCTATAGAATCTTAGACATGCTGGACACTGAGATAATCCAGGGCATCTATAGAATCTTAGACATGCTGGACACTGAGATAATCCAGGGCATCTATAGAATCTTAGACATGCTGGACACTGAGATAATCCAGGGCATCTATAGAATCTTAGACATGCTGGACACTGAGATAATCCAGGGCATCTATAGAATCTTAGACATGCTGGACACTGAGATAATCCAGGGCATCTATAGAATCTTAGACATGCTGGACACTGAGATAATCCAGGGCATCTATAGAATCTTAGACATGCTGGACACTGAGATAATCCAGGGCATCTATATAATCTTAGACATGCTGGACACTGAGATAATTCAGGGCATCTATAGAATCTTAGACATGCTGGACACTGAGATAATCCAGGGCATCTATAGAATCTTAGACATGCTGGACACTGAGATAATCCAGGGCATCTATAGAATCTTAGACATGCTGGACGCTGAGATAATCCAGGGCATCTATAGAATCTTAGACATGCTGGACGCTGAGATAATCCAGGGCATCTATAGAATCTTAGACATGCTGGACGCTGAGATAATCCAGGGCATCTATATAATCTTAGACATGCTGGACGCTGAGATAATCCAGGACATGTATAGAATCTTAGACATGGTGGACGCTGAGATAATCCAGGACATGTATAGAATCTTAGACATGGTGGACTCTGAGATAATCCAGGGCATCTATAGAATCTTAGACATGCTGGACGCTGAGATAATCCAGGGCATCTATAGAATCTTAGACATGCTGGACACTGAGATAATCCAGGGCATCTATAGAATCTTAGACATGCTGGACACTGAGATAATCCAGGGCATCTATAGAATCTTACACATGCTGGACACTGAGATAATCCAGGGCAACTATAGAATCTTAGACATGCTGGACGCTGAGATAATCCAGGGCATCTATAGAATCTTAGACATGCTGGACGTTGAGATAATCCAGGACATGTATAGAATCTTAGACATGGTGGACGCTGAGATAATCCAGGACATGTATAGAATCTTAGACATGGTGAACGCTAAATGCTGAGATAATCCAGGGCATCTATAGAATCTTAGACATGCTGGACGCTGAGATAATCCAGGGCATCTATAGAATCTTAGACATGCTGAACGCTGAGATAATCCAGGGCATCTATAGAATCTTAGACATGCTGGGCGCTGAGATAATCCAGGGCATCTATAGAATCTTAGACATGCTGGACGCTGAGATAATCCAGGGCATCTATAGAATCTTAGACATGCTGAACGCTGAGATAATCCAGGGCATCTATAGAATCTTAGACATGCTGGACGCTGAGATAATCCAGGGCATCTATAGAATCTTAGACATGCTGGACGCTGAGATAATCCAGGGCATCTATAGAATCTTAGACATGCTGGACACTGAGATAATCCAGGGCATCTATATAATCTTAGACATGCTGGACGCTGAGATAATCCAGGGCATCTATAGAATCTTAGACATGCTGGACTCTGAGATAATCCAGGGCATCTATAGAATCTTAGACATGCTGGACGCTGAGATAATCCAGGGCATCTATAGAATCTTAGACATGCTGGACGCTGAGATAATCCAGGGCATCTATAGAATCTTAGACATGCTGGACGCTGAGATAATCCAGGACATCTATAGAATCTTAGACATGCTGGACGCTGAGATACTCCAGGGCATCTATAGAATCTTAGACATGCTGGACGCTGAGATAATCCAGGGCATCTATAGAATCTTAGACATGCTGGGCGCTGAGATAATCCAGGGCATCTATAGAATCTTAGACATGCTGGACGCTGAGATAATCCAGGGCATCTATAGAATCTTAGACATGCTGGACGCTGAGATAAGTACCCACACAGGTCCAGGTTAACAGCAACGCCATCTGAGAAAGTTCCGACCCAATTCAGAACACACCATCCATGAGAAATCGGATAAGAAAGTAACGAAAATACTGAAGAAGAATAACAACGCCAATGAGAACGATTCAACACAAACCAGCCAGGAGAAATGGGTTTTATGGATAAAAAGGTATCGAAAATACTGAAGGAGAACACGAGCCGATGTTTTCTTTTGGCTTGTTAATGTCGCTTTGCAACAAGCATAAAAATACAAGCAGCAATTACAGAACGTTATCAACAAACACGCGTCCATGTGAAAATAGACCTGAAACAAATTTAACAGCTTTAGATATTTGATTAAAGGTTAGAGATAATTTCACCACGCGGAAATCCTAGTTAATCATTATTAGGAACACATTCGGGACATTATTGATCAGGATTTTCTGCTGGAGATTCTAACATTTCAATGGCTGGTAAAAACAAAGGCATCTTGTGTATTTCTGGATTTTTTCTGTATGCCTCTAGGAAATTTGCATTATAGAAAGTAACATTCTCTTTCACGTCTTTGTAAATGTCTTCGCCGGATGAAAGAGTTCTTGTAACTGATGACGAATTCTGCAACCTCAAATGTGGAATGTGGTAATGTTTGCTTAACGTTTAGAATGTTTTATTGCAGGAATTTTGACGTGATTTGGGAATCGTAGAATGCATCACATGCAGGTTATAGAATTTAATCTACAAAACTCTAAGAATTTGCCATCTTAGAATACCTGGTAATCTTTAAGAGAATCACCAGTTCATCAGGTGGTGCGTTGGTAGTTTAAAGTGTTAATTCTACCTGGTTTAGCTGGAAGTAAGATGTCTGAAAGAGCTGGACACGTAAAGAGATGATTGTCTACAGTCTCGTAAGGATATTTACAAATCAGACACTTTATAATGATCTGTGGTCCAAGTCTCTTTAGAAGCATGCCAAGTGATATCTGGAGTTTCGAAGTCTGGAAATTGTGTCCTGGTCTTTCTTTGTCATAGGGTTTTTGTTGCCTTTTGGGTAATGACCATGCATATATGCACACATCCCTCCTTACTTGATTCTATACACACAGTCTGCCACTTTGATGAATGAACATGTGAACGCTTTATATATACCGTCTCAAGGTCTGCCACACAGATGAATGCTTGTGTGAAATGGTTATGTACTCCGTCACACCTTAAGTCTAACCTTTCTTACACCTAACTCACCCTATATCTTGCACACCTCATACATAACCCACCTTACACTAATCCACCTTATACCTAGCCCAACTTATACCTAGACCCCGTATATCTAGCCCCCGTATGCCCAGTCCACTTTACACCTAACCCAGCTTACACCTAACCCACCTGACACCTAGCCCACTTTACACCTATCCCACCCGACACCTAGCCCACCTGACACCTAGCATACCTTACACCTAATCCACCGTATTCTCAGACCACCTTACACCTAGCCCACCTTACACCTAATCCACCGTATTCTCAGCCCACCTTACACCTAATCCACCGTATTCTCAGCCCACCTTACACCTAGCATACCTTACACCTAGCCCACCTGACACCTAGACCACCTTATACCTAGACAACCTTACACATAGCCCACCTGACACCTAGCATACCTTACACATAGCCCACCTGATACCTAGCATACCTTACACATAGCCCACCTGACACCTAGCATACCTTACACATAGCCCACCTGATACCTAGCATACCTTACACATAGCCCACCTGACACCTAGCATACCTTACACATAGCCCACTGTGGGATGTGGATTTTAATTCCTGAGAATGGTTCGTTAAAATGTCTAGGGGGTTTTATTGATTCTCTGTCACTGGTAAGAATGCAGGGTGATCCGGGATATTTACCACAAATCCCAGGAGGAAAGAGTTCCATCCTTGAAACAATGGAATCTGTGTGTAGGTTTCCCTTCCCACTTCATCACCCTTTAAATTAACTATAGATGCTAGAAGGATATTGATTGCTCACAACATATAAACAACCACTTGTTGGACACCACATTTACTTGATGTACACAACACTTTTGGACACACAGTTCAGGTATTAACTCAAGATCTGCAGTTACATATATATATATATAGGTGTAATAAACACTATGCATTTTCAGACAGGCATGGGAATGATATGCAGTATTACAACATAGTACCCCGTGACCCCAGAAAAACCAGGTTATTACAAACAACATAACAACCACAAATTGGGTCTACTTTCCTTTTCCCTCATGATTAAGGCAAATAAAGATATTAAATAGAACCCAAAATAACATGTTTCTGACACCTTTTACCATTCTCTCATTGTTAAAAATAATGAGTTGGTGTCAAAATACTATACCCTCTACATACCATTGGAAAAAAACTACTGACCTGTTACCTTCAGAAAAAACAACAACACATAACCAGCATTTTGTATTACTAATTAAACTAATTAATAGTCATTTATCTCCTGGTGTGCGGTTAAGAGTTCATCTTTGCTGTCGATTAGATCCTTTTCCCATTATCTGGGTACCGAATTAATGCGCTCAGTTATGTTCTTACTATTTAGTCACTGGTAATTGGCTGGTGCAAATCATACTTTATAATAGAAATTACACACAATCACAAATCCCTCCGCGGGCTAGAATATTCGAGTACTCTGTTGCAGTAGGCTCGGTGTCTTTTTTTGAAATTTGGGGCCTCAGGTTGGTCTAACTTTCCGGAATTTCCACTTAAGCTCTGCAGAAGGTACTTTACCATCTCACCATACATGGTGCCAAGTAGACGTCCATTCAGCTGCTCTGCTTTTAATATCAGAATCCCAAGTAGTTCAACAAAGATTTTACACCCACCAAGTCGCGAGTCTATAACCCATGGTATTTAGGTTGACATTGGACCAGCAAAGAGTTAGTCGTTGTTATCTAGTCCAGTGTAGAACTTTAATTGACTGAGAGGCATCTCATGGTAGTATCTGTGACTAGGGCCACAATTGATCTATACCTACATATATGCACAGATGAATGAATCCAGCACAGTAACAGGTTTGCAAACAATTGGATGATTCCTCTTGTTGCTGATGTAGAGACATTTAGCTGCTTTCATATGGTCTTTTATCTGATGGTGTTCCGGGTTTGGAACCTTGAGGTAATCTGGTTTCGTAGTTATGTTTCAGATGATATTAAGTTTGTACCTTGGTTGTATTGGCTTATGTGGTTCAGTGTCTTCTCCCCATTTGATTGAGCCAGAACTTAGTGTTGAATAGCTGAATTCCATGTTTGACTGTTGCAGCTGTGAGACATTCTTTCGAAGACTTATCCATTGTGGATATTAACTTGGTAATCCAACCAACAGTTGAAGGGCTTTCACTGTTGCTAGTTTTAGTAACTTGTAGGATTGTCCCATAGTTTCACTGATTTTGCTGAGTGATAAGGCTTATAGGTGATACTTCTCAGACGTAAAGCAGACGATACACTGTGGTCAGTTACTCTGTTGATCTTCATCTTTGTAGTTTATTAGATCTTGAAGTCCATCCTGGATCTTCCTCCTAAAATAGGACTTAATCACTCACCCAATCAGTTATCTTCAACTTTTCTGTTGCTCGCTATGGAGCTATTGAGCGCCGCAGTAAACATTGAGGTATTGCTAGATCCAGACTATGGTTAGGACATTCACTTTATGGCTGTTTACCCAGGATCCAGTGTTAGTGATATAGTCCCACCAAATTCAACCACCACCTGCTTCTCTTCTATAGAAAAGGGATGACAAAGAATACAACACTAGCATTAACCTACTGTGTTATGATAAAAGGTTTACAACACAATTACAAACACAAATACAAAACAACAAGGGGAGAAGGGGAAAGGAGTGGGTGTCCATGTTCCACTGTCCCTCATTGCTGAGTTGAGCCATTCTGACTCTTCATAGTGAGTAAGATATTTTCTCACTTATATTTTGTTCTGTTGTTACTGGGACTATTGGATGGGTGATGTCATTCTGTCTATCCAACATGTTGATATTGTCTCTCTCATTACTTGAAGAGAATAGCCTATACAGAATCCCTGTGGTCTCTAATGCCGCGTCTTCATTTCGGCACTATAATCATCACTAGGTCAAGACTATTCACCATTGGCTTCTTAAGTACTGACATACATATGTATTCTTACATCAACATCCTCTAATCCCAAGGTGCAACATTAAAATGTATATTCCCACAGTAAAAAGTAACAATCAGAACAAAGAAAATTCTCATACCAGAAAAAACATACATGTACATTTCTCTGATATTAAGTACATGATAATCATACATAATAATTAATCATAATGATGATGCAGGGAGCCTAGGTTTTTGAATTATCTTCATGAACTAAAACATCCATTGTTTTCCCCCACTGCGTACAGCACATGAGGATAGTAATCGCTGTGATATGTTTTGCCAATGACTGCTATTATTCGGAGGGTATTTATAAGAATAACTTATGCCGCATGGTCCAGTCTTCTGAATATTGCAAGCAATTTATTCACATCAATCTTCGCTTCTGTTTCTACTACGGTGAGGCGATGCGGAGTGAATCCTATCCGAACATACATTTACATCACGCGTTTAATTGTTCATGAATTTATATTCAAACATGGCCTGTCCCTAACACTATTTTATGAAATGATTATATGTTCAACCTCATATGGAGTGGTTACTAATCTGTTAACAAAAGAATGGTACTAAAATTTAGCACTATATTTCCAAGTTACAGATTATAATGTGGCAAAATATTTTATCCCCTGACTAAGTACGAGTCAGGAATATGCGTAATCATTTGTATGTCCCCGCATGGATAAAACACCTTTCTATAGTACATAGATTATTTGCAGATTTCTAAGCATAAATAGTGAGATATTGTTCACAGTGCCTAGAAGTTTTACCATAGGAATATGAAATTGACAGACACTAGTTCTTTACTATGAAGCCTGAATCAGGGGTCTGCTCCTACATTGAGAAAATCTCTAGAATGTGTTTCAGACATGAGAGTTGATACTTTACAGTACACATAATATTCATAGATTATAGCACTACTAGTGAGATATAAGTTCATAATGCCTATACAAGATATTAACATATGGATTTGAAATTGTAAGACATAGGAAAAATTACAGCGTGGCGCCCACATGTGTTTCCTTAGTAAACATCATCCAGCCTGGTTTAAGAGAATTGTAACTAATTCTTAATTAAACATACTGGTTTATGTAATACATAAATATATCTTAATAACATACCAATAGCTTGAAGAGAATCATAGTTTGAAAGGCAACATGCCTTTTCCCCGAAGGGAAAACTTTTACATGTCTGTTCTTTGTGTCGTACTGACCAAAATGGCTACACTGGCCTTTGTTTTACAATCAGTCGACGACTGTTGGCCAGGTATGTAGGCCAAAATAAGGCCAAATTAATTAAGCTGCCACGGTCCGTCTATCGCTGTTTTATTTTCTCCTACATTAAGTAAGTTACTTAAACAGTAATTGTAAGGGTTTGTGTATTATTAAGGGAGTCCATAAATAGGAAAGGGTAGGGACGTTTTTATTATACCACACGCCTCCCCAATTTAAGCCATTTATTTCTTTCAGAAAATAAATGGTCAAATAGTACTCTACAATTTCCGTCTTTACATTGATTCACCTAGTATCCATCCCTTTGTAATTTCCTACATTACTTCCCTATGTTAGATAATCTATCAGGGCCACGTCCATTTTCTTATAGTCACGACAACTGGCATAACCTTAA
Organism: Cepaea hortensis; assembly: GCA_963921405.1. Classification (NCBI taxonomy): domain Eukaryota; kingdom Metazoa; phylum Mollusca; class Gastropoda; order Stylommatophora; family Helicidae; genus Cepaea; species Cepaea hortensis. The sequence continues at coordinate 53,243,003 of OY992891.1, forward strand.
TGGCTTACTTCCCTTTTAGTGAAAAAGTGTAGCACCCTCTCCACTGTTGTCAGCTATTGTTTGAAATATGAGTGGTTATCTGATAATTTGTTACTTTCAAGTACTAGTTTGTCTGCATCAAACCGACTTTTTGAAACAATTGAGATATCATCATTAAGCTTGATTTCTCTCTCATTAGATTATCAATCTTGAGATTATGTTAAAACCGACGGTTAATTCTGCGTCTACTGATAGCATATTAAACTCGCCCGTCTCCCTGTAAGTTAGACGTTTGTTTTAACTATAGATCTGATATGTAAAGGAAGCTAAAGATGGTTCCTGTTGAAATACATTTTCATCCAACACATCATGTGTTTGGGTTATAAGTCGAGTTATGGGATTTTCCGATCCGTTTTAATAACTACTGATTAGAGTGGTGTCCCTTTCTCTTGCGGGTTTTCCTGGAGAATCTCGTCTAACATGTAAACAAGGTCCAACTTTTCTAGATTTCCGTTCTGAACCGAATATTACGGGGAACATGAATCTATCAGAAATGAAGTAATTCTTAGCTTACTCTCTGCTTTTCCTTCTAACCTAGATCTATGTTACGCTAGAATCCTTATTAGTAATTCTAACTGATGTGTTTGAGTTTCACTCTGTATTTGTTGCTTTGGTGTTGAATTACGAGCAATTTTGCGTCGCTTGGCGTACATTGATCGTCGTCTGCCTCCCTCCAGGTTTTTAGACTATTTTCAACTTAGCAACATACATTGTTATGTAGGTTCAGACGTATTGTCTCCTACCATATATAATCAGTTCAGTGAGAAGTTAAAAGCCCCTTTTTGTGATTCCTTTGATAGTCTTCCAGACAATCAAGTTGCTGGTTCACTTTCCAGTTATGGATGTGGATTACTAGTTTTTGTAAAATTACTATTACATCTGTATATCCCTCTAATACTGGCGTCTCCTGAGTTGTGTCCTCAAGATAACAGGTAAGGTACTCTTAATGTTTCTCTCCAGTTTTGTTTTCATCCGTTTAATACGTGGAAACGCTGGATTTATTTAGATTGACTAAGGTCTATCTTTGAACTGTTATATAATTTACTAGCTGGATTCCTGATTGAAATTCCTACTCTAGTAAATATCAAGCAATTCTTCAGCTATCTGCTCCAATTTGCTTGGTTTTTACACAGCTATATTCCATTTTTCTAGCATGGGTTCACTGTATAAGTCTTAGGCGTTTCCCCTGTCTTCACGTCAAGGAGTTCGTCCTATTTATAAACAGCATCTATTCCAAGAGTTGTTTATTTAATTGTTGCTTTTACTGATTCGTATCAGTTATTTAAGCTAATCTCTGTTAGTCTGGATCTGCTTTCACATATTTAATGCTGGCATAACATCCAAATCAGAACTGAGATGTAGAAATCTGTTTCGTCTTGCGATTGATTTCTGATTCACCTACCTATTAGTAGGCTTCGAGCATTATCTAGAATTTAGTTACTCGGTTAGTTTTAAAGAAAATACAATTGAGTCGCGCGCCTCTATTGTACCACTTATTTTTGCCCTTCTTAATTCTTCCCTTATGAGAATATTAATGTTAGTTAGGCAATTATTGAAATAACTTTATGTAAGCTAATCGCTAACTAAAAGCTGTTTCACTCCTCTTTTTGATGAGGACTACTCATAGTGAACATTTCACTTAATGAGAATTAAACTGTAAATTTCAAAGTTAAGGAGCCAATATCTGAATTGTTCAGTCTCTGACTAGAGACTGGCACAGATTTTTTCCGGTATCTCCTGAAGTTTATTTGAAATTCCAATTTCTTATGTTAATTCTTTAATTATACCTTTTACATACCTATACGGTCTGTTTCCGCTACCATTAATAATGGAATCGGGGTGGATAATTTAAAGAAATACCTTATATTCTGTTGGGTCAGTAAGTGAGTTGATCAGTTTCACTTACATCACCAGGTGAATACTTTGGTTTTGACCCTCATTAACATATGGGCCATCTGAGTTAGTTATTAATAACTACTCATATCACCGGTGGAGTAGAATAAGTGTCGGTATGGCTTTTCTTCCTAAGTATCCATCATTTATTCACTTTACTTTACTACCGGTGTTGTAGAACATGTTATGTTATATGAAAAAAAAAAAAGGATTAAATTAGGGTGCCCCTAAATACTGCAAATTCTTACAATATTCCTTCCCTTCCATTAACTATGTCTACATTTTTGCAAGTGGTGGTTTTGGCCTTACCATTAGTTCATTTACTTTAGTTACTGCTATTTTCCCCTGGTTTAATTCATCTCTCAGGTATTATTTAGTGTACTACTGAATCATTTGTTGACTAAATTTTTCCCTTAAAAAAAAATTTATTGGATTTTTAACTTATCTGTCCTAATTATCTATAAAATTGTCTATCACTCTCTGCTGCCTTGGTAACTTTTCAATATTACATGAATTATACAAGCAGATCAAGCATGAAAATACAATGATAATCAATGACAAAATAGTTAATTAACACATGATTCATAATTAGAAACATAAACCTTATGGATACATAATATAGTAGTGTGTTCATGACTACACCACTCTTAAACCATTTAAAGAGAATATCAGAGTAGCAGAACCATACCTCAAACATCCAATGGGAATGACTATGAATTCTAAACATTCACTGAATTACTTATCTTATGTGAGTTTACCATCCCAGAGACCTTACCACTGGAGGTTCATTACTGGACTTAGTTTCCCATCAATAAGATATAAAATATGAGTTTAAAAAAAAAAAAATCTCATACCCAACAACCAACTACCTGATGCATCTGCCAGAATCAAGATATTACCTGTGAACAGTTTTGTACCAAAAAAAAAAAAACAACCTATATTTATCTGAGCCATTATGGGTTCATATAACACTTGACTCAGCTCATACTAATGTGATTAGGTCTGTTACTAACACTATAACATTCTGAAGTGACTTGGTTTACCTGCGAGAGGTTTTCCCTGAATTCATATACTCACAATAATACACCAATTGTGATGTTTACCATGAGTTTTAAATTCACGGACTACTCCACTACTAGGTGAAGTCCGTACCGGGCGGGACCACACATGTGGGATGTGGATTTTAATTCCTGAGAATGGTTCGTTAAAATGTCTAGGGGGTTTTATTGATTCTCTGTCACTGGTAAGAATGCAGGGTGATCCGGGATATTTACCACAAATCCCAGGAGGAAAGAGTTCCATCCTTGAAACAATGGAATCTGTGTGTAGGTTTCCCTTCCCACTTCATCACCCTTTAAATTAACTATAGATGCTAGAAGGATATTGATTGCTCACAACATATAAACAACCACTTGTTGGACACCACATTTACTTCATGTACACAACACTTTTGGACACACAGTTCAGGTATTAACTCAAGATCTGCAGTTACATATATATATATATAGGTGTAATAAACACTATGCATTTTCAGACAGGCATGGGAATGATATGCAGTATTACAACATAGTACCCCGTGACCCCAGAAAAACCAGGTTATTACAAACAACATAACAACCACAAATTGGGTCTACTTTCCTTTTCCCTCATGATTAAGGCAAATAAAGATATTAAATAGAACCCAAAATAACATGTTTCTGACACCTTTTACCATTCTCTCATTGTTAAAAATAATGAGTTGGTGTCAAAATACTATACCCTCTACATACCATTGGAAAAAAACTACTGACCTGTTACCTTCAGAAAAAACAACAACACATAACCAGCATTTTGTATTACTAATTAAACTAATTAATAGTCATTTATCTCCTGGTGTGCGGTTAAGAGTTCATCTTTGCTGTCGATTAGATCCTTTTCCCATTATCTGGGTACCGAATTAATGCGCTCAGTTATGTTCTTACTATTTAGTCACTGGTAATTGGCTGGTGCAAATCATACTTTATAATAGAAATTACACACAATCACAAATCCCTCCGCGGGCTAGAATATTCGAGTACTCTGTTGCAGTAGGCTCGGTGTCTTTTTTTTGAAATTTGGGGCCTCAGGTTGGTCTAACTTTCCGGAATTTCCACTTAAGCTCTGCAGAAGGTACTTTACCATCTCACCATACATGGTGCCAAGTAGACGTCCATTCAGCTGCTCTGCTTTTAATATCAGAATCCCAAGTAGTTCAACAAAGATTTTACACCCACCAAGTCGCGAGTCTATAACCCATGGTATTTAGGTTGACATTGGACCAGCAAAGAGTTAGTCGTTGTTATCTAGTCCAGTGTAGAACTTTAATTGACTGAGAGGCATCTCATGGTAGTATCTGTGACTAGGGCCACAATTGATCTATACCTACATATATGCACAGATGAATGAATCCAGCACAGTAACAGGTTTGCAAACAATTGGATGATTCCTCTTGTTGCTGATGTAGAGACATTTAGCTGCTTTCATATGGTCTTTTATCTGATGGTGTTCCGGGTTTGGAACCTTGAGGTAATCTGGTTTCGTAGTTATGTTTCAGATGATATTAAGTTTGTACCTTGGTTGTATTGGCTTATGTGGTTCAGTGTCTTCTCCCCATTTGATTGAGCCAGAACTTAGTGTTGAATAGCTGAATTCCATGTTTGACTGTTGCAGCTGTGAGACATTCTTTCGAAGACTTATCCATTGTGGATATTAACTTGGTAATCCAACCAACAGTTGAAGGGCTTTCACTGTTGCTAGTTTTAGTAACTTGTAGGATTGTCCCATAGTTTCACTGATTTTGCTGAGTGATAAGGCTTATAGGTGATACTTCTCAGACGTAAAGCAGACGATACACTGTGGTCAGTTACTCTGTTGATCTTCATCTTTGTAGATTATTAGATCTTGAAGTCCATCCTGGATCTTCCTCCTAAAATAGGACTTAATCACTCACCCAATCAGTTATCTTCAACTTTTCTGTTGCTCGCTATGGAGCTATTGAGCGCCGCAGTAAACATTGAGGTATTGCTAGATCCAGACTATGGTTAGGACATTCACTTTATGGCTGTTTACCCAGGATCCAGTGTTAGTGATATAGTCCCACCAAATTCAACCACCACCTGCTTCTCTTCTATAGAAAAGGGATGACAAAGAATACAACACTAGCATTAACCTACTGTGTTATGATAAAAGGTTTACAACACAATTACAAACACAAATACAAAACAACAAGGGGAGAAGGGGAAAGGAGTGGGTGTCCATGTTCCACTGTCCCTCATTGCTGAGTTGAGCCATTCTGACTCTTCATAGTGAGTAAGATATTTTCTCACTTATATTTTGTTCTGTTGTTACTGGGACTATTGGATGGGTGAAGTCATTCTGTCCATCCAACATGTTGATATTGTCTCTCTCATTACTTGAAGAGAATAGCCTATACAGAATCCCTGTGGTCTCTAATGCCGCGTCTTCATTTCGGCACTATAATCATCACTAGGTCAAGACTATTCACCATTGGCTTCTTAAGTACTGACATACATATGTATTCTTACATCAACATCCTCTAATCCCAAGGTGCAACATTAAAATGTATATTCCCACAGTAAAAAGTAACAATCAGAACAAAGAAAATTCTCATACCAGAAAAAACATACATGTACATTTCTCTGATATTAAGTACATGATAATCATACATAATAATTAATCATAATGATGATGCAGGGAGCCTAGGTTTTTGAATTATCTTCATGAACTAAAACATCCATTGTTTTCCCCCACTGCGTACAGCACATGAGGATAGTAATCGCTGTGATATGTTTTGCCAATGACTGCTATTATTCGGAGGGTATTTATAAGAATAACTTATGCCGCATGGTCCAGTCTTCTGAATATTGCAAGCAATTTATTCACATCAATCTTCGCTTCTGTTTCTACTACGGTGAGGCGATGCGGAGTGAATCCTATCCGAACATACATTTACATCACGCGTTTAATTGTTCATGAATTTATATTCAAACATGGCCTGTCCCTAACACTATTTTATGAAATGATTATATGTTCAACCTCATATGGAGTGGTTACTAATCTGTTAACAAAAGAATGGTACTAAAATTTAGCACTATATTTCCAAGTTACAGATTATAATGTGGCAAAATATTTTATCCCCTGACTAAGTACGAGTCAGGAATATGCGTAATCATTTGTATGTCCCCGCATGGATAAAACACCTTTCTATAGTACATAGATTATTTGCAGATTTCTAAGCATAAATAGTGAGATATTGTTCACAGTGCCTAGAAGTTTTACCATAGGAATATGAAATTGACAGACACTAGTTCTTTACTATGAAGCCTGAATCAGGGGTCTGCTCCTACATTGAGAAAATCTCTAGAATGTGTTTCAGACATGAGAGTTGATACTTTACAGTACACATAATATTCATAGATTATAGCACTACTAGTGAGATATAAGTTCATAATGCCTATACAAGATATTAACATATGGATTTGAAATTGTAAGACATAGGAAAAATTACAGCGTGGCGCCCACATGTGTTTCCTTAGTAAACATCATCCAGCCTGGTTTAAGAGAATTGTAACTAATTCTTAATTAAACATACTGGTTTATGTAATACATAAATATATCTTAATAACATACCAATAGCTTGAAGAGAATCATGGTTTGAAAGGCAACATGCCTTTTCCCCGAAGGGAAAACTTTTACATGTCTGTTCTTTGTGTCGTACTGACCAAAATGGCTACACTGGCCTTTGTTTTACAATCAGTCGACGACTGTTGGCCAGGTATGTAGGCCAAAATAAGGCCAAATTAATTAAGCTGCCACGGTCCGTCTATCGCTGTTTTATTTTCTCCTACATTAAGTAAGTTACTTAAACAGTAATTGTAAGGGTTTGTGTATTATTAAGGGAGTCCATAAATAGGAAAGGGTAGGGACGTTTTTATTATACCACACCCACCTGATACCTAGCATACCTTACACATAGCCCACCTGACACCTAGCATACCTTACACATAGCCCACCTGATACCTAGCATACCTTACACATAGCCCACCTGACACCTAGCATACCTTACACATAGCCCACCTGATACCTAGCATACCTTACACATAGCCCACCTGACACCTAGCATACCTTACACATAGCCCACCTGATACCTAGCATACCTTACACATAGCCCACCTGATACCTAGCATACCTTACACATAGCCCACCTGACACCTAGCATACCTTACACATAGCCCACCTGATACCTAGCATACCTTACACATAGCCCACCTGATACCTAGCATACCTTACACATAGCCCACCTGACACCTAGCATACCTTACACATAGCCCACCTGATACCTAGCATACCTTACACATAGCCCACCTGATACCTAGCATACCTTACACATAGCCCACCTGACACCTAGCATACCTTACACATAGCCCACCTGATACCTAGCATACCTTACACATAGCCCACCTGACACCTAGCATACCTTACCCATAGCCCACCTGACACCTAGCTCACTTCATACCTAGCCCACCTTACACCTAGTCCACCGTATTCTCAGCTCACCTTACACCTAGTCCACCGTATTTTCAGCCCACCTTCCACCTAGACCACCTTACACCTAGTCCACCGTATTCTCAGCCCACATTACACCTAGTCCATAGTATTCTCAGCCCACCTTACACCTAGCATACCTTACACCTAGCCAACCTGACACCTAGACAACCTTATACCTAGACAACCTTATACCTAGACAACCTTATACCTAGACAACCTTATACCTAGACAACCTTATACCTAGACAACCCTACACCTAGCTCACCTGACACCTAGCTCACCTGACACCTAGCTCACCTGACACCTAGCTCACCTGACACCTAGCTCACCTTACACCTAGACAACCTTATACCTAGCCAACCTGACACCTAGACAACCTTATACCTAGCCAACCTGACACCTAGACAACCTTATACCTAGCCAACCTGACACCTAGACAACCTTATACCTAGACAACCCTACACCTAGCTCACCTGACACCTAGCTCACCTGACACCTAGCTCACCTGACACCTAGCTCACCTGACACCTAGCTCACCTGACACCTAGCTCACCTGACACCTAGCTCACCTGACACCTAGCTCACCTGACACCTAGCTCACCTGACACCTAGCTCACCTGACACCTAGCTCACCTGACACCTAGCTCACCTGACACCTAGCTCACCTGACACCTAGCTCACCTGACACCTAGACAACATTATACCTAGCCAACCTGACACCTAGACAACCTTATACCTAGCCAACCTGACACCTAGACAACCTTATACCTAGCCAACCTGACACCTAGACAACCTTATACCTAGCCAACCTGACACCTAGACAACCTTATACCTAGCCAACCTGACACCTAGACAACCTTATACCTAGCCAACCTGACACCTAGCTCACTTCATACCTATCTCACCTGACACCTAGCCCACCGTATCCTCAGTCCACCTTATACCTAGCTCACGCACGTGTCTTGTCCAGAAATGTTGTTCTAATCAACAGATGACAAAGTTGACAAGCCATAGAGGCAGAAAGGAAAATAAATGGAGATGTACTCGAGATATTTAGATTAGGGTTAGAAATATGAGATATTTATCACAGGATGGAATATGAGATTTGTGCCTATGTTTCAATGTGCGATGTAGCACAAAGTACACTATGAGATATTTAGAACATTATAAATTATAATATGTTTAGTACATTTCAATATTATATATTTCGAACATAAAATAATGTGCTATTTATAGCACAGGATACAATATGAGGTATTCAGCGCAGAATACAATATGAAATGTTTGTAGACGTAGATACAATATGAGACGTTTAAGACAGAATAAGATACGAGATGCTTAGCACATGAAAGAGTCTGGGCTGTTTAACAGTAGATACGGTATGGGTTGTTTAAGGACTGGATAAAATACTGTGTATGTTTACAGGATAAGATAGATGTTTAGACCATGACACACGCATACATGATACTCCGACCGACCAACCGACCGATCGACTGATCGAACGATCGAACGACCGACCGACCGACCAACCGACCGATCGACTGCTCGAACGATCGAACGACCGACCGACCGAGCGACCTACCTACCGACCGACCGACTGACCGACTGACCGAGCGACCTACCTACCGACCGACCGACTGACCGACCGACCGAGCGACCTACCTACCTAGCTACCTACCTACCTGCCTGCCTACCTACCTGCCTGCCTGCCTGCCTACCTACCTACTCACCTAGCTACCTACCTAGCTACCTACCTACCTGCCTGCCTACCTGCCTACCTACCTACTCACCTCCTTACCTAGCTACCTACCTACCTACCTACCTACAAAGGACGAACGCATCCCCCCCCCCCCACACACACATATATATATATATATATATATATATATATATATATATATATATATATATATATATATATATATATATATAACCTACCTACATATCTCCATTCATCATCATTGACACCTTGTCGTCTTGACAGACGATAGTTTGTGCTTTAAAAAGGCATAATAACTTTTACCCAAGGCTGTAGCGAATGTGACTGATAAGGCCAATTTGCTCTGTAAATGTTCGTTCTACATATCTACCTACCTATAAACCACCCACCCACAGACAGACAGACAGACAGACAGACAGACAGACAGACATGCACAGATTTTTATAGAAACAAGCATATACAAATATTGCAAATACAAACACACAGTTAAACACACATACAACTACTATGATGCACAATCAGACACACATCTAAACACTCAACACACACACAATCACAGAAGTAAATCTAGTTATAGTTATTAAACTGAAAACATATCCACCATTCAGTATGCTTAGTGTTAAAAACGGCTGTGCTAAAAATGTATAGTTAAGGAAGTGGTGAATGTCTAAGATTCTCATATGAATGATTGCTTTAATATGGGTTATGCGAGAGACCATAGAGTCCGTTTCTGAACAGAGTAATGTCATTTAACATTCGATTTGAAGCACCAACTCAAACAGTGTAACATTACTGAAGATGTACTTTGGAGTATATATATATATCTCGTACAATATTGTCCGTGTGGTTTCATCCAGGAATTTTAGATGTTAACCAAGTTTATAAACATTTGAGGAGCCACTAGCCGAGTGGCTAGAGTGCGACCCCGGTTCGAATCCTCGTTAAGGTGTGGATTTTATTTCTCTCAGGACGTAAATAAAATACCAACCTGCGTAGTTCGCGGCGAAGCACTAGCCAGGCAGCCTTAATTCCTGAGGTTCAAGACCCCCTTGTTCTAAAGCGCTAGGTACTATAGGTAGTATATGACAATTTTGAGAGATAAACGTTTAGCGCTACTTTCTGGGTAAGAATAAATACATGAGAACTTCAAGTTATAGTTTAGTTTAGTTTAGTCGACGGATCAACATCACGGCACACGGGTGTAACCCAAAAGTGCTCCGTTCTGTTCCTAACTCAAAGCTGAGTCCAAAACAACTCAGCTCAGTGCACGAAATCCGTAACACCGGCGAGGATCCTGAAATACTTTGGGTAGATCTTAAACTCGATATTTTGCCCGGACAGTGCCGTCAGGCTACTTACTCTTTTTCGATTTCCAACTGCCAAGGGATTGTTTACGTGCGCAACAATACACACGGGCGTCCGATCTCACTACCCAGAGACCAGGGGAAATTTTATTACTAGAAGTCCACGTGAAAAAATCTCGGTCCTTACTGGGGCTTGAACCCGGGACCTTCTGCACTCTAGGCGGACACCATACCTCGAAACCACTCGTCCCCCAACTTCAATATGACAATCAATTTGAAGGCCTAATGTTTTTGTTTTCATTTGCGTTAATATCATCTCATCCTGTTACTCTTGTGTGGAGATGTAGCATAAACAGCGGAAGAGTGCCCGTTCATGGCCCTCTTAAAGCGAGATTCCCATGGACTGTTACTCCCTCTGTCCATCGTGTACATGGTCGGCGTGTTCTTCTGGTTCCACGTGCATTAACTGCGGGTAAATTTAAAATGTAGACTCCAAGCGGTGTCTTAGGCAAAGCTTATGTCTGTAGCTTTTGTCTGGTTGTAATTATTAAAATCGATTTAGTTTAACAAATGCTAATTCGCATGCGGTAATAATGCTGTATGTAAGAAAATTATATGTTTCTTTTTGCATGGAACCTCCCATGTCATTACAGTTCTGATAACGGTATTGATATACAATCTCCTGCAAATAGCTCACATGTAGTATAGATAAGTTAATGTTTAATCAGTGATATTAATACAATACTGGTAAGATTTATGAGAAGACAAGAAGTAACACAACATGAAACATTATTTATACATACTTTAGATTTGTCGAAGGTTAAACAAACAAAGCCAAATACATCCTGAGAACACTCACAGAAAGAACTATAGACATGTACAGACATGCACTTTATTGTCTACACTAAAGCATTTGACACAGTGCAACATAATAATATATAATTAGAATGTTTTAAAACTTGAACTTTGATGAAAATAATAATTTTAAAACAGAAACATATTTTGGTAACAACCGGCAGCCATAAGAACTGACAACCGAATAGGAAATTTTCAATATATTAAAAGAAGGTGTTAAGACATGGTTGTGCAATGTAACAAGATCGTTTCAATATGTACAGTAAAATATTAACAAGATTCATACAGGACATGCCAGGAATACCAGTTGGTGGGCATAATGTAAATAACCTGCGTTATGCTTTCAACACGGTTTTGATCGATGGAAAAGAAACGCAGTTACAAGGAATGATAGACATAATTGCTATATAGCATCAAAAAACGTTGTAGTCGAAATAACACGAAAACAGAAGAAATGATAATTAGACAAAATACCTTCCCATATATAATATAAAAGTGAATAGAACTAGCATGAAACAAGTCAATGTATTTAAATATGTGGATACATTAACTGATTCAGTGCCAAACAAAAAGTGAGTTTGGACCAAAAATAAACTTATGGCAGAAAATGAGAAGTAGGAGTGTGTCACAATAATAAAAATTAAGGAAGATACACGAAATGAAACAAATAAGGAAATGTCAAGATCTTGTCATTAAAACGGCATAAGGCACTCCAGCGTTGATACCATTTGTCTCTGAAGCTGCGCACGGCACTGAATCAGCTCATATCAACAAATGTAAGATGTTTTACAGAAATGAAATGCAGAATAGCCCAAACCAGTGTGGCTTTTGACTAGAGGAAGGATGTTCTCTACAATATAGGTCTACAATCGAGGTGACGAAATTAGTTTTCAAGAGCTATAGTGAGTCAACTCCAACGTACGGAAAGGAATCGTGGATAATTGACAGACAAGTGAGGAATTAAGTGGAAGAAGTTAACTTACAAAAAGAACCGGCTACTGGCTTCAGAAGAAGGTAGCCCGCATTCTTCGGACATGTTATGAGAATAGGAAAGCTGGGAAATGTCGTCACAACGGGAGGACTGGAGGGGATGAGAAGCAGGGGAAGACAAAGAGAGAACACGCTGGACAGTTCGACATTATGGCATTGGGACCGTCGGTATCAGAAATGACTGAAAGCAGGAGAGACAGAAGGCTGTGGTCAGATATGATTCACAATGACATGGATCATAAGGAGAATCAATAAGAGCTGTGGTAGCGTAGCGGCTGGACGTGGTAGCGTGCGGTTTCGAATTTATAAAATTAACCTGACCTGCCAGGTCGAATCAACCTTATAAAAATGGGTACATGGATAAGTGCTTGGAAGTAAAGTGGGTCAGCGAGATGGCGACTATATCAGCTACTCTCCTTCCCTCTCACCACCTCACCCCTCTTTGACTCCCTATGTCACACCCTCTCTCACTTTCTCCCTCCCTCTCTCACTCTCTCCCTCTGACCCCATCAATCTCTTAATATATCTCGCTCCCTCTCTCTCCCTTAATTCCCTAAATAACATTACATGAGTGCAGTTTGGCCTATACAAAAATGGGTATAGCTCAATGAGTCCACTGCACTCTAGACGTGTAAAGGCAGCTTTTACCAACCACGGCAAAACGGTTGCTGCTTGACCGATTCGACTTCTAACCAGGTACACGCTATGTTAGATCAACATCTAGATCTCACCTACCGGCAATCCTGACAGTATGTGCCTGCTCTGCCTGTTTCGCCTGACAAGGCACTGCCTTCTCTCAGGTAACCACAGCTGACGTCTGTGGCCTAGAGGTAGGGCACGCAGCTTCTCACTCCCGGCTTACCGGGTTCCAAGTCAGCGGCAGGCGATTTGGAAGCAGACCGCGCTGCGTTGCTTGCTTGTGTTCGCTGGCTGTGATCTCCAGCGTGAAGTCCTGTATGTCGGATGAAGACATCCTGTTGTCCAACACCAGTGTGATGTCATACAGGACCTGAGGTTTGCGTGTGTATCCGTTGTCCCATGTCTGGCTTACTGGTGGTTCCTCGCCGTGCAGGCAGAAACTCTCCGACTTTGGAGGAAGCTCTGTGTTGATTTTCAACAGGAGATCTTGCTTTTCCTGATCTCCTGTGTAAACGTGTATAGCATTAGAACCGACCAATCATTTCTCTTCTCTAAAAGTTTGTTAATATACTGGACACAGCTTTTACGGTCCGATGTGTTTGTGTGTTTGTTATTTGACCTATTCTGGTTTAATAGAAATGATGAGACCTATGGTGCTATCTCAATGGATTGGTACGAATTCTGTCCGTATTCCATAGTTGTTGTTTCATGTGTATGATACACATGACTAATGAAGATACTTTTTTTTTTTGGAGTGTCTAGTTGGTCATGCGTCGAAGTACACTTGTTCCTGCAGCGAGGCGCTGTCGCCATTTAGAGGTTACGGGTTCGAATCCCGGTCGGTAACTATAGCTTTCAAATTGTATGTTGTCTAGTGCGTCCTCTAGTCTTTACTTCTTTCCCCTCTTTCTGTGAGCGCCAAACAATACTACGTGTGTTTATTTATGTAGTTGATTTTCAAGAAGCTATGAGCGTCGACTTTTCAGAAAGCTTTGACAAACTACTGAACGTAAATTGCCTAGAAAATATCAATCAGTTTATAAATCTTTGGGTTGATTGCGACGTCTTGTAAAGGATATAAAACCAACTTAACCACCTGCATAACGGTAGCTGGTTTACGGGCTTGATTTCTAACCTTATACAATCTATAACATCGAAATCTATATCACGTCTTCGGGAAGTTTTGTGAGAATCTGAAATGTATACTGTTATGCCTGTTTCTTCTGTTCTTACTGCACACAGGAATTCGATATATGTAAGCACTGCACACAGGCATACAATAAAGGAAACCACTGCACACGGATATTCAATAGAGGAGACCACTGCACACAGAAATTCCACAGAGGTAACCACTGCAAGACGATAGTTGGTTTAGCGGCTTGACCTCCAACCAGATACAATCTTCTTGTTCTGTCACCTGCATACCGCTATTGAAGCATAGGGCAACTCACTTCATGCCATTCTATCTGCAGTTATCACATGAAACTCCGTTCATGCCCCTCCTCTCCCCCACCCATATTATTCATTAGCATTTCTATTTCTCTTCTCCGTGTGTTTTTAGTTCTTGCTCTATTTATTTTGCGCCGTGGATTCCAGACAAAGGCCTTTCTAGTGATACTACTCTCTGCTCTCTATAATGTATTTCCTATCCGGCACCGGCATCTTTTCGTCACTTCTTGATTCTCTGTTAACCGTCTTGTTCTCTTCAAGAGCTCTACGTTGCTGATTGTGTCATACCATATTATTCCTTCTCTTAGTTACACTCTATAACTTCAAATGCTAGATCACTTCCACTGGAGGGTTTGAAAGAATCTGAAATATATACTGCTGTCCCTGTCGTTACGTTTCTTCCTGCTTCTTTCAGAATTATCCTAAACACCTTACGAGTGATTTCATCATCGGGTAATTTATCGGTCAGATGACTTTCTGTGATCCCAACCATCAACATGGAGATGATTATTAAGCATTACTGAAAGCTTGGATAGTTTGTGGAGCCAATGATTAACGTTCACATGACCTATTCGTCGGCCATCTTTGCTAAGCCACTGGGTATGATTTCCTGTCATAACACAGTGAGAAGCGAGATGTGGTGTGTGCTACAGCACTGAAGAATTTTATAGGTTGACAAATGATAAGTATTGTTATTTAGGGAATTAAGAGAGAGAACGAACAAACGAACGAACGAACAAACTTTATTTTAAAAGGGAAACAAATTGGGCACGCAGGCCCGTCTTACATTCGGCCCTTTTGATCACTCATCTTTCATTCATCAAATGTGCATGTTACATTTACAAAGAAAAAAAAAACATTGTCAAATGGATTTTGTAAGCATAAACAATGCATATTACGCATGGTACATTCACATGGGGGGAAAAACATTGTCAAATGAAAGTTGTAAACATAAACAGTGCATATTGCAATGTTGTGAGACACATCCCCAATCCACCCTCACACCCCGCAGCCACCCACACATCCCTTAGCCACCCACACATCCCCCAGAGAGAGAGAGAGAGAGAGAGAGAGAGAGAGAGAGAGAGTGATGGAGTTAGAGGGAGAAAGGGATGGATATAGAGACAGAGGGAGGGAGAGAGTGAGAGAGGGAGGGAGGGAGAGAGTGAGAGAGGGAGGGAGAGAGTGAGAGAGGGAGGGAGAGAGTGAGAGAGGAAGGGAGAGAGAGAGAGGGCGTGAAAGAGGAGGTGAGAGGAAGAGAGCTAGGAAGAGATGGAGCATGAGAGAAAGAGAGGAGAGAGGGAGGGAGAGAGGGAAAGGGAGATAAAGAGAGGGAGAGAGGAAGCGAGGAAAAGAGAGGGATAGAGGAAGGGATGGGAGGAAAGAGTGAGAGAGGGAGGGGAAAGAGGGAGAAGGAGGGAACAGGAAAGGGAGGGAGGGAAAAGGAGAGGCAGAGGGATATCGGAAG
Organism: Cepaea hortensis; assembly: GCA_963921405.1. Taxonomy (NCBI): domain Eukaryota; kingdom Metazoa; phylum Mollusca; class Gastropoda; order Stylommatophora; family Helicidae; genus Cepaea; species Cepaea hortensis. The sequence continues at coordinate 53,258,946 of OY992891.1, forward strand.
AGATGAAGAGAAAGAGTGTATGTATGTGTATGTGTTTTATGTTGGAGTGACATCTGGAAATATTAGTGCGCAACTGCATGCGATGCTGAAGTTCAGGGTTACATTGGTAAGGAGCATGTGGGATGGTGCATTCTGAAAGGCGACTGACGTCATCCACCCTGTCAGGGCCTACATTGGAAATAGACCCATGTGGGACATCGTGCCATTGTTTGGCGGTGCCGATTTGGATTTGACTGGCGAAGAGACTGCTTGTAGGCTAGAGGGAAAAGTCAGTAAAGAAATGGCTTTTGTTACATTCCTTAATGTCCTCTGTGTCGACGAGGTTACGCATGCAATTCCTAAACCAGCAGACCGCACTCGACAAAGATACAAGTGCCGGTCGTTCAGAAAGCAATGACAACTGAACGTAAACTTGCCAAGAAATCACAAACAGCAAAATAAAATAAAAAAAAAAAAAAAAAAAATCAAATCAACAACTCTGGGACTGACTGCAACGTTCTGTAAAGGATATGCAACTAACTTCTCTCTCTCTCTCTCTCTCTCTCTCTCTCTCTCTCTCTCTCTCTCTCTCTCTCTCTCTGTGAGTGTCTCTCTCTCTCTCTCTCTCTCTCTCTCTCTCTCTCTCTCTCTCTCTCTCTCTCTGTGTCTCTAATGCGTATGGACATACGGTTTTAGGCCCATATCTTCATAGACCATTCGGCACAATTGGGTTATGTGTTCGAATGTGACTAGGGGAGACTGCTGTAAGTCTAGAGCAGGAAGCAATAACTTGTGTGCATCAGCATGGGAGTGGAGCACAGGTTGCGATGGGTGGGTTGTGTACTTCAGATAAGAACAAGTGTGGTGTGGCAGTGGAGGTAGTGCTTTTGGGAACGTTGAGAGACGAGGTCTGTGGGAGAGAGACGAAGCCAGCGGGAGAAAGATCTGGGGACAGATGCAGCGATAGGAAGCACAGGCCAACGTAACCATTACAGAGTAGTTGACCTAGCTTAAAGGATAAGAGCGTTCTAGCTCGTAATCTCCCGGTGCGCTTATGGCGAGTAAGGGGGGGGGGGTTGGTCCCCTAAACTGATGACCTCGTTAGAAAGCAATAACAAACTTTATCCATCAAGTGCCATGCCGATCAGCATGGGTGGTAATGTTTCGCCATCTCACGCAATCACCAGAGTCGTGGTACAGCTCAGTGTTCTTGTCTCGACCATACCACGTGTCCAAACCTTCCTCTCGTTCTCTTCCTCTCGATCTTGCCAGCTGTCACCAAGATCTCCAATTCATTTCTTCTCATAAAGTGACCATACATTTTGACAGTCTAAGTCTAATTTCTCTAATCATTGTGCGATTTTCATTTTTTGTTGTTGGTAGTACTTAGTAATTAATATCAAACTACTGATCGTTAAATTGCCCAGAAAATCAGCCTATGCTAGATCGCAACGTCCTGCAAAGAACATCCAATTTGATAGCATTATACGTCATCATAAGAGTTCCTGTGTAACCATTACACGTCATTATCACAGTTCCTGTGTAACCATTACACGTCATTATCAGAGTGCCTGTGTAACCATTACACGTCATTATCACAGTTCCTGTGTTACCATTACACGTTATAATCACAGTTCCTGTGTTACCATTACACGTCATTATCACAGTTCCTGTGTTACCATTACACGTCATTATCAGAGTGCCTGTGTTACCATTACACGTCATTATTAGAGTTTCTGTGCTACCATTACACGTCACCATCACAGTTCCTGTGTAATCATTACACGTCATTATCAGAGTTCCTTTGCAGACATTTACCCCATCATAAACCCAACGTTACATGTACTTTGACAGGACATCGCAAAACTGCCCCAGCTTATTTTAGCTGTTTACGATTTACAAGTTTGCCACTGCTTTCTCAACGACCGACGTACATACCATAGAAATTAACACATGGCGGCCTGCTTCCAAATCGCCTGCAGCTGATTTCTCCATCTTGACAAATGTATACCAGGGAAATGTGAAACACGTCCATTGGCCTTAAGCCAGAGCACCGTCCCTAACTCCCCTTTATAATTCTTTCGAAATGTCTCTCTGTCATAAAGCAAATTCACTGCCTCTATTGCAGTCATTATTAAATGACTTGTCACATCCTGAATTCATCTACGTTAAGGTCTTTCTCTTCTCTTCTTTCCCAGTACCATCCTTCGACAATGATCTTTTCAAATATTCATGTCTTGTTTTTTGCCACCATTTTTCATTCTTCCTCAAATTTATTTGTCTTAATAACAAATCTTCTCCAATATTAAGTTCTTGCTACATAGTCTTACGATCCACTATGGCGGATAGGCTGTTGAGCTGTTAAGGCCTCTGGGGTATTTTAGTTATGGCTATGGTTTGCTTTCTAATTTTCCGCATGTTGGACTGGTTCTTTTGCCCAAATACAGAGATAAGTGCGTGGAACGACACTGTCAACTGTGGGTTTCACATGGAATGCTTTTAAATCCACTCGCGGTTGTTTGTATTGTGAACTGTATGTTTAAAAAAAAAAAAAGACATGGCAGACGGTTGGTTGCTGAACGATCTAACTAGTTTTCTAGGGACTGCC